>CM039508.1:8075223-8540969 GCA_022432975.1 Begonia masoniana | reverse complement strand
CAATTTTCTACAACCAGCATCCTCATCGATTTGCGAGTGTCCAATCACATCTTAGGACCTTTCAGGGATAGCACTCTTTACAAGTTTTTCGATATACAAAGAAGAAATTAAACCATGGAATACAATATCACACTCTAACACTTTCTTCTGCCGGTCAACACCTTTAGCTTTCTGTGAATTGAGCGGTCGACCCTTCATGTTGGCGGTCAACACCTTGAACTCTCTGTAATATTGCAAGATGGCCTAACAGTCGATACTTGCCTCTAGCGGTCGACACTTTAAACTCTATGTAATTTTTACAAAATGGCCTAGCGGTTTACACATTGAGTTTTGCGGTCGACACTTTGAACGGTTTTTTACACTCTTTTACGTCTAAGTCCAATATGTTTCATTATTAACTGATAGGACTTAATCAAACATACTAGTACAACCAAATACCCCTTATTAAGAGTATTTCTAACGAGAGTAAAAATAATATTATTAAAATCAATATCAGACACATTATTTATCATATCTATATTTAATACATATCTAAGTGCTCGTAATCACAATTATAATCATCATAATAACTTAGAATAATCTATAACTCATAATCAATTTTATCATCAAAACAATTTACTTAAACTTCATTAAGTCAACATAACATATGACATTTTTATTTATAAATAAATATTCATTTATAGCTCCTCCAACTCGCCACCATAATTAATACCTTTCGATTCCCTCCTTTATGGTTAATCTATGTTTGCGATGGTGCGAGGAAAAAAATGATGTTTGCAACTAACAAGACCGATAAGTGGGGGATCCATAAATACACGGTCTAATTTGTTGATAGTCTAAAGATTAAAATATATATTAGTTGATTGATACAATTAATATAATAAATTACTAATAATTAAAATAAGTCGTTAATTGTATCAATCAATTTTTTGTCCCTCTGTAAGAGTCTAGGATTAGAGGGAAAATATATTATTATTTTGGGTAATTATCAATATGGATCTTAAAGTTGTGAGTGTTTTCAATTGTCACCCTAAACTATCAAACGCGTCAATTAACACCTCGAAGTTGAGCCCGTTAGCAATAGACACCTTACTGTTAAGGTCTGTTAGAATCTCCGTTAGCCATCGTTAACTATCGTGTGGTGTCGGTTGACGTGTTTGATAGTTTAAAGTGACAATTGAAAAATATTCTTAATTTTGGTGTTCATGTTGATAATTACATAATTAGTTTTAGTTAATTTGATTGGGTAATTAATTAATAATTATAGAAAATAAAAGAAAAAGAAAAATTGTAAAAATTAAAAGCTCTCTTTCAATAAAATGCCCAGGAGAATAATTTCTGAAAGATGCTCTTTTAGAATAAACGGATATTCCAATACTGCCCTTTCGAATATTCTGCGCTTGCCGTTATATCACCCTTCCTCTCCTCTCCCTTCCTCCTCCCCCACTATTTCTACTTTCTCTCTCTTCCATTGCCGCTCGTTTTTCCGGTCGTTTTCTTTCTGCCCGTCGGCTACAGCTTGCGAGATATGAAGTTTGGGAAGAGTCTGAGTAACCAGATCGAGGAGACATTACCGGAGTGGCGGGATAAATTTTTGTCGTATAAGGAGTTGAAAAAGCGGTTGAAGCTTTTGGAACCTAAGGGCAGCGAGAGGCCTTCCAAGATGCCCAAGGTTGACGCTCCCGGAGATTCTGATGAGGTTCTAGAAAAGAACAGCATGTCGAAGGAGGAGATTGATTTCTTAAGTTTATTGGAGGACGAACTCGAGAAATTCAATACCTTTTTCGTCGAAAAGGAGGAAGAATACATTATTACATTGAAGGTATTTTTATTTCTTTTTTTCATTTGACAATTTATTTGGTTCCAGAAACTTGCTATTAAGGTATAAACCCAATGTAGCGGCTTTGTAATCGATGAACCTCGCAATCTAGGTCGGCGTTCCGTTTTCTATTCCCTTTCTTGACTGCCAAAAATATTTGAGGAATTGGAATAAATATTATCCTATATCTTTATTTCTACCAAAACTATAAGGATTCTAAAGCTTTGTACTTGGTATGAGTGCTGAAACGACCGTCTGTCCGTCTTTGCTTTGCTGGGGGGAGGGATGAACGCCCATATTGCTAACTTGCTCCAGTTTCCTCGTAAACTGCACACATTACCACATAGGAATCTCTTTTTCTCTTTCCTCGTATAGCGGTATGGAGCTTTTTAGCCACTAAAGAGGCGGCCTAAATGCTTTGACTTATTGACTGGCGAATATTTTCTGTGAGTTATTCCTTCAACTTTGTAGTCGTGGTGGTGTTCCATGGAAAGTGAGATTAGGGGCGAAATTATGCTTAGTTTATCTAGAAAAGTAGAATTTCTTAAAGTTGAAAGGCAATTTTGATATTTTTTACATTTGGTCGAAGGCAATTTTGATATTTTTTACATTTGGTCGAACGGGAATTGAAGAAGGGAGTTGTGTTCTCTAAATAACAAGGATACTTGATTGAGCAGATCTAATCATCCCATTCATTATTTTGGATAAATGTAGCGAATCTCAGTCTGTGCATATTGTGACTGTTGATCATGAGAAAAATACTGAAGCATTGAAAACAAGTCTTCACCATACTTTTGGTAATTCCATTGATAGATACTCTTCTTTTGTCTATAAGAAAGCGGGCCTTTCTTTTTGAAGTTGGATTTATAAATATAGTTATTGGTGTTCGGCATATAGATCTGTTTGGAGTTGGAACTAGCTCTGTTGTGTCATTATAATAATCAAAGTGATGGAAGTAGTGGATAGTCAATACAAATGCTAAAGAATGCTCCTGTTTGTTCTTGGTGACTTTGTAACTCTAATTTTTTAATCTGCTTAATAGCTTTTTGGAATCTACTGTCTTAGGTAAGATGTTTGAGAGGATGTAGACCATAATCACTTTAGCTAGGTGATGAAATTATGATTGAGTTTGTTTTTCATTGAAATCAAACTGTTTTCCATCTCCTTAGAATGAGGTGTAGTTGGCTATTGTGGAAAGGAACTGAACAGTTTTCTGGTTTCGTGGTTGGAACTGCAGGAATTACAAGATAGGGTTTCAAAGGCAAAGCATTCAAACGAGGAGATCATAAATATTAGAAAAGAAATCGTAGATTTCCATGGTGAAATGGTTTTGTTGGAGAATTATAGCGCCCTTAACTACACAGGTATTAGAGAAGTTTTCATTCTTTTTAGTCCTTTTGTCCATCTTTTACATGAGGATGGCACCTCATTATTAATCCTGCTGTTTTTGGCTATAAAAATTTTAGCGAGATGTGCACCGCGCATATAGTATCTTTTTTTTAATCTTTTGTATAATATCATAGTCAATCAAGTGCAAATTTTGCTTATTGCCTTTAACACTTGGTATTTTTGTATTTTTTTACTTTGTTTTTCTGAGATTTCTTTTTCCAAGAATGTTCCGACTAACTGAATTGCCCCTGCATAGCCTCACTTTTCTTTTGTGGGGGTTTTATATGGAGTTTATACTTTTGTATTTTGATTAGTAATTAATCTTTTTTACTTAGATTGATGGGCTCTCCTTATTCATAGGAACCTCTTTTGGTTTACATTAGAATCTTACTCCGTACCAATTTAATATAATACAATAGGTTGCTCTTGCGGAATGAGGTTGGATAGTTTATCTTACGACGCTCTAGAAAAAAAAGATCTTTAATCGATGATTTATTTATTGAACTGTCAATGGAGCACTAACATGATATGGATATATACTAACATTAAAGCCTTAATTGTCTCTATATATTTCTTTTGACTGGTGTCCTTCATTTGTTAATCTGTCAGCAATCCTATTTACATATGACAGGGCTTGTGAAAATTCTCAAGAAGTACGACAAAAGAACTGGTGCCCTTATTCGCTTACCTTTCATACAGAAGGTTTTGCAAGAGCCCTTCTTCACCACTGACCTGCTCTACAAGCTCGTGAAGGAATGCGAGACAATGATAGATCGCCTCTTCCCTATACACGAGCTTCCTTCTTCGGCAGAGGAAGCTAGTGGAGAGGCAGAATGCTCTCCTACTACCACAGCAGCTACCAACAACGATGGCGTGATTAGAGTTCCGAAGGAACTTGCCGAGATTGAGTACATTGAGAGCTTATACATGAAAAGCACCATATCAGCGCTGAGGGTTTTGAAGGAAATTCGGAAGGGAAGCTCAACAGTCAATCCATTTTCGTTGCCACCTTTGCAGGCTACTGGAGTGGAAGGCAAGTGGAAAGAAGGTCCTTTGATGGAACAAGAAAGTCAAGTAGTCTGATTATATGAGGAAGAGAGGGTATGATTTCCCTTTCATTTTGTGTTTTCTGCCTTTAGATTTCACATATTATGCACCTATTCTATACGTGCTGCTTTAGATACTAACATAGATGTAAAAGCCCTAAAATGAAAGCTGAAATGAATTTGATATATAAGCTCAAGCTTTCTATTTGGTCATAATTCCAATACTATCAAAGTTTGTATAAATTCTGTACAATTTTTACCTTGTATTATTTTTGTGTGGCTTCCTCTGCTTGAAATTGCATGCACGGATCACTGTAGTTTTTTGAGCACTGAATCTCATAGCTTACATAGTAGGAGAATATCAATTTTCATGATCCACAGCTTTGGAAGAAGTTTATCTACTTTAATTTTTGTCCAGAATCAAAAGTCAAGGACTAAATTGCTCCAAAAAGATTGTTATGGCCATTAGTTGATTCGGTTGAATATCCTACATTGAAAAATTGAAAGAGAAATGTTCTGTATAAATATTGAGGGGATTCTCTCAATCCTTGAGCTAGCTTTTGGAATGAGTTCTACTCCTTGTATTCTATCATGGTATCAAAGTCAATAC
Organism: Begonia masoniana; assembly: GCA_022432975.1. Classification (NCBI taxonomy): domain Eukaryota; kingdom Viridiplantae; phylum Streptophyta; class Magnoliopsida; order Cucurbitales; family Begoniaceae; genus Begonia; species Begonia masoniana. The sequence goes on along the minus strand of CM039508.1, from coordinate 8,536,105 downwards.
GATGTGAGGACCTCACGCGTACTAACACGCTAGACGTGGAGGAAAAACCTACCACGTTAGACGTGTGGGCGGATGTTGAATATCCCACATTGGAAAATTGAAAGAGAAAGGTCCTGTATAAATATTGAGAGGATTCCTTCAATCCTTGAGCTAGTTTTTGGAATGAGTTCTACCCCTTGTATTCTATCAGCTTCATATGTCTTAGTTTAAGAATACATTGCACTTTATGTTAAACATAACATGTCATATATGTTGTGCACGCGATGAATTTATCGATTTTTGTTCAGGAAGTGATTGTTTCACAAACGACCCAAAAACACATTATCAAATTGTTGGAAAAATTATTCCAGCCATCAATGATTGTACCCTGTTTGAGTTACATCCAATTCTAAATGATTAGTCTTGCAATGTTATCATATCAATCTGTGTCTACCAATGAAATTACTCTACTATATATTATTACACAATCGTGACGTGAGAATAGCTTTCGAGGACACATCATGTGTAACAACGTCGTGAATCTCAAGCACATTACACTTTTTCACATTGCTTGTAATATGAACTTAATGGTCGCGAGAATGCTCATTTGTTCATCTATATATATATTTCATAGCTACACAATATTCGTCTTAATTTCACTTAGGATTAAAATTTTGTGTTAGTATTCATTGACTATCAATTATATATTTTTAAATTAGACATGATTAAGATAGACAAGGAAAGCTTACTAACCCACTTCCATATAATTAAAAACCAATTGCCATAATCTTCTTAATAAAGTAAATATAAGCAAATCTTTCTTTAGTTGACTCGTTATATTTATACTTAATTACTTGGTTTTATTTTAGCATTTACCATATAATTAATTTAAGTGATTACTTTATATAGGATTATTTTTAGTACGTGACATCATGTGTGATCAAGAAATCCCTACTTAAAATCAGTATTTATTACATAATTATAATGTGTCAGACCAAAAAAAATTATATTAATATAGTACTTTGTATATATTTTAGGGTAAAATGCAATTTACCCTAAGAAGTAACGTCCATTGTCCAACAACCACCATAATCTCTGTTAAATAAGTCAGGCACACAACGCGTTCATATTTTTTTCCCAACTTGCTCTCATCTAACACTTCATTACTCACATTCAGCTGCAATAGTAAACTGCAACCGCGAACCACAATCTTGAATTGCGCCATCGTAGCTCCTCGACGGAGATATCCCCGCCCAACAAAATCTCCGGGTAAGATTGGCTGAACTTGGAACACTGATATTTTTCTGGAAATTAAATGTTTTGATTTTTTTTTTTTTTGGTTGTCAAAATGTTTTGCCTGCTATATTTATATTTATTTTGCACCAATAAAATAGTCGTGTAGAGTGTTCACATAGATAGGTCACACAATAAATCTTGTATGGAAAAGGTTTTGTGAAAATGTAATAATTATTTGGCGTGCTTTTGGTGGTAGGATGTAAGTAATACCATATAAACTCAAAATAGATTGCCTTTTAAGTATGCCAATAATTCTCCCGATCATCGGGGGCTTGATTACTCAGTTAGTCTATTTCCTATGCTATTAATAAAGATTGTATTGCTTAATCTATTTGGAGTAAGAACTTAATAATTAGGTTGGATATCCTAGTGTGAACTATTTTAACATGGTCTAGTATATTTCTTTTGACAGTGCGAGAAATATGAGTACGTATTCTCGAATGGACAACCTGATAGCATAATGGAATATATCTCCCAAATAATTTGTTATTGTAACTTAAGGGCAACAATAATTTAGATGTCACGTAACTTATATGTAAGGACATTTCATATATTTGCTTTCTTACAAAGATTCATTGTGTCAGGAAGGCTCAAATGATGCATTTTGTTACTTGGTACGATAAACCAATAGGGCGAGATAGATTCCGTCGTTACAATGCACATTGATTGTTGTTGGGATTTGACTAGGACAATGACATTACAAATGACATCTATCCAAATTGATTATCGGTCGGAAGTCAGATAAAAATCCTCTCCTACATGCATCTAGGCACATGTACAGTCTCTTGAATAAGGAAAACATTGTGGAGTCGATCCTGTCTAGACTAGCGACGAAGGTGCTCTGTGAATTTGCCCTTCGAATTTCTTCGGTGTAAGACCATAATTTCACGTATTGGTCCTTTGAATTGGTTTTTGGGGGGAGTTCCTCCTTGTCCTTGTAACTAGGCTAGCAGATATGTTCGCATTGAAGTCCTACCTAACTGTCTTGATAATCGATGCAATATTTCACTGAGGATGACTTTTGAATCTATGCAAATGTTGAGTCGCTAACCACTTTGTTGTTGCATGCTGATTCTCCATTATCCGAGCATACATGTGTACATGTTTTAAGATCTTGATTTCGTATGCATCTGCTAACTACAACTAGTATGACCAGTTGTTAAGCTCATTTTCTTATACTCAATAAATCTAAAATCATATTTGTTCTTCGTAGCATAGTTAGCCATTTTTTCTTTGATTTCAATCAAACATACCTAAGAGTTTGTACCTGATTCTACAGTGCTTTCCATATTCACAACCTTTGTTAGAATCAATCCAAGAAGGGAGCTCATTGTCAATATATTGGGAAACAGAATGTATCTCAATATCAACTTCTTCCAGCTGCCGGCTCTTCTTCACCAACTGCCAGCTCTTCCTCGCCAACTCTTCCTCGCCAATTGCTGGCACTGATTCACCAACTACTGCCTCTTCCTCTCCAATTGTCGGCTCTTCTTCACCAGTTGTGTAACGTCCCACATTTTTAAATTTATTTTTTTTTAATTTGAAATCTTATTTTGAAAATCCTAAAATTTTTTCTCAAATTAATTTATTATATTATGTCCAAATTCGAGCCTTATAACCCTAATTCAAGAATATTTGAAAGTCTTAAATGAAATTATTAAATGTACGGAAGCTTTTATAACCACCTTCTAACATTAAATAATTTAGTCAAAATTAAAAATAAACGCAGAATTTAAACCATTCATAAAACTTTATTAACGATAAATTCAACATATTTTATTCAATGTTTCAAATAATATATGAAATATCATCGAAAACTGAAATATATTAAATTTAAATTATTTTCTCTTATCCAAAAATATTTTCTTCTTCTGTATGCTCGCTTGTCTCTTGAAGGTTCTCGATCAAAATCATTTCTTTCCTCAGATAAAATCTCACTTAAACTACAAACTATGAGAATAACTCAGTAAGTAAAAACACGTGCAAATGTAAAATTAACATTATATTTTATCGAATCCTGATTTAACAGTTACATACTTGTTGGAGCTCATTTTCCAACCTTTGTTTAGACTTAGTCATTTCATTGTCGTTCAGACTTTGTCATTTAATTTTTGTTTAGGTATAACTATCTTTTTGTTGTTCAAGCATAGTCATCTCAATTTTGTTCAAACTTAGTCATTTCATTGTCGTTCAAGCTTTGTTATCACATATTTACCGTCAATTCCATCATATTCATACACATAAAAAATGCTCTATTAATTTTATCTTTATACAATTCTATGTCAATGCCTAAACATGTGTGATCGAATATCAGAACCATGTAATAAAATAATTATAAGAAAATAATATAGATTTTATGATGTAGGGTCGTAGCCAAAACGTTGAAAATGTGATATTTTCACTTACCTGGGTTCCGAGTGGTTAGGGTTATTGAGATTTTTTCAACATGTGTGATCGAATATCAGAATCATGTAATAAAATAATTATAAGAAAATAACATAGATTTTATGACGTAAGGCCGTAACCAAAACGTTGAAAATGTGATATTTTCACTTACCTGGGTTCCGAGTGGTTAGGGTTATTGAGATTTTTTCAATATTTCAAATAATATACAACCTTAATAAACTATTAGTATCAAATTACAACTTAAATAAATCAAATTTTAGACAAATTTAGGCAAAAATTTATTATGTGTACTTTTAGGTCGGATAGGGTCGAATTAGATCGATTCAGACAACTTTCGAGATTTTTCCTGCCTAAATAAAATATTTGATATTAATTTTCCATTTTAATAAATCTATTTCAAAAGTATTTAGGCAGAAAATTCTTACCGATTTATTCTTAGATCGATTAGATCGGATTATGATCATTTCAGATAGCTTTTGGTCGAATTTTGATGGTCCAGAAACAATTTGGTTCGGTCTGGACAATTCTAGTCAAAATTGGGTTGGGTCTAGTTCAGTTGGACCAGTTCTGGTTCAACTGGGCCAGTTCGATTTGCTGGGCCGATTCGGTTAGAACGCCCTTAAGTGAACTGATTCAGGTTTTAAAGAAAAACATGAATGTTTTTCTTTCTTCTTCATTCTTCTTCGTGACTTCTTGTAACGCCCCCGAACCCGTCCTGGCTCGGTGCGCTACTTTACTATGCTATCCCACGTTTAAAACGACGTTTCAAAAAAAAATCTCGAAATTTTTACCACTCTATCCCAGCACCCAAAACTTCATGACTCGTAAAAATCTAAAAAAAAACCGACTCAAAATAGTCATTGAAATCATATAGCAAAACAACCCGACGTTATTGACTTTTTAACAAAAACCGACAATATAACGCCTAAAAGTTTCTAATCCACAACCTGAAAAAAACAAACGACATTTAAAGCCACAATTCAAACCCAATTTACTCAAGAATAAATTCACAATTATCTGCACTAAACAACTCTCACAAAATCAACCATAAATCTCAAAATCTCAACCATAAACCACACCAGTATCACCTAATTCTATATACACCAATCCAGCCTAATCAACTAACCAAAACATCTCCAACTACAAAACAAAATATACACAAACTAACCACCAAATATCCAATCCCAACAACCACACACCCCCAAGAATCAGGTCGAAGCGCCCCGACAAATGGCCTGCACCGGCGAGCTCCGTGGATCTCTGACTGCCCCTAGTTTTGTTCCTCGCTCTCCAGCTCACCTGTAAATGCTCCGTCACCTACACCACAGAACCAAAAAAATCTCGAAATTTTTACCACTCTATCCCAGCACCCCAAAACTTCATGACTCGTAAAAATCTAAAAAAAACCGACTCAAAATAGTCATTGAAATCATATAGCAAACAACCCGACGTTATTGACTTTTTAACAAAAAACGACAATATAACGCCTAAAGTTTCTAATCCACAACCTGAAAAAAACAAACGACAATTTAAAGCCACAATTCAAACCCAATTTACTCAAGAATAAATTCACAATTATCTGCACTAAACAACTCTCACAAAATCAACCATAAATCTCAAAATCTCAACCATAAACCACACCAGTATCACCTAATCTATATACACCAATCCAGCCTAATCAACTAAACACACACACACACACACACACGTAAGCTTACGCTTAGCAAGTAGGGGATAACAAATAAAAACATGCACAATTCACCACAACTCACACACGTAACCCTAACACATTCAGTCACTACACTTTCTGTTGTTTCGATTCATTTCTCATGTTATCAATCTTTTGCCCATGCATCTCTTGTAGAGACCCTCCCGAGGTGCTCCACGAGTACTACTCCCCGGCGAGGCAGCTCTATTCGATATTACGGTTCAATCTCATAGAGAACCTCCCGAGGTGCTCTACGAGCACTACTCCCCGGCGAGACAGCTCTATTCGATATCACTGCCTAGTGCAATGCATCCCTTGCAGGGACCCTCCCAAGGTGCTCCACGAGCACTACTCCTCGGCGAGGCAACCCTACTCGGGATCACGATGCATTTCTCTTTATTTCTATACATTTAATGCTCACTCCTTAAATCCGTGCTCACAACTCATCTTTCATGGTTCAAAACCCCTGACGCATGCCACACAATGCACAACATAAAATAAAACACAACAAGCAAACAACCAAACAAACAAACAAACATCCCTACCGTTCCGTGGTGTTGGCCCGAAGGCAACAAAACACACAATCCTCTACTTACCTGAATGCTCGGCTTCCAATTGCTCACTTAACTTGGTCAATTTACTCGTTCGACGACCTAAAATCACGAAAATTTAGCTTGATAAGTCACCAATAAAGTCGAAGTGATTTTCTAACTAAAACTAATCAATACTTAAAGCACATTTCACTCTCAAAACACAAAACCCGATTTTTTCCCAAAAATTAACCGTCCAACTTCAAACGGTCATAACTTCTTCGTTTTTCAACGGATTTCGACATGCCACCCCAATCCGTAAACCTCTACACGTCTACTATCCATTGAAATACTCAAATCCACCAAACAACTCATTTGGCCAACCCAAAATTGCAGAACCAGAATCGGGCACCCTAGTGTTCCAACCCGGTTTTTGTGTAACACTCCTCCAATTTTCAATCTATCCACTCAAACAACCTAATCTATCCATTCAACAACTAAACCAACCAATTTGGAAGGAAAACAACCAATTGAAAGTCAAAATTCGGAATCCCTAACCTAGGGTTCTCAAACATTCACAAATTCCAACTAAAACTCCCTAAAACACTCACAAACTTCCACTAAACTTATAAAAATCAAAACCCATAAAGTTTTACCTTAAAATCACTTGAGAAATTGAAGAAATGGAGAGGAGAGGCGTCGGCTATGGAGGAGAGGGAGAGAAGTCGATGAAGATGAAGAAAAATGAAATAAACTCACTCTTTTATTACACCTTTTTCTTCTTTTTCTTTTCCTTGAAAATTACCTTTTAATCCCTCCTTTTCACTCTTTAAATCCAACGCCAAAGCCACATAATTTCTCTTCTCCATCTTGATTTTTCTCAATTTTTATTTCATTAGTTGACAATTTTTCTATTGGTTACAATACCTTTGACTTTTCAACCAACAATTTTCTCAACCAATCACTTATTAGTTTGACTTGTCAAACTCTTCCACTCCACTTTCCCTTCCTTTTAATCAATTGCTTCATTTAATTCTCCCTTTGAATTTTCAACAACAATTCCTATTGGTCCATTTGTTGGTTTGACTTTTCAACCATATTTTAGTTTGAATTTTCAACACTTTTCTCCTCTTCTTTCCTTCCAACGTGAATACCTCCTTTAATATCTTCTTCCATTCAACTTTACCATATAGTATTTTACTCAGTTACCTAGTTTTTCATTAGTTAATTTATATTTTGACTTTTCAAAATTTTAACTTTTCAAACAACCCTTTTTGACTTGTCAATTCACTTCCTTCACTCTTCTTTTGCATGACTAAATTCAAATCCCTTTCTCACTTAACATTAACCTCTCCTAACTGTTTAATCTAAGACATACGTGCGTTACAGGAAATCCTCGGGTGTTACACTTCTTTATGTTTCCTCCTTCGTCGTGCTCACCAGAACACTAGAGACTAATCGTGTGACAACAGCTTCGACCGAGGGAAGTTTCTTCAAAGCTTGGCCGCTCTAGTGGAGCTGCTGCCTCATTGGAGCTCTGGCTGCGTCTGGAGGCCAATTGGTGATCGGAGACCGATGGAGGCAAGGTGTGAACCTTTCTTTGAATAAGAACTTGAGAGAGAGAGAGCTCTGGTGTGCTCTTCCCCTTCACCAAGTCTGTCGACCATCGAGAAAGTACTCTGTAAACGAGTATGTGATGATCACTGATGAAAATAAATCTGAGTGCTATAAGAAAACTATGGAGCATAAGCAAAAGAAGAACTAGTTGGATGCAATGCAAGATGAGATAAGATAATTTCATGAGAACCATACTTATGAGTTAGTTCAGCTTCCAAATGGGGGAAAAAAACTGAAGAACAAATGAGTATACAAACTCAAAGACGAAAATTCGCAACCAAAGTATAAGGCACGACTGGTTGTGAAAGACTTTGGTTAGAAGAAGAGGGTTGATTTTGAGGAAATTTTTTCACCTGTCGTGAAAATGTCATTCATACGAGTGGTACTTGGATTAACTTCAAGTTTCATTTTGGAGATCGAGCAACTCGATATGAAGACAACATTCTTCTTGCATAGTGAATTAGAAGAAGAGATTTACATGGAATAACCAGAAGAGTTCGTTGTCAAGGGAAAGGAACATCTTGTATGTAGATTGAAGAAGTATTTGTATGGATTAAAAGCAAGTCCCAAGACAATGATATAAGAAATTCAATTTTTTATGGGAAATCAAGGATACATAAAAACTTCCTCAGACCATTATGTGTTCGTGAAAAAGTTCACAGATAATACATTTATAATCATCCTACTTTATGTCGACGACATGTTGATTGTGAGCCCAGGTAGAGAAAATATTGTTAAGTTAAATAATGAACTTAACAAGTCTTTTGCCATGAAAGACTTAGGATCGGCGAAACAGATGCTTGGAATGAGAATCATTCATGATAGGAAGAATGAAAAATTATGGCTATCACAGGAGAAATATATCAATACAGTTTTTAGCCGATTCTATATGGATAAGGCAAAACTAGTCAGTACTCCTCTTGTTAAACATTTTAAACTTATTTTTTAACAAAGCTCTTCCACTTAAGAAGGAAAAGTAAAAATGCAAAGAAGTCAGTATGCCTCAGCAGTTGGCAGCTTGATGCATGTCATGGTTTGTACGAGACTTGATATTTCACATTATGTTGGAGTAGTCAGCTAATTTCTAACAAATCTAGACAGAGAGCATTAGAATGCAGTGAAATGGATTCTTAGGTATCTTAAATGTACTTCTGAATTCAGCTTGTGTTTTAGAAATAAAGAGCTTTCGTTAGTAAGCTATACTGACGCAGACATGGCTGGAGATATTGACTTCAAAAGATCAACATCAGGGTATGTGGTTACATTTGGAGGGGGAGTTGTATCATGACAATCTAAATGACAAAAGTCAGTTGCACTATCTACAACAGAAGCTGGGTTTATTGCGGCTATAAAAGCATGCAAAGAAATTTTGTGGATGCAAAAATTTCTAATAGAATTGGGTCATAAATAAGATAAATATATCTTGTATCGTGACAGTTAAAGTGTTATTCATTTGAGCAAGAACCTAAGCTTTCATTCGAAGTCAAAACACATAGATATCAGGTATCATTGGATAAGAGATGTGTTAGACACCAATCAAATATATCTTGAGAAAATTCACACGGATTATAATGACTCAAATATGTTGACAAAGATCTTGTAGAAGAATAAACATTAATTCTGTAGAAACTCATCAAGATTGGAGATACCTCATCATAAGTCGGTAGAGGGAGATTTGTGGAGTCCCTCCATTATGATGAGGGACCCCTCTCATCAATAAATGAAGTACAAAAGGAAATTTTTTTTCTTCTGCACTTCACTCTTCAGTAAGATCTTCGGATCTTGCTGGAGATTGTCTTCTTGGGAGGAACTCTCTATTTATAGAGTTCCTGATTAAGGAAATAATCATCTAAGTGAAGAAGGAACGGGTATTAATTTTAAAAAAATATTAAACACTATTTAATTTACTTGAAATTTTTAACACATATTCACGACATAATAAAAAAATAACTTGGATAGTTTCGTGATTTTCTAACAGTTTTATGATTTATTATAATTACTTTATAAAATAATTAATGAAAATTATAATAAATCGTATAAGTGTTAGGAAATTACGAAATATTTCAGATTATTTTCCCATTACGTTGGGCCCCCGAGGGGGGGTGATTGTAATGACCCAAATGGACACGTATGAGGAGGAACCACCCAGTGCTCTGTAAATCCCGAGTGAGACTTGGGCCGGGGGTAAAACTCTGTAAATCCTGGGTTGGATTTGGGCCGGAGGGTTCGGTCGTAGAAAAGGGGGTCGTCACAATCCCACATTGCTTGGGAAGGTATATGGAAATGAACATATGTAAGGAAACGCTCCCAAGATAGTAAGACGTGTTTTGGAGCACAATTGGCAACGGATCCCATAAGAACTCCGAAGTTAAAAGTGCTTCGGCGAGAGTAGTACCAGTTTGGGTGACCGACTGAGAAGTTCTTGTCAAACAAAGCTGTGAGGGGAGGATATTGGGCTACAGCCCAATCCCCAGAGCAGACAATATCTTACTGGAAAAAGGGATCGTTACATCGTCAGTACGATCCGTACCTACATTATAGAGTTTAACTAATAAGTCTAAAGCTCAGTAATATCATATAAATGTAATAAGATCCACGTGCTATGCATGAACGTTTCAAAACATGTACATACATTATATTTACATTGAAGTGAACATGTCGGTTAAGTGGGGCTTATAGGAGAGTGGGAAACATTACGTACATGACGTGGTTAGTGGTTTTGCCTTGTCCTAGAGAGGGATAAAATAACAACATGTTGTTTGTGGTAAGGACGATTTTACATTAGTCCCAGAGAAGGACTGTAACGACCCTCATACTGTACCTAATTTCCCGTACGAAATTTTCTTTTTCCTTTATACTTAATGTTTAAGTGGAAAATAATTTAATAAAACGTTTAAAACAATTACAAAACAATTATTTAAACCAACATTAAAATCAATTTAATAACTAATAGAACACTCGGCCAAGGAGGGAGGGGCAAGAGAATCAAAACAGAAAAAGACAAGTTCTTCTTTCTTTTAGCACCTAAATATAACTTCAACATCTTACACCCTAATGCCCTTCTTCACCATTTCATAACACAAATTTTACCTACATAATAAACATACTTTTCACAATACAATTCGGCGTAAAACCGCCCTATACTCTCACTCGAAACGACTCGAGTCATAGTTAAATAAAACACGTTTTCACGAAAACAAACTGCGTGGTTCCGTTTAAAAGTTTAACATATCCTCCTGTTTGAAAGTCACAAAACAGTCCAAAACATTTAAAACATTAATATATAACCTATCAACTATCCAGAGCCAAGCATCCTAAAATGTTCTATACAACCATCAGCCGAGCCAAGCATCCTAAAATGTTCTATACAACCATCAGCCCGACAATTCCTAAAAACCCTCAAAACACCTACCATGAGTCCCACGGGTCAAAATACGCCTCGACTGCGCCAGCACACCACCGCAAGCCATCCTCCGTCAACTGTGTCACTCCTCAGGTGGAGGAATCTCGTCCTCACCTGTCTCCTCGTAATCACCTACACCATACAGACATCTATGAGATAAAAATCTCAGTAAGCTCTAGTAAATGTACATGCATGCTATGCGTATGAGTTCAGAAATCATGCAGCATTTTCTTTATCTTTACTCTATGGTGTCACCGAGATCTCAGCCTTCTAACCGGAGAGAGCCCATCCTGCGATCAGACTACTCTTTTCGGCTAGACCGGGGGGGGGGGGGGGTACACGCTTACAACACGTACAACCGTGCCTGAGCCCCATCTCGCATGACCTGTAACTGTATAACTGTATGAGTATGCAATATATGTGGTATTGTGACAAACCCGTAATCGGTCTCCACAATAGGTCGTGCCCCTCTCCAGGCCACATCGCCATTCTCTTTAAAACATCATGCAGAAATTCATTTTCTATGTTCTTTTAAAACACGTGATGCATGAACAGTTCAATATGACAGAAAGTAAACATACGTGCAGAGCATACCATCAAAACACAGAATTCAACCTAGAAGACAATCGAACCCTAACTACCCAACCAAAGCGAGTAAATAAACGCGTCACCAAAACTCCTCGAGACGACTTCGAAGTACGGTGTAGGCCAATCGGCCAGAGAAGTTCACGGGAACTTACCTGTCTTCTGTAGCTCGCTGGGGCTACTCGGTTACCTGCCCACCTACGGCTCGACCTACGACAAAAATTCAAACTTCATTAAAATTAAGCCCACATTCACCAATTTACTTTCAAACTACTATTTATAGCCTAATCCAACTAAAACTTAACTAAACGGGCCACTAATTCGGGTTCGGTAAAACCGACCCGAAACTTTGAACGCGCGTATCTTTCGCGTCGATTATCGGAATCAAACGATTCCAGCGGCCACGTACTCCTCTAATAACCTATTTTAATCTGTCAAAAGAAATTTTAAAATAAATAACCCTAGCTAGGTCAAAATTGGCAAAACCCGAACTGCCCCCTTAACCGGAAAATTCCCTTTTTTGGTTTTTCATCGAATCTCCTCCATTTCCACACCAATCGACCACAAATACCCTCAATTAGCATAAACTAATCAAAATCCCGAGTTACACACCACAAACCCGAATTGCCCAAATCGGGCATTTACTGTTTTTCGCTCAAATTGAGCGCATCATGACCAGGCGATGAAAGCCGGTCTAAGGGTCGGCAAACCCACGCCGGAAACTGACATGCCTCGGGTTGCATTTAAAAGATACTTAGTAGAATCTCGTGCTTTATCTAAATTCTCTATTTATTACGTGTTTTTATTTTTGTAGGAAAAATTTATGAAGAAGGATTGCATATGGATCGCTTGGAGGAGTCATACTTAGCCCAATGGGAATTTGTCTTCCCGGGCCCTATTTTTGTAATTTTTATTTTGAACTTATTTGGCATACATTCACCTTTATTGTAAGGATTTTATAATTGCATTTCATGCATTAGATTGTGTGGTTAGGGTTAGATGTATGTTGGTGGATTATGGGTTGAAGAATTTCATCTCAAATATTGAAGGAAAAAGTCTACAACAAATGGAGCCCAAAGGAAGCCATGGCCCAAAGAAGAGCCCACATTTAAAGTAGGGGTGGGCACGGGCCGGTTCGGTCCGGTTCCGAGCCCGGACCGAAACCGGACCGTGCCTTCGGGATTTTTTTTCCAAGGACCGGAACCGGTCCTAGGAGGGACCAGGACCGAACCTGGACCAAACCGTATTTTTCGGTCCGGTTCCGGTCCGGTCCCGGTTCCTCCCACCCTCTTTTATTTTATTTTTTTTAAAACATATAAATTTTCATAAAAACATAAAAAAGACAAAATAACATCAAAAACACCACAATGCAAATGCAGGAACAAAAACAGAACCAAATTCAGAATTCGTAAGCTAAAATGATAATTTTCAACTAAAAGAAAAATCTAATTGAAACAGTGAACAAAAATCCAATCAACTAAACAGAGAAGAGGCAATCGAACATCGATCAAGCAAAAATCCAGGCGAGGAGAGACGTCAGACGATCAACACTTACAGTTACAGAGGAGAGGAGAGGCGAGGCGACCAAGCGAGGCGATTCTGAAGAAAAGACCGAGCGCGAATTCGAAGACAGAGCCGAGCCCGAACGGAAATTGAACAGGGAGCACGGGCTTCGAGATCGGGGTTGGGCGTTTGCCTTTGGGGTCGTGGTCGGGGTCGGGGTCGGCGAGCAAGAACGTCGAAAATCGGAGTCGGGGTCGCAGGTCGGGTGTTCGCACTTCGCAAGTCGGCCGTCGGGACTCGGTGTCGTGGTTCGCCTTAAGGTCAGGATTCTGGAAGTTGGAAAGGAGAAGATTGAATCGAAGACTGAAAGACCAAGAAGAGGGATGGGCCGATGGGAAAAAAATAGTGTGTTTTTTTAACATCGGTCCGGTCCGGGTATTTCGGGAATTTGGGCCACGGACCGAAGACCGAACCGAAAACCTGCGGTCCTGAGAGGTGTGGACCGAGGACAGGACCGTGGTCCTCGGAGGTGGGACCAAAACTGGACCGAAACCCACGGTCCGGTCCGGTTCTCGGTCCACGGTCCGGTCCTGCCCACCCCTAATTTAAAGGTATAATTTTGCAAGTACAAGAGTTAGTGGCAACATGGATTGATGATGTGGCAAGATTCCCTCCATTGATCCATTTAGGCATGACATTCATCTCCTCCCTAGGATGTGTGCTTGTTTGCCTTGATCTTGGCCATCCATCCTTTTTCATCCAAGGGCCACTATTCATTCATCCTTATGGAAACCCTAATCATCCACCCTAGGATTTTCTATTTAAGCATAGGATTGGTGTTTGTAAACACTTTTTGCCCATTTATAAAATTTCTATTTCTCTACTCAAAGGAGGGTATCCTTAGGAGTGTTTTCCTTGGTTCCTTGAACCAAGAGGAGTTAGCCTCCATTGCTAGCCTAGCTTGGGTTGCTAGGTTAGCTCTTACTCATTCCCTCACCTTCTCCATTGGGAGTTTGATCGAGGACGAAAAATCCCGGCCTACGGTGGTCGTTTTCCTCCCGGAAAACGTTTATCCTAGAGCTTAACTCGTAAGATCGCTCTAAGGAACCTCCAAGGGTATTTTCTTTATTTTTATTGCTATCACATCCACACAATATCACTCTTTAATTTTTAGCCATCAAACACACACACTCCACCCTTTATTTTATTGCATTTTCTTTCATTTTCATCTCATCTCTCTACACTTTTCCACACACATTTCACTTCTCTATTTTCTTCTATTTTATTGCAATTCACACACCCATCCTCTTCATTCTCGGCCACCCTTCATACTCACACACCTCCACCTTTATTTATTTGCTCTTTATTTCTATTTTTGTTCTCTTTATTTTCATTTAGCATAACACTTGCACCCGAGCACATTTCTTATCATTTTGTGGGTTTGAACACAACCCCTTTTCTAAGGGATTTTGTGTCAAGTGGTATTAGAGCGATAGGCTTCCCACGATGTGTTTTTGATGCATTTGGCAATAGCCAAAAGCTATATACAAAAACCGGGATAGCGCTCGTTTCTTTTCTCGCATTATTTCCTTTAATGTTGTGCTAACTTTGTGCTAATCTAACTATTGCATTTGCTGCCATTTTATTGCTATTTTAATGCTTAATATATTGTGGAAAAAAAATGGTATGCAAAGGTGCAAAAATCGACCAAAGGTAAGCATGATATTTCTATGCATTTTCTTTTTATTTTCATGCTTGTTCTTCTTTATTTTTAAGCCTATCTTCTCCTCGATTTTTCTATATCATTTTGCTGTGTTTTGAGTTAATATTTACATTTAAATCTAATAGAAAGTATGGTCAAAATATTGGCGAAATGTTGTTTAAAAATCGGCCTTAAGTGATAATATAAAACCGGCTTATTTTGATGTTATGTCTTCTCGGGTTCCCTTTGATTTTTGCTCGGTTTCTACATCTCTTCATGCCACGATTTTTCCATGATACTTGCTATGTTGGAGCCTTGTTTATTTCATCTAAAATATGTCAATAGCATGCTCCAAAAATCTGATTATAATGTTGCTTAAAATCGGCTTAAACTAAGGCTATAAAATCGGTTGGTTATTATTGTTTCTCTCCTCGGTTTATGCATGATTCTTGTTTCGGCTTTTTCTATCATATCTTGCTGTGTCTTGGCTAAGATTTACCTCTAAAATTCATGTCATTAATATATAAAATCTGATCTTAATGTTGCTTAGAAATTCGGCCAAGAAAGATTAATCAAAAATCGGTTTATGCTTATTTTTCTCATCGGTTGTCGCTTGCTTATTGCATCATTTTCTATAGCTTATGTTGTTGTTATTTTATGCTAAGAATAACACCTAAATACTGGCTAGTAGTATACTATTAATTCTGGAAATTTTGGTGTTTAAAATTGGCCTAGATCTATCATTACCAAAATTGGATTCTTGCTTGAAATATCTTCTCGGTTTGCCTTATATTATGCTCAAAAATTGCATGTTAAATTACTGAATGTTTGCACTTAAATTTTCCGTGAGAATCACCTATTCTATGCTAGCCTTTGAGTACCCTAAGTGACTTGCAAAATTTGTAACACATCTTAATTAAAAATCGGCTAAATTAATGTTATGAACTACATAAAAAAAAAAAAAAAAATTCTGCTCTTAAATTAAAAATTCCAGCATGTTTAACGTGAGTAGAATTGGTGTTTTGACATTATTCCTTGCTGATTTTTGAAGTCTATTAGTGGTATTAATATTATTTTGATTAATTCTTGCTTAAAGTTGGTAACTTGGTTGATATTTGATTGAAAATTGTAGTAATTGCACGTATTGAAAATTTGTTGCTAAATTTAGTCTTTGCTAAGTGTTTGTTTTAGTCACCTAAGTTGTTTGTTGACTTCCAAAATTTTAAAATGTTTATTGTGAACATGATCCTTATTTATTTATTGTCTTAGCTAGGGAATATACCTTAGCACTAAAATTTTCCTAAGACATTAAATAAAATAATCATCTCACTCACTTTTGGATGAACAACTTAGATAAGAATTTAAATTTCTAATTAAAACACTTAGACATGACTAATAGAAATGAATTTTCCCCACATAATCAAGAACCAAACATTTTTCTATTTAATGGTCTCTATGGTAAGGATGAATATTCCTCTTGGATTAAAAGGATAGAAAAGAGGTTTGCTTATGGATATTATTGTGATTGGGAAAAAGTTGACTTCGCCTCTAAGTGTTTAACCAAGGATGCTAAGTCTTCATGGGAAAAATATGTAGCATGGAGAAGAAGAAGAGTTAAGAAAGAAGACTTGATTTCTTGGACAATAATGAAAATGTTTTTAGAAGAGAAATTTTCCCAAAACAACCAAAGCAAGAACCCAATTTTAGGATCAAAGTTTTTAAGGAAGATCATCCTACATGTTATCCTAGCTCCTCCCAATTTAGGAATCAAAATAGTCGTAAATATCCATCCACTCATGGGAAAAATTTAAGGAATAAAATGGAGACAAAGACTAGGATTAACCAACCACCCATTCTACCTTCCAAACCGATTAGGCTAGATGAGACTTTACACGTACTTAAGAATACTTGCCACCTTTTGGAAAAGTGGGTTCAAGACACCTTACTTGCAAATACACCACCTACTTTGCCCCAAAAGATTAATGAACTCAATGAAGAAGTCTTAAGTAACGTTGAATTGCAAGAAATTTTAGACGAAACACCGAGCTTAACTAAAGAGGAGGAAGAGACATTAGGAGAAATTGATTGTTATCCCGAAGAAGGCCCACTTCTTGATACGGACAATCAAGAGGAGGAAGATATTTTTAAGGAGGAAGATATCTTTAAGGAGGAAGAAAGTGAATGCTTAAAGGAGGAATTGCCACAAGGTTTTCCACCCATACATGATATTGAATACCAATTGGATGGTTCAACCCAAAAACCCACTCACTCAAGTGACATCAAGTGGTATCATAATCCTCTTTATGCCGACGTACCCTCCGCCCAACCTTCAAATTTACCCTTCCTTAAAACAAATGACCTTTGGGAAGAAATGGTGGAAGAAGAAAAGATTCCTTGCCATTTGAAAGGAGAATCAACATGGCCACAAGAAAAGAGGAAGTTAAGTGAAGAGAGTATTTTTGGAATTTCTAATATGATATTGGTCTACCTTATTCTCTTCCTAATATTGAAAGGATAAACCATCCCTTCCACCCAATTTCGAAGAAATTAGCCTATTCCATATACCCAACACCTCGTACTACTTTGAACTATGGTGGAATTAGGCAAAATAAGATAATGTCCACACTCAATTCACCCAACAAATGCCATATTGTACAATTGGGTGAGATAACGAAACGATTAACCTTACCTAGTATCAAGTGGCAACCATTAACCTCACTACGTGATGTTCACAAATTCTACCATCGAACTAGGGTCAAAGGAATCGTTGAATTGGTAGTAATAAGTTCACTAACCTCCCTCTATTTAATGCTTTGGAATTTTAAGGTTAGTTGGAACCAAGCTCTAATAATCCTACCACCACACCATTTCCCACCATGTGTCTATCACAAATTCTACCATAGGTCTAGAGTTAAGGTTCTATTGGTAAGAAAATTTTCTTTTGTGGTTTTAAGATTTATTGGACTATTTCTTTGGTTGAAGGATTTTAGCATTTCCACCTTACTATTTGTCGGATTCGCCTACTTTGGAAAATTTTCTTCCATCACGAGCAATCGCCCTCCAAAGTAGCCGTTGAATTCAATCTCACCACCCTTACCAAAGAAAATTTTAATAAGACCATCCCTCCTCCATGTCACCTAGAAATTTTAACAAAAAAAAAAACATATCTTCATTGCCTTCAAACTCAAATCTCTCAAAAGTAATAAACAAACTAATAGTCGAGAAATTGTTGGAGTCTTCCTTGAGAAAAGTCAACCATCAGATTTGAGGTCAAATCCTCAAATCACCCGGAGAGGATGACATGCCTCGGGTTGCATTTAAAAGATACTTAGTAGAATCTCGTGCTTTATCTAAATTCTCTATTTATTACGTGTTTTTATTTTTGTAGGAAAAATTTATGAAGAAGGATTGCATATGGATCGCTTGGAAGAGTCATACTTAGCCCAATGGGAATTTGTCTTCCCGGGCCCTATTTTTGTAATTTTTATTTTGAACTTATTTGGCATACATTCGCCTTTATTGTAAGGATTTTATAATTGCATTTCATGCATTAGATTGTGTGGTTAGGGTTAGATGTATGTTGGTGGATTATGGGTTGAAGAATTTCAACTGAAATATTGAAGGAAAAAGTCTACAACAAATGGAGCCCAAAGGAAGCATGGCCCAAAGAAGAGCCCACATTTAAAGGTATAATTTTGCAAGTACAAGAGTTAGTGGCAACATGGATTGATGATGTGGTAAGATTCCCTCCATTGATCCATTTAGGCATGGCATTCATCTCCTCCCTAGGATGTGTGCTTGTTTGCCTTGATCTTGGCCATCCATCCTTTTTCATTCAAGGGCCACTATTCATTCATCCTTATGGAAACCCTAATCATCCACCCTAGGATTTTCTATTTAAGCATAGGATTGGTGTTTGTAAACAATTTTTGCCCATTTATAAAATTTCTATTTCTCTACTCAAAGGAGGGTATCCTTAGGAGTGTTTTCCTTGGTTCCTTGAACCAAGAGGAGTTAGCCTCCATTGCTAGCCTAGCTTGGGTTGCTAGGTTAGCTCTCACTCATTCCCTCACCTTCTCCATTGGGAGTTTGATCGAGGACGAAAAATCCCGGCCTATGGTGGTCGTTTTCCTCCCGGAAAACGTTTATCCTAGAGCTTAATCCGTAAGATCGCTCTAAGGAACCTCCAAGGGTATTTTCTTTATTTTTATTGCTATCACATCCACACAATATCACTCTTTAATTTTTAGCCATCAAACACACACACTCCACCCTTTATTTTATTGCATTTTCTTTCATTTTCATCTCATCTCTCTACACTTTTCCACACACATTTCACTTCTCTATTTTCTTATATTTTATTGCAATTCACACACCCATCCTCTTCATTCTCGGCCACCCTTCATACTCACACACCTCCACCTTTATTTATTTGCTCTTTATTTCTATTTTTGTTCTCTTTATTTTCATTTAGCATAACACTTGCACCCGAGCACATTTCTTATCATTTTGTGGGTTTGAACACAACCCCTTTTCTAAGGGATTTTGTGTCAGAAACACCCAAAATCGGCTGGTGATCGGAGCTCAATCGAGCTCGTCGCTCACAGCCTCAACCGAACCGAAAACAGGGAGAAAACCGGGCCTTACCGTCGGTTCGTGCGCGGAGACAGGCCGGACCTTGCTCACCGCCATCGTCTGGCCGGAGACCGTCGGAAATCGCCGGTGAACGGCGCCGCGTCGCCTCCCCCTCGTCTCCTCTGTTCTTCGCTCGCGGGGCTCGGGCTCGAGCTCGAACACAAACAACAGAATGGTTTTAACCATTCTGTTGTTTTAATTAATAATAATAATAATAATAATAATAATAATAATAATAATACTAATATTAATTCCTATTAAAACATTAATATACCGTTTTGCCCTCTCGTGTTTCCAACCATTTCGACTTTCAGTAAATCTCGTTCTTAAATGATAACTCACGGCTTAATTTCACGAACCTAATTTAATAAACATTTTAGTTCAACCAATTTATTCACCTTTAATTACTTTACCTTTTTATTATTTTCTCTCAAATTCTTTAGATTAATTAAACTGGGGAAAAATTCTCGGGTGTTACAAGGACGAGAACATATATGCCAGTTCTCGTCTCACACTTAACCGTACTTTATATTTATATTTTTATCTTTCTTACTTTAAAACATATGTATGAAACGTTTTGCATGACTTTCTTGAAAAACGTGATGCATGAACATACATTGTGCATAAAACATAACAGAAACGATAGACAGGTCCTCGAAGCATAAATATGGACAGTTCATCAAGACATTAACATAAAACAACATTCTTAACCTAGACGCATTTGATAACCTATCTACCCGTCACTATACCCCATAATGCCTAAATCCTAGTACCTCTATGATGTAGGCAAAACACATACATACGAACTTACCTGAGGTACTTCCTTTTTCTGAGAGCCATGCATTTCTCAGATGTCCACAAATACCTTCATACTATATTTGTGAAGTAGTCCCTTCTTGTTGTTCTTTAAGCCAGAGTTGGGGTGGTCAACAGGCATAAGCGAATTAAATGTTTATCAATTATGGGATTCAACGGGTGGCACGTGCGAGGGGAGCTGATCGATTGCCGCTCTCGGGTGTCGACCGTTTCTTCTACTCAAATTTAATTTCATCGAAGGTAGATAGTTTTGACTTACAGATTTGATCCGCAATTTTGATGATTATGAGTACCATTCCTTGTCATCATATCACCTCCTTCACGAAAGTGAGTTATTTAAGGAATTCTAAAAACATAATTCTTAATTCAAAAACGGATGTCAATTAAGAATTATTCGATCACCAAAAACATTGTTATAGAACTTACACTCCACATGCTCAAATGAAAAATTTTGAGTTTTCATATGCAAAGTGTGTTATACTCCTTTTAATCGCATTTAATTATTCTAATTGTGATTATAGTTAACCTTACCTAGATTATCACAAAGAGCCTCATGTGATGTGACATTTATAGAAAATCTAAATTATTAGAGAATGACAAAAAAGATAGACTATGTATATATAAAGTATGACAATATAAAAGTTACGTAAATATTAAACATATTTATATGTGTCTATTGTTTCAAGTATTCAATGCATTCAAACACATACACAATGTTCAAAGACAAGATTGGAAAATTGATTGTATATGTTGTCTTTGACATGTTTAATCAAGGGTAAATTAAAAATTAAACTATGAATTTTGAGGATTGGTTCAACTTAGAATTAAACCTTAAATATTTTTTTTAAATAAAATTGAACCTTAAACTTTGGACCGTGAACAAAATAAACATTGAACCGAGTTTTTTTATTTTGCACGGTTTGGTTCCAGCTTGTTTTAAGTTTGGATTGGTATTAGTTGGTTTTGTCTTGACTTTAGCCAGTTTTGATTGGTTTTGCTCGACATGTTATATTTTTAAAATTAAAAAAATATTTAAATTTTATAATATCGTTTCGGTTTGGTTACGAACGGAACAAAATCAAACAGAGTCTAATTTTTTTACGGTGCAAAATTCGATGTTCATTGTGTTCAAATAAATTCAAGAATTATTTTGAAAGAATGCAAAAATTCGAGATTTATTTTGTTAAAAAAATGTTCAGTTTTAACTTCAATAGACGCGCATGAATGGATTAATGAGATTCCCACTGTCCCTATCTACCAAGGAGAAATTGATTTTAGGTTCAAAGAAAACTAATTTGATTAACCCTAATTTGATATGACCCTAATTCTCTCGTGTTCCACTTGCCCTTGTTAGGAAATGCAGGTTTAAGCTACGAGGAAGAGTCATTTTTCTATCATGCAAATACAAAAAAAATATTTTTACTCTGGTTTAAAGTAACTCCACAGATATTGGGTTGGTGACCCAATATGGTCCATTGCCCACCGTGCCTTGGCACGCAAACTAGTTGTGCCGTGCCTTTGCGTCAACTGTTGACTCTAGGGTTTTTCAACTAAGTTCTATGTTTTATTAAGTTTAAGTGACTCAATCTCACTATTCATGGCAGTTTTCCAATTCTAACTTTCTTTGGATTTTACTAAGGATACTCAGGTCAAAACATACTGCTCATGGAGATCTCTAATTTTGCTTTCTAGCATGCCATCAAGAACAAGTCTTTTCTTTTTTCTAGAGAACTCTTTAGATTCAAAGCACTTTACCTAAATATGACTAAATAATAATCTAGTACTAAACATTTAATTCACTTATGCTTAGATTATTGTCTAATCCAGGTTCTTATCACTGCCCATTCTGTCTATTTAGGGGCAAGGCTCCTCCACCCCGTAGCTCTGGTTTGCCGATGCCATAGCCATATCATTGTGCAACAATGCAATGGGCCTATCGAACAGAGGATAGGCTCGAACTATGATTGTTCGGTACTTGCTTAATTTACTATAATGGAGTTTAAACATGATTTCAAGTCGTCCCCAAAACAAGTTTTTTCGTCAATTCGGCCCCCGAACTATGAAAGTTTTTCAATTCGGCCCCTGAACTATTAAGGTTTTCCAATTCAGCCCCCGAATAATTATTTTCATCAATTCAGCCCTCAAACTATAAAGGTTTTTCAATTCGGCTCCCGAACTATGAAGGTTTTTCAATTCGGCCCCCGAACTATGAAGGTTTTCCAATTCAGCCCCCAAACTATGAAGGTTTTTTAATTCAGCCCCTGAGCAATTTTTTTCGTCAATTCAGCCCCTGAACTATGATGGTTTTTATGTTTGGAGAAGCTGAAGGTTTGAATAGTTGGGTTCTATAGGACATATAAATCAACCTGTCGTTACCACATCAAGATTACATGTAATTTCTCGTTCTCCTGTGCAATGAACCGAATTGAGCGTGGATGTTAAAGTAAATTACAAATATCTCATAGTTGCATGAATAACAATGAAGACTATCGGTTTTTCATAATTCTAAATCTCTAACATTTTTCTGGTGGGTTTTACTTTCTAGCTTGAGGAAGAGTTATTGCTTGGGTTAGGTTGTGTTTTGAGTGAGTTTATGTTAGGGTTTTGTGAGGGTAATTAGGGTTGCACGAAAAATGGAGTTCCTAGCTGGTTTTTCCCTCCCCGCACGGGATGCACAGCCAGGCTTTCCCCTACTCACTCACTTGCCTTGATTTAGCCAAGGCACATAGGCGTGCCACAGAGCCAAGGCACATAGGCGTGCCACAGAGCCAAGGCACGGTGGTCTAAGGTTATGAGAGGCTGCCTTGTTGGGTTGTGCTGTGCCAAATCGCTTGCCTTGGCCTGCACGTGCCACCTCACCTCGCTGCCCACACCGGGCCCCTCAACCCCTGCCTGCCAAGCCATGCAGGCAAAGGAGGTAATGCTTCCCGAGTTGCAAGGGAAAGAAGGGCGATTGCCTCGCATGGTGCCAAATGGCAAGTCATATTGTATTGGTAAGTCGTATTGCATTGGGCTGGCTATTGGGCTTGACCACTATTGCATTATCATGTCCATTGCATTGTTGCACGATGATATGACTATGGCATTGGCTTGCAAAGGCACGACACTGCTAGTTTGCGTGCCAAGGCATGGTGTGAAATGCTTCCTGAGTCGCAAGGGAAGGAAGGCCGATTGCCTCGCATGGTGCCCAATGGCAAGTCATGTTGTATTGGCAAGTCATATTGTATTGGGGTGGCTATTGGGCTTGACCACTATTGCATTATCATGTCCATTGCAGTGTTGCACGATGATATGGCTATGGCATTGGCGTGCAAAGGCATGACACAGCTAGTTTGCGTGCCAAGGCACGGTGGGCAATGCTTCCTGAGTCGGAAAACCTTCATAGTTTATCAACTTATACGTTATTGTTTTTGGGATTACAAAGGTTAGTATTCATGCAAATTTTGGAGCTTTCAAATTTATTCATATGGTTTAATGAATCGAAGAGCCACATTAGTTCAAATGTGATTCAATTAATAATTTTTGACTCAAACTAGCTAACTCAGCTATTGACATCTGGTGAGAAGTCTTCGAAGAACCATTAGCATAGGTCCCTCCTGAGCATAACAAACTACGTCTTCATCCTCGGAGGGCTCCTCGAGTTCATCTCCACTAATCAACTCTCCGGTGTCCTCCTTAAGTATCATCACCCTTTTATTGGGACATTGTGAGGCATAGTGTCCCATCCCCAAGCACTTGTAACACTTGATTTCCCTTGTACTCGAGTGAGTTGTTCCTTCCACTATTTTCTTTTCAAATATCTCCTTCGATTGCCATCTTTTTCGTGCATGACTAGTCTAAGCCCATCCTTGTGTAAACCAACCTTGTAATGATACTTTGATTCAACCTTTGAGCATGGAAATTTACCTGTTCAACATTCCTCATATTTAACTATTAGAACCAAACTGAAATCACTTAGGAAGTAACCATAATATATACGAGTGACTGAGGGAATGACCCCGAACAATTACCTTAAAGTAATTGCTCTTTGTCACTCGAAAACTACTTGCGGGGGCCGAATTTTAAAACATGGTGAAAATGTTTGCCCCTAATTTGGCGGAGCATCGGTGGGCTATATTAACTCTAGCTTTCAAGCCTATTGTTTTGAATCTTTCGAACTTGTAAATGAATAGCATGGTTGCTAAAAGAACTGAACATATCAAGCAAACTTGTAACACCCGGCAAATTTTGCCATGTAAATATTCCTTGAATTATTAAACGGGATTAATGAGAATATTTATACAATGTGTGTTTTTACGAATTTACCGATGTTTTCAATTGAATTTGTGTGATTCGTAAAACCGATTTATGGAACTAAATAGTAATTTAGTTAAAAACCAATGGAAGGGAAAAATAGGGAGCCAATTAAGGTTGGTGGGAGGAAGCCAATGGTTGAGTGACACTTGGCAACTTGTTGAAGAAGCCATGTTCTTTTCTCTTCCCTCCTACGTGAAACCCTCGTTTCTCCTCTGCTTCCTTCCACTCCCCTCTGTTTTCTCTCTTCCAGGCGACAAACACCCTTCCAAGCTCCTTCGATCTCCTCAGTTTTCTTTTGTTTCTCTGCCTAAGGTAAACATCTACTAAAGCTAACGAGTTTGAATAAGTTAAAATGTGAGTTTTGTTAGAGTTTGAGGTTACGATAATTTGGAGTGAACTCACTGTTTTTACATGAAAACACGTTGATTTGTTTTCTAAAGGTTTGAAATGAGTTTGAAGCTTATTCTACTAAGTTATTAGTTAGCATTTGCAGCTTGTTAATTTTCCTCTTCGTGCACGTCATAGGTCCGTGCATCACCAAGGCAACACGTTCAAGACTCTCAACTCCACAGCAAACAGGTAAGTTCATACATATAGGTTTGGCCCTTAAGGCCCTACAATACGGAGGTACTAGGTTTTATGTTGTCGGGATTTATGTTGGGTAGTTAAACTGTAGATTATGTTTTAGGTTAAGTGTGTGTTGTTTTATATCCTGCTTATTATTCTGTCGCCTGTCTATGAATGTTCATACATACACGTTTTCTCTGAAAGTCATGAAAATATTTTCTGCACACGGTTTGAAGTTAAGTAAGATAAAACCTGTAATGAAATGTATGGTTAAGTGTGGACGAGGACTGGCATCCTGTCATGTACTCCTGTTATGGCATGTACTCCTGTTGCGCCAGCTCTTCCTCCCACTTATACCTTCCTGTCTAGTGAAATGTAATGTAATGTTCATGTATTTGAAAATGTTCATGCATAGCACGTGCATCACTTTGCATTGTATGTTCTTATTAAGCTCTAGGCTCATAGTTGTACTCCCTGTTGTAGGTATGGATCCTCCAGAAGAGGACATTGTGCCTCAAGATGATGAGTTGATGTAGTTGGCAGGACGAACTCATGGGGTGGTTGCTGTAGTCAGACAAATGTATTTCCCGTGAGAATGTATTTTCTGAAGTTATGTCAAGTTCTGTATCATCTTTTGAAGTTTTAAAACATTTGAAGTGTAGGTTCAGTTCTGTAGGTTCAGTCCTGTATTGATGTCTAAAACCTCTGTATTTGACAGTTGTATATATGTTTTGAAATGTGTTGAAAACATTCTGGAATTGTTTGAGTTCTTCCTTTCTAGGTTGTGCATGGATGGTTTCAAATTTTGAGCTATCCATGCAGCTTGTGTTTCTTGAATCTTTGTCAAACATGTTTTACAACCTTGTTTCGAATCGGGTTTTGAAGGTTTGAAACCTTTATGCCTTCTGTTTTGATGTTCCCTGCTTATACGTCTTCCTGTAAAAAGGTTGTCAAATTCTGCCTTTAAAACTACATCTTCCGATTACATCCACCGCTGCTTTAAAATCACATCCACCGTTGCCTTTTTAAAGCACATCCACCGCTACCCTTAAATTTACATCCACCGGTGAACTCATTTCTGTCTGTAGTTCACATCCACTGGTGAACTTGTTTCTGTCTGTAGTTCACATCCACCAGTGAACAGTGCATTTCTGTCTATAGTTTACATCCACCGGTGAACAGTGCATTTCTGCCTGTATCCACCGCTGCCTTTAAAATTACATCTTCCGCTTGACGTCATCTGCCCATATCCTCCGCCCAGTTTATTTACATCTTCCGTCTGACGTCATCCACATCTTCTGCCTGACGTCATCTTCTTTACTTCTACCGCTGTTTCTGTTTTTTTTAGTTTATTCACATCTACTGCTGTTTACTATTCATTTTTGTCTTATTCACATCCACCGCTAGTCTATATCGCCTGCCCAGTTTACTTGCATTTTCTGCTTCGTCATCTGCCTACGTCTTCCGTCCCGTTTTATTTACTCCTTTTGCCCTACATCACCCGACCCCGTCATTCACTGTAGCCTTTCTTCAGGCATGACTTCCAGTTTTGTTTTCCATATTATTAGGTTTCCCACTGCATGTCAAGTCGTCCATTTCTGTCTCCCCGTTTGTAATTCTCCCTGTCTCCCTGCACTCATCCAAAGAAGGTTTACGTCCAAATCCTTAAGTGTTCCAGTTTTCCTGCTTTCCCTTCTATCATTCGTCCCGTAGTCTGATTTTAATCTGTTTCCCGTTTCGCTTTTAATTCCAGAGAACGTTCTCTCTCTCTGTTATGCTTTTAAGGGTTTGCTCTTAAAAGTTCGGTCTGCTTTGTTTATTTTAAAAAAAAATATACGTCCCGTTCTCTGTTAAATGTCCCGGTGTGATGGCTCCTCGGCCCCGATCGGGTCGGGGGTCGTCACAAAACTATAGTCCAATAATCTTGATAAGAAGGAACCATATTCTATGCATTTAAAATTATTATGTTCACAAGAGAAAATTCTGTGGCGTGCGCTCGTTTAGCCGAACACTATTTGTGGTCTTAGGATTGCATACAATTGATGAAAAAAATTGTTCAGGGGCCGAATTGGAAAACCCGGTTTGCTTGGCCATACCTTAGCCCCTTTAAGGAACTAGATTTATGAGATTATTAACCCTAAAATTTAG
Source organism: Begonia masoniana (assembly GCA_022432975.1). Classification (NCBI taxonomy): domain Eukaryota; kingdom Viridiplantae; phylum Streptophyta; class Magnoliopsida; order Cucurbitales; family Begoniaceae; genus Begonia; species Begonia masoniana. Next base: position 8,508,914 of record CM039508.1, on the reverse strand, counting down.
TTTTTACACTAGATTGCAAATTTGCCCTTATGCGAACCATAAGTAAGACATTTCTATCTAAAGGTATGGCCGAGCAAACCTTCTTTGCTATATTAATCTGCGGTACACATTTAGCTCCAATTCAAATATCATATGGCTTGATTCTAACATGCCCCCATTGGGTCTTGATTCACAACTATCAAGTTTTTTTCGGTTGATGCAATGGGCAAATACTCCAGTTTGGCTTCGGCAGAAATCTTAATAATTTTAAATAATTGTTGTCGTAATATTCATTGCTTATCTAATTGGTAATTAGATATTTGTAATTAAACAAAATAGAGGTCACTTTTGTTGCTCTCTCGGGGTCAAGTCCGTCTTCTGCCCCTGAGCAAGGGAAAGGCAAACGAGGAACCTCCTCAACCTGGATTAGACATGAATTTGCTTAACAAAGATATAACATAAGATAAATCAGCCCTTTACGTTTGCTCATTTTTTAATAGCCAATTGAAATTGCATCAAAAAATATATTTGAAAAAGGTAGTATCTAAGTTTAGGAATTATAATTGTAAACCTGTGAATATTCCTCTTGCAAATCACTTTGTTTTAACATCTTCACAATGTCCTCAAAGGAGGACATTCGTAAAATACGTTCAAAAGGTATCGTAAAACATTGGGTTGAAACATGTTTGAAAATCAAATAAATAAATAAAATGTCGAACAATTCTAAAATGTGTTGAACATTTAATTCAATAGGCTAATGCTAGATAAGTTAATGAAATAGAACAATAGACAAATGAGTTGATTTCGTTGGAGGATATGAGGCCAAGGTCTGAATTTTTTTCTTTACCAGAGAAGATGCTGGGCGAGGCGCGGGAGGGCATGTTGGCCGAGGCAGGCGCGCTCGGTATATAGCTAGTCAAAATTGAGGACATCCGTTTTCAAGTGTCTCCCTTTAACTTCCTAAAGTGGATGTCGATAGAGTAAACTTCTATCATAGTTCGGGGGCCGAATTAAAATTCGGCCGAAAAGCCCACATAATTGCCCTTATATTCTTTTTGGGATTTCAATTCAATATAACTTTATATTCCCTTTGGTTTTCCAAGAGGATAAAACCTTCTTTCGTCAATTGAAAATGGCCAAGCTTATCTTGGGCTCATAAAGGAAATTTGCTCAAAAAAAATTATTCGGGGGCTGAATTGGAAAACCTTCATAGTTCGGGACTATTTCATAGCATTGCATATACATGTTCATGCATAGACATTTACGTAGAATTTACTAAGATTTATCTCATAGGCGTATTTATGGTGTAGGTGAACTCGAAACAGGTGAGGATGACGTTCCTCCACCCGAACCCTCTAGTTTTGGGGTGCTTGGCACGATATTTCCACGAGTTTTTCTTATCTGCATTAAATCACCTTCCAGATCGTCGCATGAACGTACTCCTCCAACTACCTCCTAGTCCTGTAAATGGTCTATGAACTCACCGGCTATCGCCTCATCACCTACATCATAGAATTCATCTATTAGCCTAATGCTAAATAAGTAGAGCAATAAATGAAATGAAAACAATACATGAATCCTATATATACAGTTTCTACTTTCACATTTCGTTTGCATTTGTTGCGTTACACGTCGAGTGAAAATGGCCACAACCAATTATTACTTTCAATAGTACGTGAAAAAGATAAAAACACTACAATGGTAATAGATAACATAAAATACGAGGTAGTATTAAAATAATATTCATAAAAATAATTGAACAAACATTACAATGTTGTTCATTAGCCGCACCGTCACTCAACTTAAAATGATCCCACTATAGTGAATTTACAAACCTATTTTTTAGCGTGGCGCACGATAAAAATCGGTTTTTCAATCCTATATAAGGAGGGTCGCCGACTTCGGGGTTATCAACTAATCTAAGGAACCTTTGGTTTAAGGGGGGAGAATAGCTACGTAAAGATACTATTTCATATAGGATTACATATAGGCCACCCTAGACAACTGACTCCGAAACAGAGAAGCAAACTCATCCCATCCCATGGCATTGACATTGTACTGACTACGGAGGGCGGTCCACCAATGCCTAGCTACCTCCCTCAGAAAATAGGCAGCTATCAAAATTCTGGACTCAATCGGCGTCTGGAGAGTCTCGAAGTTAAGCTGCATCACTTCGAGCCAGTTTTCTGCCTTCGCTGTATCAGTGCTTCCCACAAAGGTTGAAGGGTTGAGTTGGTTAAAATATCGAAAGTGTACCCCTCGGGTGACACGGTGGCCCTTAGAAAAGGGGCCGCGTAACCCACAAATAAGGCACAAAGTGCTCGGGTGAAAAGTGTTGCACAAAACCAAAAATAAAGAGAGCAAAAAGTGGAAAAATAAATGCAAGAAAATGAAGTGATGGTGTGTGCTAATGTGGCCGAATATTAGAGAGACAAAATGGAGGAAAATGCAAGAAATAAACAAGTGAGATTAAGGTGGAATGAGTGTGTGAAAACCGTGAAGAGAAAAGTGATGGAGATGAAGAGAAAATGCAAGAAATTAAAGTGAGGTGTGTGATGAGTGATAGCCGAAAATTAAAGGGTGAAATGTGTGAACGGAAAAGATAAAATGGATACCTTTGGCGGACCCGAGGAGCTATCTTACGTTTTAAGCTCTCGGGTGCACGTTTTTTCAGAGGAAAACGACCACCGTAGGCCTAAGTTTTCGTCCTCAACTCCTAACTCCCAATGGAGGAAGGTAAGGGAAAGAGGTAAGAGTTAACCTAGCAACCCGAAGGCTAGGCTAACAATAGAGGGCTACTCCACTCGATTCAAGAACCCAGGAAACCCGAAGGCAAACCAACACAAAGTGTAGGGAAATAGGTTATTTTATAAATTGGGCAAAAAGTTCTCATATATGCACCAATGCTATGAATTTATAGGCAACCTAAGGTGGATTAGGGTTTGGCAAGAGTGAAGGAGACCCATTGGATTGGAGGAGTAATCAATGGCCGAAGTTGCTGATCCGTGCGCGCGCCAATCTGAGGGAGGAGAATGCTGCAGCAAGCGCGCAATCAACGGTCCAGCTGCTGTCTGCTGTGCGCGAGGTCGACGGTCCTGATGCACCCGGGGGCGCGCCATCCAGCGGCTGTGATGCTGATCCGTGTGCGCGCCATGCCAGCAATTCGGGTGAAGCTCCAGCGCGCTTCCATCAACGGCTAGTGATGCATCAGCGCGCGCCTGATCTGCTTGCCCGATCGTGCCCTACCCGACGCTTACTGCTACCCGCGCATGCGCCCAATCAGTGCCCCATGCAATCCGAGCCACAAATTGATCAAAGGTGAAGATCTTGCCAAGCCATTGATCCATGATACCACCCACAATTGTGTCTGCAATTTCATACATTTAAATGTGGGCTCTTCCTTGGGCTAAAGCTTCCTTTGGGCTCCTTTTATTAAAGAAGAAATTCATAAGTGTGGAGAGCTTCTTTAACTTGGATGACCAAGCCTTCAAACCATCATCCACCACATTCATCTAACCCTAACAACACAATCTAATGCATGATGCAAATATAATAATTCATACAAAAAGGCTAATGTATACCAAATAAGTTTGAAAATAAAATTACACATTTAGAGGGCCAGGAAGAAAAATTCCCAAAAGCCATTTGGTGATTCCTTCCTTGCGCTCCAAGTGCAATCCTTCCTCATAATTATACATACAAAAAGAGAACACGTAATAAGTAGAGAGATTAGATAATGCAAGGGACTTTATTAAATTTCTTTTTGCATGTAACCCGAGGCATGTCATTGGGAGGTCGTCGAAGTAGGGGGGATCAGGGGTGGAAACTGGAGCCGGAGGTGGAGCCTGGGCTATGAGATATTTTGGGAAGGAACGTGAACCAATAATAAGAGTAAAGAATATTCCAATTCTTCGTTCTTTGTGCCACCGGACTAAATAATAAGTTAGGGCGTAATCACTCTCTCTCGCTCAGATATTTGTAATAAAAATGTCAGTGTAAAATTAGAATATCTTAGCAACTGTGTTTATGAGTATGCCCCACCAATATGACGAACGGAATTGCCGATAAGCTGATGGTGTTAATAAATATCTTCACTTTCTGATCATCTTGAATATGATTATGATCAGTTTGTCCCTTGGCGGCAATAAAACTGTATTGAATGACTCGCACAAATTATTTAATATCATTTTGCACTTGGGATTTGAAAAAAAATGCATGACTAACCTAATATCTAAGTTCTTCTGCTTAAAGCCATGTGTGGGCATTCGGGCTAAGCTGGATGTTAAAGTAAATTACAAATATCTTATAGTTGCAATATGTAGGGTTCAAGATTTTTATTCATGCAACTATAAGATATTTGTAATTTACTTTAATATCTAGCTTCAAATTTTGTTCACGATTTATTCTGACTCAGCTATTACCAAGTAGTGGAATAATTGTTCGGGGTACCTTAAAATTGTTCGTAGCTGATTCTTGGTTGCAATCACTCGCTCTCACTCTCTCTATCATTGCGTGTTAAGGGAGAGACTACCCTTGAAGATTCAAATCCGTTGTAGGGCAAGTAATGTTGGATAAAATGGTGGGATAACGTGAGGGCATGTTTGCCGAGGCAGGCGCGCTCGGGCATGCTGGGCGACAAGCGCGCAACTGCTGGGCAAGGCGTGTGCATGCTGGGTAAGTCCTGCGTGGGCATGCTAGCCGAGGTAGGCGCACGCGGGCATGCTAGTCGAGGCAGGCGCGTGCCCCTGTTGGGTGACGAGCGCGCAACTGTTGGGCGACGAGCGCACCGAGGCCAAGGGTGGCGCGCGGGCTCGCAAAGCGTTGCGCGCGCCCATGCTTGACGTGGTGCGCGCTCACTAAGTGTGGCGTCAATTCGACCACCTTGATATTGTAAAGGTAGGCCTGAAGGCAAAGCACATACGTACAATACTTACGTGTAATTTTAAAATGGCCTCTGGTTATGTTACGAAAATGTAACTACTTGATAAGGAAGTTTATCAAAGTGTAAATACTGCTTGGCCGAATCCCTCCACTATATTCGACCAGTAATATGCTTTGCCTTTGGGCCTACCTTTACAATATCAGGGTGGCCGAATTGACGAAATTAACCTTCTCAAACAATTCTTTATTGTGAATTAACAAACTTTGCAATCTTATTATTGAAAACCCTACAATTTATATGAATTTGCAAAATTTTTGTTTCACTACTGATCTTCACAACTTGTACCTTCTCGAATCCAGAGTACTTAAAGTGATAAATATCTCCTTTAAATTGGGAACAAGTCGCATAGTACTCAGTGTTCTTATAACTCCATCAAACATTATGATTATGATAGTATAATAGGGCTATAAGGCTAGGTGTTCGAGAAATGGCAAATAACGATTCCGAGCAAGCTAAAATAAACAAGATCGTTACATTCTTCGAAAACGGATGTCGTTTGTCTGAAGGTCGTATGATTTTACCAATCATTTTGTCAAAGAATAGGGAGTTCGATTTGAAAATTTGCCCTATTGTAATTCCCAACAAAGTTAGCTTGCTCAGAAGCGTTATTTGCCATTTGATTCCTTTCTTGGCATGCATCACTTGCGTGTGGTCCTTGACACCATTTGCATGTTTCCATTGGAGAGTAGATCGAATTTAACGGAGCTTGTTTACTTTGCAGTTGCTTGACTAGAGATGTAATTTGAACTATCAAAGCTTTCACGCCCATAAATATTTTACGTGAAAGGAATCAAAGTATCATCACATGTCAAACATTAATTGGTGTCGACCATAGATGGGTGATCGTTAAATGTATAATTCCCTCATGCATCATGTTTTCTCCAATGGCATACGAAATGTTTTTACATGCATGTTTCAAGTAACGAAGTAAAGAATATGTAGTCGATGTAATGGCCAAGCGTAGGTAGTGTATGAGTAGGGCACAGGGCAAGTCATGTTTTCTCACAGGGAAAGTCATGTGTCCTCACGGAGCAAGTCATGTGTTCTCACGGTGCAAGTAATGTGTTCTCACGGGGCAAGTATATGGTCTACGGGGTAGACGGAAATGCCTGTGCCTTCTCATTACATAAATCCCCCTTGTTCCAATGTTATGTAACGTTAAAGAAATGAAATGAACATGTTTTACCAAAGTCAAGCATTCACGCATATGTTATGTTTAGTGCACTCCTTACTAAGTATTAGGTGTATTGTTTAATTCGTATGATGTAGGTGACGAAGTGGAAGGTGAGGACCCTCCTCTTGACGACAATCTGGCTGTTTTGTTAAGTTTACGTGTGATTTTAGAACAGCAGATGAGGTTACATGTAAAATGTACTTGGGGCGTTTGTTAGGCCAAATGACATAACCAACCATTCAAATAGTAATGCAGGATTTGATGAATAATCTGTAATGACTATTAAATAATAGTCTAATAACATTGTGAGATAGACTATGTATGGCCGAACAATCATAGAGTTCTCCATTGGTGGTTACAAAGACTATGAGAATTAAAAGTGTATCCCTTAATAAAATAAGAAGATAGGGTGGTTCCAAAAGATCTATTGGGCAATGACATCCCTCAATAGATCTATTGTGTCATCTCTTTCATCTCTATCATTCCCTCTACGAACCATTTTGCACTTCTATAAAAGTTAAAGGCAATAATTCTAAGAAATCAAAACAAAGAAATCTTAAAAACGTACTTACAGTTGAGGAAGTATGTCCGTGTAGCAACTTGCGCAGTTGAGCAGTCTACAGAATCGATTTAAAAACCCGAGAGCTCTGATACCAACTGTTGTGACGACCCCGACCCCATGCCAGGGCCGCCACGACTTGTGCCGTGACGTGCATACATATTACCCTCACCCGTTCTCATAAATTTTTTGTTTTCACTTTTCATTTTCGTTTCCTTTTCATTCATTCATCAATCCTCAGAGAACGGACTTGGGCATTCAATCCATATCTATCAACGTTTAGGGTCTAACTTAAAATGTACCCAAAATGACTCGTCTAAGGTCGGGAATCATCAAAAGAGGCTTAGGACATCAAAACATGTCATTTGGCATCCATGGGGTGCACCCATCATTCGGCGCGCGCACCCAATGTGCACCATGCGCGCATGCCGCGGGCTCACCGCGTGGCCACGGCACATGCCCTATGCGCTTGTGCCGCGTGCGCAACGCGCGGCCACGGCGCGCGCCTTGCGTGCCCGTACTGCGTTCGCACCGCGCCACCCTCACACGCCAACCGTGTGCCTCACCATGCGCCTACCCGCACCTAACCGAGCGCCTCATCTCGCCCAGCGCCAACGCCCAGCCCCCAACACCTGCGATGGCCGATCGATCGACACCTCCTCTGGATTGTGCCTATTTTCCAACAGCACAGCCAATCGATCAGCCCTGTGTGCTGATCGATCAGCAGATGCAGGGCAGCGTGCACCCGCGCGCCCTGCATGCCCTGCCTGCGCGTGCCAGCTGCGCGCCCAGCGCACCACTCCGAACCTAAATTCCTTCTTTGCCATTTTTTTTTTCAATTTCTCACCTAATAACACTTCAATATCCATCCTCAAATCATCCTTTAACATTTCCACCAAAATACACATCCATTAACCGAATACCTCAACCAAAATCATCAAATCCCGACTCTAAACAACGCCTTCAACTCAAAACAACAAACCCGACTCTTAATCATCCAAAATCCTTATCAAAGCATCAAACTCAAACCTATTTCATCAATACCTATCATACGCAACAAAAGTTCATCAAAATCATCGAAAAGTAACATCTGTCCATAAAATTATCCAGAAAACGTCAAAACATCAATATTTTCTAGCTAGTCACCCATCAACCCAAAATAAACCTCCCTATACATTTGTCAAATCTTTTCTATCCAACAAATTGTTCGGAGGCCGAATTGAAAAACCTTCATAGTTCGAGACTATTTCATAGCATTGCATATACATGTTCATGCATGGACATTTACGTAGAATTTACTAAGATTTATGAATACAAATATCATACATTTAAATATCTAGCACCTTAGGGAACACTTTTTAACTAGTTGGTCATTCAATGTTTTCCCTTGTTGTGTTCTTGAGGAGCCACTTTACCTAAATACGACTAAATAATAATCTAGTACTAAACATTTAATTCCCTTATGCTTAGATTATTGTCTAATCCAGGTTCTTATCACTGCCCATTCTGTCTATTTAGGTGCAAGGCTCCCCCACCCCGTAGCTCTGGTTCGCCGATGCACAAAATTGACTCTGGTATGTTTCAAGTTTACCTTACGTTGCACCTATTATACTGTTCACCTATTATACTGTTCAAATATGGGTTTAGTGAAGAGAAAATCGAGGCTTGCTTTCTTTCCTAACAAACGCACGAAATGTAGGGAGTATGCTAATTTAGAAATGTTACAATCGAAGCATTTTAACTTGAACTATGACATATACATAGCGATTGTAGAACACTGAGTACTATGTGACTTGTTCCCAATTTAAAGGAGATATTGATCTCTTTAAGTACTCTGGATTCGAGAAGGTACAAGTTGTGAAGATCAGTAGTGAAACAAAAATTCTGCAAATTCATATATATTGTAGGGTTTTCAATAATAAGATTGCCAAGTTTGTTAATTCACATTAAAGAATTGTTTGAGAAGGCTCGGAATAAACCAGTTTCTCAAGTGAAGTTGAAGTTGAGATCTAGATCTATACCAGAGTCAGTATGTCTTCCTATTACAGATGTTTGGAGTGATGTCGTCACCAGCAACCCTAATTTAGAAAATTAGGTGGTGGCATTAGAAATTTTGTAATAAACTTCTTTTGATAAGTGTAAAGGTTGATGGCGTTTCACGAACCTATAATATGCGTATTTGAACCATTATTTACATTACATAGGTACTAACTAATAAACAATCAAAGCATAGCCCATGCTCAATTCAAGTAGCTTAAACAAATTTCAATTTAGGAATACTGTATAAACACCAACCAAAAATCTGAGTTACAAGCCTAATTATAACTTTGACAGTATTTTTAATCATGGGTTATGTTTTGATTGATGTTTATAATTAGGATCAAGGTTTGCTAAAATTCGATGGACCTTAGGTAATTCTGCAACCCTTTTAAGTTTTCTAAGTGCCAAGTTGTTGGTTCAAATAAGCGGTGTCCGGATCACCACTTGGCCTATTTTTAGTTATGTTAGACTTTAGGTTTTTTTTCGGGGACCATGTAGTATAAACACCCTATAGTAACACTTTTAATCAGCAAACCTTTAAACCAAGAATGAAATCTAGAATTTCCTCTAAATCTTAGCTCAAGAAAGACGACAACCAATGAGGGGAGTAAAGAGGAGTGACAAGGATATCTTATTTGCCCACACCGCATTGTAGAAGTATTCTTCACAAAACAATTTCTTGTTAGCTACTTGGCACGACTGCCTTTGGCATGGCACGGTGGACTAAGGGTTGCGAGGCAAGGCATGGTGGCATGCCAAGCCCAGCATGCGCAAGCACCTAGGCCAGCAAGAGCGTGACGCCTAGGCTAGCATGTGCGCGCGTGAAGGCCAGCAAGAGCGCGCGCCTCGCCAAGCATGGGAGCACCTCGCCAGGCATGAGCGCCACTGGCCCGGCGAGCGCAAGCGCCACACTTAGTGAGCGCTCGCCACGCCAAGCATGGGTGCGCGCACACTCCCCGAGCACGCGCGCCACCCCCAGCCTGGGCGTGCTCGTCACCCAGCAGTTGCGCGCTCGTCGTTCAGCAAGGGCGTGCTCCTGCCTCAACCATCATGCCTGCGCAGGACTTACCTACCATGCGCACGCCTCGCCCAGCAGTTGCGAGCTCGTCGCCCAACATGCCCGAGCGCGCTTGCCTTGGCCAGCATGCCCTCACGTTATCCCACCATTTTATCCAACATTACTTGCCCTACAACGGATCTGAATCTTCAAGGGTAGTCTCTCCCTTAACACGCAATGATAGAGAGAGAGAGAGAGAGAGAGAGAGAGAGAGAGAGAGAGAGAGAGAGAGAGAGAGAGAGAGAGAGAGAGAGAGAGAGAGAGAGAGAGAGAGAGAGAGAGAGAGAGAGAGAGAGAGAGTGAGTGAGTGATTGAAAAATCCTCATAGGAAAAACGAGTAAGTTATGCCCATATATACTGCACGTCATCTTCGAGTTTCGCCTACTTATTGTCGAACTCGATGGTTCATCGACATCCCGCACTTTTTTGATGTTGGCAACTGCAACGAGATATATTCCATAGTTGCCATCAATACTCACAGTTGTGAGTAATTGTCCGGGACACAACCCCTTCAGATGACAACCGTCCAAAAAGTGCAGGGATGTCGATGAGCTGTCGAGTTCGACAATAAGTAGGCAGAACTCAAAGATGACGTGCAGTATATGTGGGCCAAAAAAAAAACAATGCGTGGACATAGAGATCGTAATCAGAAATTTTCAATTGATTAATTCAAAATTGAAACATCCTCATAGTTTGGGGGCACAATTGATGAAAGAAATGATAACTTATAATTGATTGAATTATAAGTTATCATTTCTTTCGTCAATTGTGAGAAGATAAGGTGCATTTTTGGGTAGTAAATTTGAAACTTTTTCCAACTGAGGCAAAACTGTAGGATTGATACAATAAAGTAGTATCTTGAGCTAAATTATGGTAGAAGTCTCCTAGGTAGTTAAGACTACCCAGAAAATGTTGCAACTGAGTTTTATCTCGAATTTCGTCCGGGAATTTCTATGCAAACTCAATACTACGGTTTATCGGGATTATTGTTCCCTGATAATTTAGCTCAAGATTGAAACATTCCCAAAGTTTGGGAGCACAATTGACGAAAAAATTGTCAAAATTTTGGCTTGGCAATATTGCCATTGGCCACAATGCGAGGCAATCATGAGCACAATTATGGAAAAATTATTATTGTTAATTCCAATTGAAAACCAATATTCATTCTTTCCTTAAGCTTGGCAGTTGAATTTAAACCCAGAAGTACGAGTCCAAATGTTAATGCGAACCAAGTTTTTAATTATAGTGAATCTAAGCTAGCCTTGGCTAAATCAAGGCAAGTGAGTGAGTAGGGGAAAGCCTTGATGTTTATCCCGTGCGAGGTGGAGGGGCACGGTGTGGGTAGGGATGCCAAGGCATGCCTTTGCCACAGCGCAATGCGCAAAAAGGCAGCCACTCGTAACCTTAGACCACGCCCCAGTGCCTTGGCTAAATCAAGGCAAGAACATATAAGTTTTGTTATTCACAAACTCGCTTTTCAAGAGTAGAGAAGCCACAGTTGTTCGGGAGGAGGCAGGGTTGAATAACAGAACTTATATGTGCGCTATAAGGCTATTAGATATTAGGTGTTTTAATAAAAGAGGAAGGTTGCTGTGAGGGAGAACACCCTTCTTGAAAGAGATGGTGAAGAATATGAGCTATAAGGCTACACATGGTGTATATGAGCTTGGTTAAGGATAGATTAGTAAAAAATGCTCGCAAGGCCACTCTGCCACCACACTCCATAATCAAGAAATGTTACAATCGAAGGAGATAATTATTTTAGGACAATGCATCTTCACGTGAAATTTTTTGTTTTTTCTCCTTAACTCTTCAGAAAACGGACTTGGACAATCGATCCTCTTCTATCAACATCTAAAGCCTAACTTAAAACATACGTAAAAAGACTCGTTTAAGATCGGAAACCATCACTAAAGACTTGGGACCCAAGAAAAGAATGAAGGACATGTGCATGGGGGCGCCCAAACTTTGGCGCGCACCCTGCGCGCTAGCCGCATGTGCCCCGCATGGCCATGCCGCTCGCTTGCCTACCGTGTGCACCGTGCCATGCCACGCGCACCGCGTGCCAATTGCACGGCGAGGGGCACCGCGCTACGCCGCGCGCACCGTGCGACAATCGCACGGCCATGGTGCACGCGCCGTGCCACGCTACGTGCACCATGCGTCTACCACTCGGCCACGGTACACGCACTGCGCCTATCGTGCGCCCACGGCACCCGCACCGCGCTGCGTGCCCACGGCACACGCATCGCATTGCGCGTCCGTGCCGCGCGCACCACGCGTCTCGTGCATCCACCGCGTGCTTACCGCGTGCACTGCGCCATTCGCGCAGCGCGGCGAGCCCCGCGCGCCCACCTCGCACCTGGCGTGCGCGCTGCGCGCCCAGCATTCCACGAGAGCCAATTGATCGACTAAGACAAATCCAAGGGAGACAAATTGTTAGTGATTTTACACACTTACACGCAAGTGCACGTGTCGCTAACGAAGTAATAAGTAAGTAAAGTATCGATCCCACGAGGATATTTTTAATTGTATGTAAATTGCTATAAAAATCTTATAAAAAATATTAGGATAATAAATAAAAATAAATAGAAATAAAATTAGAATGACGATGAAACAAAGTAAATCAGAGTAAACGAGGTAAAAATGATAAAAGAAGGCCTTGGCTAGGATCGATTTCTTCGTTACGATAATTTCACTACTGATGCTCTAGTAATGCTCTGCAGCATTGTTTATGAACAACAAGAATTAAATAATTCTAGGATTCTTTCGAATTGCCTAGATAAATTCAAATTAGAATTTCCTTCCACCTAGAATGAATGTAACTAATATTGAATTTCAGATTTGTCCCATTCTAATTGCCAATTGAATTAATGTTAACCACGTTATAACAATTTAATCCAATTAATTATTTATGCATCTAAGAATTTATATCATTTATCGATACAATATAAACATGAATCGTCAACCTATCTATCGATGTGATTTGACTTAGCAAGAAATATTACAAATAATTGTTCAATAGACAATTGCATAACAAAACCAAGATCGTAACAAAAATCGTAACGAGTACTATCGTCCTAACCAAGATAATAAAATTTAGCTACTAAACATAATTAAAATAAAACTCAGAATAAAAATATTCATAAATAGTAAGGAGAAGAAAAATAGAAGAGAATTAGAGAAACGCGTCGTCGCTGGTTTTTCTTCTCAGATCCAGAACTCGTTCCCAGCAAGAAGTCACCCTCAAAAATATATCTTTTTTTCTTCATCAAAATCCCTTTTTGTTCTCCATCCATGTGTCTTCTTTCTCCAAATTAAATAGTATTTAATTGTTCTCCTTTTTTATAGCTTTCTTCCAGAATGGTTTTCTCTCTTTCCTTGTTGTTTCGTCTTTTAGTGCTGCCCCATATTTACTTCTTCCGCTGCCCCAATTTTCTTTATTTTATTTCCTTCTTTCAGCATCTTTCGATGGTTTTGTCATCTAGTGCTGCCCAGCTTTCTTATTTTCTTCACATCATCCGCTGCCCAGCTTTCTACATCATCCGCTGCCCAGCTTTTCTTTACTGCATCTACCGATTGCTTTCATTTACTGTTGCCTTTTTTGTCACATCTTCTGCTATTAATTCCAAATCCACTTCTTCCATGATTCCAGCATTTTCTCTCTCCATAATCGGCAACGAATTTCCTCAATTTACGTGATTTGCTTCATCTTCCTCCATAATATTCAGCTTTTGAATTTGATTTTCCCTCTAATAAAATTATATTCAAATACAAAAATATAAAATTCAATTTAAAGAGAAAAATCTGCTTTTAATGGAAAATCTACATAAATATATTAAATTGAATCAAAATACTAATGTTGCAGCATTATATATCAATTGTATTAAATTCCTACTAATTTATTCTTGCATTCACTCAATTCATACAAGTTTTATCAATTAAATACCATATAAAATAACTCTAATTTAAGAGTTATCACAAATCCCTTCTTCAAGTACTTCCCTCTTTAGTTCTCATGATAGCATGTGCAAGGGCTGATCCATGTTCTTTATGCTCGGCTCCCAATCCAAGTCCTTGAAGAGGTCTTCGAAGTCATCAATACCTACAAAAGAATTGTGCTTATTAGTGAATAGGTTTGATAAAACTTGTGCCTTGGTTTGTGATCGAATGACGGCTCTTTGGGGCACATCAGGTGATGTCCATGGTGTGAACTCATGACTGTGAAGCGATTGTAACCTGTGGGCTAATCCTCACATATTTTGGTACAAAATATATGTATGTAAATATAGTCTTAAATGTTTTGTTAAAAGAATTTGTTAGTTGAAATCTTTTATTCAAACCTAGCTTTGATTTAATTTCATTCGATAGATGGGATTAACTTTATGTTTAAGTCTTCCGCTACGTATAAATGAGATTATGAGTATGAATGTGAGAAATTTTAGGTGAAAGGTTAAAAGGATGCATGGAAGTTTATTGGAAGGAATGGGGAAAACATTTGAGGATTTGGAAATTTTGAAAAAAAAAAGGGGGAAAGTGAACACGCATTGATTTTATAAGTTGCAATTTGTTTAAAATTCTAACTGAGTAATAAGAACAGTGAAAATAAGAAACATTCAAACACGGACTTCATAGAAACATACACCAACAAATTGCATTCAAGAAACCCAATTAAGTTTAAACAAAGAGATATCGAATGATGAACTAACAAATTGGGATATCATAAAAAGTATAAAATTTCAAAAAGATCAAAGGTTAGTACAACATTTTAACTTGCTAAATTAGAGTCACTCTGACATGACACATAAAGTGACACCATACATTAAGGATCACAGATTACATATTGTCACGTAATGCACCATGTCGAAGTAACGTAATTTGGCAAGTTAGAGCTTTATCCTAATTATACTCTTAAAAAATAGATAATATTATCATCCCTACAAAATGATTATAGTATAAGGTGTTAAGAAAACGTCCATAATAATTAGTCTTTGAATTTATTTCATCCACGTGCCCATAATATGGTTCCTCAAAATAAATTACCGTGGTCCCAATCCATTAACTAGTTAAAAAAAAAAAAAAAACCGTTTAAAGACAGAATTAAACCATTTATAGTGGGTGATAAAGATTATTAGTTATTGCGGAGCAATATTTTCTGCACTTGAGGGAGAAAGCAAGTGATTGTCAATTTAATGGCACATTTTATAAATTAGGTGGGAAAATTGTAACATTTGTAAGTTAAAGACGCAAACTTAATAATCTGATTACCTGAATTAACATACGAGTCACAATAGTAGTGATTCCCTCCCATCCATTTTTGGTGCATGCACCCGAGTAAGCAACACGCACGTGCCACGCATGCGCGCTGAAGGTATGCCGCGCGTGTGATGATAAGGCAATGGGCGCGCGGCTACCATGTGCGATGCGCGTGAGGATGTGCGCGCTAAATGTATGTCGTGTGCGCGACGGCAGGGCGCCGGGCGCACGGTGACTGCGCGCGATGATTGAGCGACTCACGCGCCGCATGTGATGTGTCCCAAAGCTATTTTTTTTAAGTTTTTGATTTTCAAACATGTTTCAACCCAATGTTTTACGATACCTTTTGAACGTATTTTACGAATGTCCCCCACGTATTTCAAAGGATTTAAACAACCCAAAAATTGAGTTAACGTGGAAAGAAGGTAAAAAGGTAGAAAAATGGTGTACTATGAGAGTTAAACTTTCTTTCCATAATTTTAGGACTGTGCAGAAGAGAGAAGCATTGGAACAGTAGCGACTTCTCAGCTATTGACGACCGAGGAGAATTCTTTACTGTTATGTTTGTTTTTCTTTTACTTTGAACCATGCTTTAATATTTTTCCAACGAAATCTGGTGCCCCTCCACACCGCACGGGATGAGAATTAAAAGGGGCTATCCTTCACCATGATATCCAATAAATAACTATATTATAAGTTATCATTCCTTGGCAAATCAAATTTTTAATTAACATACTAAGGGGAAAGTGAACATAAATGCTGAGAGTCTCCTAAAACTTATTTTCAATTTTTGTTAGTTGATGTGCCTTAGACGCCAAAGATCAATTGCACACCAAGGTAAGTTCATCGATTATTATATTTCTAACAAAGTTTATTGATTGTGTAGGTGATTTACTAATAAAGCTTGGCAATGATCAAAGTCTTGGAGCAAAGGAGAAGTTGGACGCCCATTGAGGACTTTCATCGAACAATTGGCGTACAACAAGGAGCAAAGACAGCTTGACTCATAAAGAGGAGTTGGGCCACTCAAAGCCCAAAAGCAAGCCCAGAAGTAAAATCCCCCAATTGAAGAAGTCTTCCACAATTCAAGAAGTTTTCAGCGGAAGGATGCCACAAAAGGAAGAAGCCTTCGGCTGAAGAACTCACGACCCAGTAGCGTTGCACGCATTTGGTCACAAGCGAAATCTGCACCGTGATACGTGCGCACGAGGCCGAAGCACTGAACGCTCCAACGGCTAGATTTCCAGCAACGGCTATCTTCGTTAATTTTGTGTATTCCTTTTCTATTTTCATCATCGGCGTTTCTTTGGTTATTTAAACCATTTGCTGAACAATTTTAAGTTTAGTTTTTGAACTTTGAGAAATATTTGGAATTTACGAAAGCTTGGTCTTCGTTAGTGGAGTAGTCTCTCCGTGGGTCCTCGGCGCCCTCCTCGCCGGTGCGTAACATCCGGCCGAGCCAAGATTGTACTTCCATGGAACGGTACATGGAGTACTCTTAGCCATTCCTTCTTTTCAGAAGAAGAATGGTTCAAAACCGAGCCTTCAAGCTGTGAACTCCTCGTATGCGAGGATGTTTCCCACCAAAAGGAACTGTGAATTCCTTGGGCCCAGCCATGGGCACCTCGACCTCGCCCCTTCCCCGTCGGTCTTTTCTGAGGAAGAAACAGAATTCAAGGGCCTTTCATCCTGTTGCTGGAACTCTCTTCGTTAGCGAAGGAGTTTTCCGACGTAGCGCCATGAACGTCTACCGGCCGGCAAGGAACCCCTTCAATCCAAACGACGTTCTCTGTGAGTTAGCCAACTCACCCACCTCTCCACTTCGCCTGGGTAACATCATTCCTTATCTCTCTCGCCATTTTCTGTTTACATCATTTTCGGTTTCACATGTTTGGTTCTCTGTTAGGTGTTATCTCTCACTCCTTTATGTTTAGCTTCCGCATGCATGAGCCGCCAGCCTCAAACTCGTGGGTCAAAGCGTAACATTGTTAGTTGTTGATAAAAAGTTCTGTTCATTCTCTTAGCAACACCGTTTTGCTGAGAAGTATGCCTAATTGTCCTATGTCTAAGAATCCCATTAGTTTTGCAAAATGAATCAAATTCATTATTGCAGAACTCTAGACCATTATCGATCCTTAGTTGTTGTGAGTCAAGCCGTAACTAAACTCCTACAAGACTAAAATGGATCGTTAGCTACTCAGGTGCTCGGTCAAACTGAGTGACCTCAAGAACCGAAAACCAAATTGAGCGAAATACAGAACAATCAGAAAATTTTAGTGAGATTAGTGTCGTGCGAGTGAAGTGTGTGTAAGATGAAATGGCGTGGTCCTGTTGATTCAACAAGGCTTGCACAACCTCAAGTCGGCCGAACAACTAAAAGCTTAGTGCCGGTGAAACGTTTCCCCGAGGAAGACGTTGATTTTGAAGAACCGGTTCTGTCCACCTCCTTCTGGTTTCTAGCCCTCGATAGGGAGGAGAGGAGGGTAGTGCTAGAGTTCAACAACAACCTCAAGTTGTTGAACTAGGAGGAAGTCTCCTGTTCGGCAAAGCCGAAGCTCACCTGACGGCGAAAATGCCTTATCTATTTCTCTCTTAGGGAAACGGTCTACTTGTTATCATTACCTGAACCAAATTTTACAGACACCAATTGCAATGATATATAGCATCCTAGTGGCTAGAGAAACATTTGAAAATGGCCGAGAACCATTGAAGGCTAGGGGTGGGCAGAACCGGCCCGGAACCGCAAAACCGGACCGGACCGCCGGTCTGGGTCGGTTCTCGGCCAGTTCTACCTCCCGTGGGACCGGTTCCGGTTCCACGAATTGGGGAACCAGGAACCGCGGTTCGGTTCCCGGTTCCCCATGCCGGTCCCGAGAAATCCCACGGGAGACCGACCCATGGGTCGGCCCGGTGGATTATCTGACCCATGGGTCGGCCCGCTTAAACGAAACACCCATTTCCATTTTCCAACTCATTAAGCTTTGATTCTCTTATATTATTTTTAACATAATTAAAACATTTCCTATTTTCCTTCACCTCCAGCGAAAAGCGAGCAAGCTGCGAGTCGCCGACGCCGAGCCCTACGCCCCTGAACTCCTCATTTCCTTTCAACCCTGAACTCCGGGTTGCACAGTTGGTCCCTAGACATGCTGGGAGAGTCCATGCTCACCTCAACAGCCAGACCTTCAAAATCTGGAAAAGGCAGGAAGAAGAAGCGATGAATGTCCAGTTGCTGCCTTGCGAAGGTAAAATTCTCCTCGTACATTGTTTCTTTTCAAAAGAAAATTGTAGTTTGTTTAGTCAGAAACAGAACAAAAGAAGAAAAATAATAAACGTTCTCATTTCCTCATCTTTGCTTTCTCCTTCCTCTGGAATTAGACAGTAGAGAGAGAAAAATATTCATTAATTTTTCTTCCCCTTTTCTTTGTTAATTGACATGAATTTACTTTAAATGTTTGTTTTTTTTTTAAAGTAAAAAAAAAAATTTTAAATGTATGGGAGGGAACCGGTACCGAACCGGAACCGGACCGCATTTTCGGTCCGGTTCTGGTTCGGGACCGGTTCTGGTAGGGACCGGTTCCGGTTTCGGGAATTCATTTCCCGAAACCCATGGTCCGGTCCGATTCCAGCTCAGAACCGGCCCGGACCGGACCGTGCCCAGCCCTATTGAAGGCGCAGGAAGAAGAAGCAGAGCAGCCGAGATTCCTCTGTTGCTAGGGCTTCGAGGGTACCCCTGTTTCTGTCAGCTCGCCGGTTTCCTTGCACGGCAGCTTCTCCGACACGAATCCAGTGGCGATTCGGGCCAAAAACAGAAATGGTCCCCTCCATCTTCGAGTGCAGACACCGGATGTCGCCTCTAGTTTTTGATTCACGGTGTTAAGGCTTCATTCGGTTCTCTTCAATAGCAGCAGCGGCCCGGTTCTCTTCAAGCAACATCAAGCGGGCCGGTTCTTCTTCAATGCACAGCAACTGATTTTTCTTCATTAACCCACTCCTTTGGTTCTCAAGCCATTTAAAACCAAACCAAGCCACATCTATCCTACCAAACATCTAGCCCTAAATGCCTAACATGCATGCTTATATAAAAACGTTAACAAAAAGGCCAATGTTTGCCCAATAAGTTTTAAAATAAAAATACATAGAAATCAATGCTCGGGAAGACAAATTCCCATATGAACTTTGGGTTGTCCAAGCCTTGTCTCTCAAGCAATGACGTGCTTCGGTTGCTCCTGATCTTGAGCTTCCATCTCCCACTTTACATCGATGAGTATGCCTTTCAAGTCGGTGTAAGAAATGTCACCTGCAAAAGAGTAAAGTGTGTAAGTACATAGATTAGATAAAGCATGTGATTGTACCTGTGATCGTGTGATGGGCCTACAGGGCACAACATCCTCCCCAGGTTGTTGAGGATTTGTCCTCAAATCCGATAAGTCGGGCCCATCAAGGCCATCTTCCTTGCCTTTGTATGGAGATAAGTCCTGGACGTTAAAAGTTGCTGATACGCCATATTCTCCAGGTAGCTCTATCTTATAGGCGTTGTTATTAATTTTCTCCAAGACTTTAAAAGTCCATCTGCTCGAGGAAGAAGCTTTGACCTTCTTAGATCGGGAAACCTTTCCTTACGTAGATGCAACCAAACTAAGTCTCCTTCCTTAAAAATAACTTCTTTACGTCCCTTGTTTACTTGTTTGGCCACAACACTATTCCTTTTCTCGATGGCTTTTTGAACATTCTCGTGTAATTTCTTAATACGTTCAGCCTTGTTTGCTCCTGATGGATTAGCTAAGTCTTTGAATGGTAGGGGTACAAGGTCCAACGGTGTAGAGGGATTAAACCCATAGGCAACCTCAAAGGGCGATTGCTGAGTAGTGGAGTGTAGGTTGCGATTGTAGGCAAATTCTAAGCCAGGAAGGACGATGTCCTAATTGGTTAGTTTTTTTCCTACAATACTGCGTAAGAGGGTGTGCCTAAGGTCCTATTAACAACTTCCGTCTGACCATCCGTTTGGGGATGGAAGGATGTGCTGAAACACAACCTGGTCCCCAACCTTCTCCATAAGGTGGTCCAAAAGGCGCTCAAAAATTTAGTGTCCCTATCTGACACTATCGAATGTGGAATTCCATGTAGGCGAACGATTTCCTTAAAGTACAAGTCAGCTATCATGAAGGAATCATCGGTTTTGGCACAAGGAATGAAGTGTGCCATCTTGGAAAACTGATCCACAACTACCATAATGGAGTCCTTACTTTGGGCAGTTCGTGGTAGTCCTAGGACGAAATCCATGCTAACATCTGTCCATGGATGTGATGGGACTGGCAGAGGCATATATAAACCTTGAGGGAGAAGCCTACTTTTGGCTTTCTTGCATACCACACATGTTTCTACTAGACGGTGTACATCTTTTATCATGCGGAGCCAATAGAAATTTTCCTTGAGCATGTCCAAGGTCTTCTTCTCTCCGAAATGGCTTGCCAAGCCTCCACAATGCGCTTATTTCACAAGACACCGTCTTAGACTTCCTTGGGGAATACATAACTTTCCCGCTTTTACCAAATAACCATCCATGAGACGATATTCTCCTGTGGCCTTTTCTATGCACTTAGCGTAGTAGGTTCCAAAATCTGGGTCAGTTTCATAATTCTCTTTGACCCACTCAAAACCAAAGAACCTGGTTCCTAATTCTGTAAAGAGAATGCGTTTTCTTGAAAGCGCGTCGGCCACGATATTGTTTTCTCCTTTTAAATATTTCAAAGTGTAGGGGAACCTCTCTAAGAACTCCACCCATTTGGCATGCCTCTTATTCAACTTATGCTGGCTCTTGATATGTCGGAGCGATTGGTGGTTGGTGTTGATAACAAATTCTCGAGGTAGGAGGTAATGTTGCCAATGCTCCAATGCTCTAATAACTGCATAAAACTCCTTATCATAGGTTGAATAATTAAGGATAGCTCCTTTCAGTTTTTCGCTAAAATATGCAACGGGCTTCCCTTTTTGCATAAGTACTGCTCTTATACTAACCCCAGAAGCATCACTCTTTACCTCAAATACTTTGCTGAAATTAGAGAGTGCAAGTACAGGCGAATGGCACAACTTGTCCTTAATCAACTCGAAGCTCTTTTGACAATTCGGGGTCCAAGTAAACTCCTTCCCTTTCTTGGTGCAATCCGTGAGTGGTGAGACTATCGAGCTGAAGTTTTGTATGAACCTCCGATAAAAGGAAGCTAGGCCATGGAAACTACAAACTTCGGTGACAGAATTTTGTGTAGGCCAATCCTTGATAGCTTTAATTTTGTCCCCATCAGCTTCCATGCCATCCTTCGTTATGATAAATCCTAGGAAATACACCTTGTCTTATCCAAATGAACACTTGCTCAAGTTTCCAAATAACTTGGCTTTTCTAAGGGTTTTAAACAGGGTACTAAGGTGGCTAAGGTGTTGTAGAAGGTTCGCACTATACACCAAAATGCCATCGAAGTAAACAACGATGAACTTTCCCAGATACTCTTTAAGCACATGGTGCATGAGCCTTATGAATGTACTTGGCGCGTTGGATAATCCGAAGGGCATCACCATCCATTCGAAAAGGCCGTATTTAGTCTTGAAGGCCGTCTTCCATTCGTCACCTTCCTTCATTCTTATTTGATGATAGCCACTTTTGAGGTCTATTTCGGAAAAAATGGTGGCTCCGCTGAGCTCATCTAACATGTCTTCGAGCCTAGGTATGGGAAACCTATATTTTACTGTGATCTGGTTCATGGCTCGACTATCAACACACATTCTCAGAGTGCCGTCTTTCTTGGGTACCAGTAAATATGGTACGGCACAGGGACTCATGGACTCTCTTATATACCCCTTGTCCAATAGTTCTTGTACTTGATCTTGCAACTTTTTACTCTCTTCGGGGTTCATCCGATGGGCGGGTTGGTTAGGTAAAATCGCACCAGGCTGGAGATCAATCTGATGTTCAATACCACGTAAGGGTGGTAATCCTTGGGGTAACTCCTCCGGGAAGACGTCTTGGAATTGGTGGAGTAAGTTCTTAACGGGTGTAAGTATTTCTCCTAGCTCCATAACTCTGTCACGAAAGAGTATCGAAATTATAGGGTCTCCTCTAAGCACAGATGCTTCAACCTTGTTCTTAGTCATATACAAGCTAGCCTTAGTCATAGCTTCTTTTCTTGCAACTTCATCATTGGATATTTGGGCTGGGGTCATGGGTGCAAACCTAAAGGTTTTGCCTTTAAACTTAAGAGAATAATAGTTTGTATATCCATCATGGTTCACTCTTCAGTCAAACTGTCAAGGCCTACCTAGGAGCAAATGACTTGCACTCATAGGTATAACATCGCAGAGGACCATGTTCTTATATTTCCCAAGGGCAAATTCGACTTTGACTTGTTTGGTCACTTTGACGTCGTCACGGTCATCCAACCATCTAAGCTTATATGGACGGGGGTGAGCAGTGGTCTCTAATCCTAGCTTGGTAACCAATTCTTTCGAGGCGATATTTGCACAGCTGCCTCCGTCAATGATCAGTGAGAACAATTTATCTTTGATGAGACATCTACTGTGAAAGATGTTCTCTCTCTGACAGTCTTCTCCCGTGCTCCCTGACATGAGTACACGTCTACTCACCATGAGTAGGGGTCCATCTGGTGCATGAACAACTTCTTCTTCAGATTTAGTCTCTTCTTCTTCGTCTTCCTCAACTTCGTCCTCAGGTTGTTCATCTTCGCTTTCATATTCACCAGTGTCTTCTCTCAGGATCATTATTCTTTGGTTTGGTCATTGGGCTATAAAATGTCCAAGTCCTTGACACTTGAAGCACTTCATGTCTCTAGAACGGGGTGCATTGGCTCCATCCTCATGAGCCTTAGGGCCGGGTTCCTTAGGTGGCCAATTTCGTGTAAAAAGCCTCTTCCCTTCAGCCTTGGTAAGGGTCTTACTGGGCTCGGTCAACTTAGGTGAGATCTTAGGGGTAGTTTTGGGAATGAACTTTGGAGGGTAGTTAGCTTTTCTTTTTTGAGTGAGTTGACGTTCGACCTTCAAAGCCATCTGAACTACCGCATCTAAGGATTCTAGTGGGTGTAGTTCCACGGTGTCAGCTATATCTCGGGTGAGTCCTCAGATGAATCTAGCTACAATTTGTTCTTCAGGCTCGTCCATGGCTCCACGAATCCTAAGGGTCTCGAACTCCGTGAGATATTCTTCTACAGATTGATGTCCTTGCCCAAGGTTTTGGATTTGTAGGAACAATTCTTGTTTATATTGACTGGGGATGAACCTCTTGGTCAATCTAGACACACAAGCGGTGGAAACAAAGGAATGCGTAGCCCCCGTGTCTAATAAAGAAAATACAGGAACACCAGAAACCAATATAGTACCTGCTATCACGGCAGGCTGATCCTCGTTATCAACATCACCAGGTTCGATAAATGTGAAGATTCTCGGCATAATCCTCCTCTGATCACCGCCCGACTGATCTCGGCCCGGCTTAGGACAATCTCTGACGAAATGGCCCGCATCTCCACAGCGATAACACACATTTGTGCCCACTCTGCACTGGCCACTGTGCTCCTTTAGACACTTAGGGCAAATAGGTATCTGAGATGCCCCTTGTACTTGCTTCCATTTCCCTCGGTCGTTGCCTCCCTCAAGAGGCCTTTTAACTCCCCTCTGTTGTTGTTGCTGAGGCTGTGCCCTAGGTTGCCAGCCCTTGCCCCTGATCTGAGGGTGAATCTCTCGAAAGAAGCCCTTAGCTGGCTCCCTCGGCTTGATAGAACTCTGATCAACGGCCTCAATATCAAGAGCTCTAGCCACTATCTCATCATAGGATACATTTCGTACCCCTGATATGGTAAGGCGCATCCGAAACTGCTGGCTAAGTCCCTGTAAGAACCGGCGTACCTTGTCCTCGTTTACGCTGACCTGTCGTAGTGCGAATCGAGAAAGGGCTTCGAACTTCCTCACATACTCGGCAATAGAACTGACCTGCCGTAACTGCATAAACTTAACCATTTTCGCCTCTCGTACGGTATGGCTGAAGTACTTGTCGTAAAACAACTCTCTGAATCGCTCCCATCCCATAACCGTCACATCGGTGGTCGTCTTGATGGAATCTCACCAAAATCGGGCGTCAAGTGCCAAATGATAGGTCACTAGTGCAACCTTCTTTCCATCCTCTATGCTAGCATACGCCAGCATGTCCTCCATAGTGCGAACCCACTCCTCGGCTGAAGAGGGATCCGTAGACTGTCCGTTAAAGATTGGGGGCTGGAGCTTCTGAAATCTCTCCATCCCACGGTTACCAGAAGCAGCTGTCTCTCGAGCTCTAATACCCTCTCGGTCTATCATGGTACCCAGCTGTTGAGACTGTCTCTCCATTTGTTGAGCCTGACGCTCCATATATTGAGACTGCTGGGCGATAAAATCCTTGAGAGTATCAATCGTGTCATCTCGGTCATCTCGGTCATTTCGTGGACGCACCATATTTATAAAATTCCTATACAAAAGTTAAAACAAATATTCGAAGAAACTAGAAACCAAATAAAGCTATAAACGTACTTACAGTTGATGAATGATGTCCGCGTAGTGGCTGTGCAGTCGAGCAGTCTACAGAACCGATTTTAAAACTCGGGGGCTCTGATACCATAAATTGTCACGACCCTAACACTGTACCCAATTTCCGTACTATATTTTTTTTTATCCTAATATCTTTAACTAAACTCTAGACGGAAACTAAACCGAAATCGAAATCAGAATCGAAGTCGGAATTGAATTCTAACCTTTTAAAAACAAATTAAATAAAACTTAAAACTATTTAATTAAAACTTAATTTAATTAATATTAAAAGAAATATTTAATTTAAAACATTTTTTTTATAACCATATGTTCTGCCGTTTGGCAGAACATGTGGCGATTACTCGCCAATAAAGTGGCGAGTAATCGCCACTAGGCGATTGCTCGCCATGAGCAATCGCCATGAGGCGATTCCTCAATCGCCTAGCGATCACCATACGCCAGGCAAGGAGTGGCGATTGCTCGCCCTTCGGTGGCGAGCAATCGCCATGCGCTCTGGAAATTTTCCAGAGAGCACAGCTCCCTCCCTCCCTTTTTTTCTTTCTTTCTTCGTTTCCTCATACCTTGCATTTCACACTCACAATACACAACTCACAACTCTCTTTTCTCTTCCCTACATCATACATTCACAATTCACGTATCCTCCGAAAACTCAAAACCCACATAATTCACTTACCCCTCGTTAACAACTCCAAACGCATTTTAAAATCAAATACGTTTTGTGAAAATAAACTGCGTGGATATGTTTAAAAATCTAACATATCCTCCTGTTTTAAAATCACTAAACAATTACAAAACGTTTAAAAACATTAAAAATGTAAACCTATCAACTACCAGAACCAAACACCCTATAATGTCTATACAATTTTCCTATTCTATCCAAAATAACTTAAAACCCTCAAAATCTATACATACTGTCCCCACGGGTCAGGTAAGCGTCGACTGCGCAACACACCACAGCAAGCCATCCTCCGTCAACTGCGTCACTCCTCAGGTGGAGGGATCTCATCCTCACCTGCCCTCTCGAAATCACCTACACCATACAATACACTATGAGATAAAAATCTCAGCAAGCCCTCATAAATGCAACTATATGCTATGCGAGTGAGTTCAGAAATCATGCAGCATTTTCTTTACTCTGTGGGTGTCACCGAAATCTCAGCCTCCTAACCGGAGAGAGCACATCCAGCGGTCGGACTACTCTTTCCAGCTAGAAGAGGGGGGTACACGCTTACAACACGTACAGCCGTGCCTGAGCCCCATCTCGCGTGACCTATAACTGTATGAGTATGTGTCAAATGCGGTATTGTGACAGGCCCCTTCATGTCTACACAATAGATCAATAGCCCCTCTCCAGGCCGCATTACCATTTTCTTAAAAACATCGTGTAGAAATTCATTTTCATGCTCTTTCTTTAAAACACGTGATGCATGAACAGTTCATAACGAAATTTAAACACTCATCATAATACCATCAAGACGGTAAAACATAAACTATAAATAATTAAACCTAACTACCCAACCAAAGCAATATAAACTAGTGCGTCACCAAACTCCTCGAAACGACTTCGATGTACGGTGTAGGCCAATCGGCCAGAAAAGAATCACGAGAACTTACCTCTTGTCCAAAGCAGCTCAAACTCCGTCCACGAGCGTTGTTTGTCTGAGGCAAAACATAACGGTCGATGTTAAAATAATTTAAACTTCTAAACGTCCTAATTAACAAAACCTTAACTAAAGAATTTCTTAAAACGTCCAACTTAATTATTCGAAGCATATCGATAAACAATTTACAATTGATACCTCGAAACTACAATTTACGAGTTTTTCCCTAAAACCCGAAAATTCTCAAATTTTAACATTCGTCCTAAATCAATCAAATTCGTCCAATAACGTTCAATATGTCCAATATATACTATATTACGGCAAACCTATTAATTACAAACCCTAAATCTCGTTTTTAATCGAAAACCTAACGAAAACTCTAAACGTAAAACTCTACGAAACTCGAAGTTTAACGCTCTAAAACTTTAGAATCATACCTAGAGTTGCGAGAGGAGGAGGAAACGTGAAAAACCGGAGGAAGAACGGAGGAAAACAGAGGTCGAAATGTCAAACGGCCGTGGAGGGGAAAAGGAGAAATCGCTGCGGCTCTCTGGCGATTCACGAAGGCAGGGAAGAAATGAGGAGGAAAAGAAAATGTGTAATTTTATAAAATTGATTTTTGCAAAAGACCAATTTGCCTTTAGCATTTAATTCTATTTGTTCCGTCCTTTATCTCGTTAATTGATCGACAATTCGGGTTCTCCAAGTTTCCTTACTTCGCCAATATGTCCAACTTACTATTTGGGATTCATTAAAACTGTCCGTTCGCAATTCGGACCACGTTTACTATTTTTACTAAAACGCCATTTACATTACGATGGAGGTAATTACTCGGAACATAGCGTTATAACTCCGGAAATTCTCGTAAATTCCTTAAAATTCTTATTATTCGTTAGGATCGCAATGACGCTTTCTTTTCGTGAAACTTACCTGATTTGACATATTTACCTAAAACGCCACATATATAATAAAATATGAAATTCCGTACAGGCCGGATATTACATATGAGCTTCGGGTTCTCCAAGCCTTGTCTCCCAAGCAATGACGTGCTTCGGTTGCTCCTGATCTTGAGCTTCCATCTCCCACTTTACATCGGTGAGTATGTCTTTCAAGTCGGTGTAAGAAATGTCACCTGCAAAAGAGTAAAGTGTGTAAGTACATAGATTAGATAAAGCATGTGATTGTACCTGTGATAGTGTGATGGGCCTACGGGGCACAACATTAGTTCTTTAAGTTTCCTTTCGGTTTGATTTTCCTCTAAGGTTTTCCATTCCTTAAATCTCTCAAAAGCTTGCCTAGAGTCAAAAATTCTTACTGAAAGGCAATTGCAATGTATTCCTTTGGAGATTTTATGAACTATGAGATAGTAATGATTGGCCACATTCTTGAAGGGTGTACTTCGTAGTCGAGGCCCCCACGAACTTTAAGGATATCACATGTACACCTTAAATCTGAGGTGACTTAAATTGAATTAAACAAGCAGTAAATTTAACATTACTCGTATGTTATGCCATTTAGACGTCACCCACGGGTCTAATTAAAAGTGGTTAGTTTGGAATAGGAATGTGGTAAACTTGTACCATCCCTAAAGTGATGGTTGCTCGATGTTTGGTTGTTTGTGATCGCTGGCCATGTGTGCCCACGGGGGGCATGTGTGATCTTGCGTAATCAAAGGTGGGCGCGGTTGCTATCATGGCAGCTGTGTTCGCTTGCGGGGGGCTTGGTTGCTTGTGCCTCATGACGTTTGCTCATTTGGGTTTCGAATTCATTTGAGCAACTGTGCCTTGGTTTCTATACAAGCGACTCGTAACTCGGCATTTGATAATGCTCCACTAGAAATTTTATGATGCGCGTCACAAATCCAGACCCCGAACAATTTTGACAAAATTGATAAGAGTAAAGAATGAAAAAAGAAATGGTTCTTATATAAAGTGCAATTTGGCCCCTGCGATTTAAAATAAGTAGATTGTTCGGGGTCTGAATTGAAAACTCCCCATAGTTCGGGGGCCAAATTGACGAAAGCAAATGTTCGGTGTCTGATTTGAAAAATCCTCATCGTTTGGGGGTCAGATTGCCCAAAAAAATTGTTTGGGGTAAAGGTTGATGATGATATACTTTCAATTGAAAGTATATTTGTAAAGGTTGATGGCCACTTCAACCCTACAAATATACTTTCAAAAGATAAACTTTGAAATCGTAAGATAGGGATTTATTGTTCGGAATATCACTATTTTGTGTTCAACGGAATGTGCATCTCTAAAAAGACAAAGGAGTTTGAATCATCCATGTCGACACCCAATTTTGATAGTTGGGAAAGTTTTGTGGATGATGATATTGTGCAGCAGCAATCGGCACTTCGGGCTGAGGAAGCTGAGAAAATCCCATTTGTTGGTGATAAGGCAAGTTACTTGAATTATGTTTTAATGTCACGCTGTTCATTTCATGCTTCTTTTTCTTCCATCGTATGCATGTATTTTTTATGGACTATGATTTGGTGTTCTGAATTTTACTTGCTTTCCAATGTTTTGGGAATTTCACTATTGTTCTTTTTCTGTTTCCTTCGTGCATTTGGTTGTGATCCTTTTTACTATTTGAAGAAGTCTATGCATCAATAAGATTTTGTACCCTTTAAGTAACAACATTGTTTTAGATTGTCTAAAATTATTTCAAAACTAGAGAAAAGATGAAACCAATTACATTTTTAGGTTTTATTACCTCATGCTACTTGTTATTAGGATTTTTCAATTCAGTCTCCGAACTATTTTTTTCGACAATTTGGCTCCCGAACTATTAGGATTTTTCAATTCAATTCCCGAACTATTTTTTTTGACAATTCAGCCCCCGAACTATTAAGATTTTTCAATTCAGTCCCCGAACTATTTTTTTTCGACAATTCGGCCCTCAACTATTAGGGTTTTTCAATTCAGTCCCCAAACTATTTTTTTCGACAATTCGGCCCCCAACTTTTAGGGTCTTTAAATTCAGTTCCCGAACTTTTTTTTTTTGACAATTCGGCCCCCAAACTATTTTTTTCGACATTCGGCCCCCAAACTATTAGGATTTTTCAATTCAGTCCCCGAACTATTTTTTTCGACATTCGGCCCCCAAACTATTAGGATTTTCAATTCAATCCC
The DNA here is from genome assembly GCA_022432975.1 of Begonia masoniana. Classification (NCBI taxonomy): domain Eukaryota; kingdom Viridiplantae; phylum Streptophyta; class Magnoliopsida; order Cucurbitales; family Begoniaceae; genus Begonia; species Begonia masoniana. The sequence goes on along the minus strand of CM039508.1, from coordinate 8,479,590 downwards.
CGAACTATTTTTTTCAACAATTCGGCCCCCGAACTTTTAGAGTTTTTCAATTCAGTCCCCGAACTATTTTTTCGGACAATTCGGCCCCTCAACTATTAGGATTCTTCAATTCAGTCCCCGAACTATTTTTTTCGACAATTCGGCCCCCAAACTATTAAGATTTTTCAATTCAGTCGCCGAACTATTTTTTTCGACAATTCGACCCTTTCAACTTTTAGGGTTTTCCAATTCAGTCCACGAACTATTTTTTTCGACAATTCGGCCCCCGAACTATTTTTTTCGACAATTCGGCCCTCAACTTTTAGGGTTTTTCAATTCAGTCCCGAACTATTTTTTTCGACAATTCGGCCCCCAGACTTTCAGGATTTTTCAATTCATCCCCGAACTTTTTTTTTTGACAATTCGGCCCCAAAACTATTTGTTTCGACAATTCGGCCCCCAACTATTAGGATTTTTCAATTCAGTCCCGAACTATTTTTTTCGACAATTCGGCCCCCAAACTATTAGGATTTTTCAATTCAGTCCCGAACTATTTTTTTCAACAATTCGGCCCCCAAACTTTTAGAGTTTTCAATTCAGTCCCCGAACTATTTTTTTTTGACAATTCGGCCCCTCAACTATTAGGATTCTTCAATTCAGTCCCCGAACTATTTTTTTCGACAATTCGGCCCCCAAACTATTAAGATTTTTCAATTCAGTCGCCGAACTATTTTTTTCGACAATTCGACCCTTTCAACTTTTAGGGTCTTCCAATTCAGTACCCAAACTATTATTTTCAACAATTCGGCCCCCGAACTAATTTTTTCGACAATTCAGCCCCCGAACTTTTAAGGTTTTTTAATTCAGTCTCTGAACTATTTTTTTCGACAATTCGGCCCCCAGACTTTCAGGATTTTTCAATTCAGTCCCCGAACTATTTTTTTCAACAATTCGGCTCCCGAACTTTTAGGATTTTTCAATTCAGTCTCCGAACTATTTTTTTCGATAATTCGGCCCCCAAACTATTAGGATTTTCAATTCAGTCCCCGAACTATTTTTTTCGACAATTCGGCCCCTCAACTATTATGATTTTTCAATTTAGTCCCTGAACTATTTTTTTCGATAAATCAGACCCCCAAACTATTAGGGTTTTTCAATTCAGTCCCCAAACTTTTTTTTTGACAATTCGGCCCCTCAACTTTTAGGGTTTTCCAATTCAGTCTCCGAACAATTTTTTTCGACAATTCGGCCCCCGAACTATTAGGGTCTTTCAATTCAGTTCCCGAATTATTTTTTTCGACAATTCAACCCCCAAACTATTAGGATTTTCAATTCAGTCCCCGAACTATTTTTTTCGACAATTTGGCCGTCAACTATTAGGATTTTTTAATTCAGTCCCCGAACTATTTTTTTCGACAATTCGGCCCCCAAACTATTAGGGTTTTTCAATTCAGTCCCCGAACTATTTTTTTCGACAATTCAGCCCCTCAACTTTTAGGGTTTTCCAATTCAGTCCCCGAAGTATTTTTTTCGATAATTCGGCCCTCGAACTATTAGTATTTTTCAATTCAGTCCCCGAACTATTTTTTCCGACAATTCGGCCCCCAAACTATTAGGATTTTTCAATTCAGTCCCCAAACTATTTAGTCACCGAACTATTTTTTTCGAAAATTCGACGCCCGATTTATTAGGATTTTTCAATTTAGATACTGAACAATTTTTTTCGACACGCCGGATTGGCGCAAAGTTGCAGTTCTTGGAGCAATTCTAATGGTTTTGCTCGCTCAATTCGCTTACGAGCAAAAACTTTAGCATGATTAAATAACCCCAAGCCAGTACTCTCTTCTTGGGTTTGATACATCATGCATGTTCTCTCAGTTAAGGAGACCTCTTGCCTTGGGAGATGGGTACAAAACTGCACAACAAATATTACGAAAAACACACACAAATAGAGGTCTAAATATGCAAAAACAGCAACCTAGAACTAAATAATAATAAAAGGTTCAAATGCTAAACCTCTTAGCAATTTGAACAACAAATAAACAACTAAACGTGTTTCTCAATAAGATAAGAAAGAACAAGAAAAACAGCAGAGAAAATGCTTAAAAACATAAACAAATGCAGCCTAAAAACTAAACAAAAACTATCACCAATTCAATACATATACTATCAAATATGTGGCATTAAAGTTCAGCAATTAACCATGGTGAATGGACACTAAACAAAAGCAAAAAGATGCAGAGAAAAAACTAATTCAAAAGCTGTTAGAAAAATGCAGAAAAACAGATTTGAAATCAACCTAAAAACCTAAACAAACTTTCACCAAAACCCAAAAATGAATGCTGCAAATTTATCAATTAAAGCTCAGCATTTTTCCTTGGTTATTGACTCTAAAAAGAGCAGTAAAGATGCTGCCCCAAAAAAAAAAAAAAAAAAAAAAAAAAAAAAAAAAAAAAAACTCAGCAAAACCCTACTACGTTGCTGCAGAAAACAGCAAACAGGAACATAAAAATTCAGAAATTTTTCTGAAAAACAGCAGAGTATTTGAGACTCAAAAACAACTCTTAAACATGGACATTCAACAGGAACAAGCTAGGACAATTTGGACACAAAAAGGACCCAAAGGGTGGTGCAGAAACTTCAGCAAATCGGATCAAAATACGGCAGCAAACCAGAAAACCAAAACAAAACAATATGCAGTAATTTTCTTTCAAATTGAGAACAGAAAATTGCACCTAAACAAGGGACTCTAAGAAGACTTAACATGCTGGATGATAGAAACAAACACTCAGCAAAAGATGCTGATTCCTCTTGAAATTCGTGTATGGCAAGATCTCCTTGCCCACGATCAGAATGACAAGCTCCCATTGTCGATAAACAGAACTCCTCCCGAGTTCTAATGCAGCCTTCTCCCGAGACTAAGTTTCAATAAAGAATAAAGAAAATTACTTCATATGACACCGTCTGTAACACCATGTCGTTATCTTCGGACGCAATAAATCAGCATACTCGAATAATCAATGAATTTCAAATCATAAACAGAGTGTATAAAATAATCATTCAAGAACTGAATGATCAATCACAAACTCATACGCAGAAGCATGAGGAAGAGAAAGAATGACAACGACTTTTTAATCAAGAAATCTCTTTTAGAGAATAATGAAAAATCTGTCCACGCTTCCTTAGGAACGAAAGCTTAAATATGATTTGTAACTGTCTTATCTTAGGTTTAATTCAAATACCAAATCGAAATTTAAAGCCGCAAAGAATAAGAAAACCAAATCTCACTAAATCGGTTGAAAGACACCTCGTGTGATATTTTAGGAAAGTACTATCAACTACTTGGATATGGATCCCGAAGACTTAGGAAAGTATCCCATAATTAATGTGATCTCAAGACTTGATATAATCCATCAAATATCTTTCAAATCGGCCTTCCAAAACAAAGTTTTCCAAAAAGCTAAAACCTCTAGATTTTCAACTACTTTCTTTGATCCGCAAGTTTCCTTATTTTAACTTTCACTAATATCTTCTTGATTTTCAATATTTATCCATTCAATAATTTGAATAGATTATTTCTTGATTTTCAAGAAATAAACTATCAACTTTGAAATAAATGTTTATTTGCTAAAAAATTAATGTCAACATATTTGCATTTACCGTCCTCAATGACAAATTCAAATTGAAGGATTTAGGTGATCTTCACTATTTCTTAGGTTTTGAAGTTGTTCATAATACAAATGGTATTACACTGAATCAGCGACACTATACATTGGAGGTGTTGAATGAAAAAGGTTACTTGAGTTGTAAACCAGTTTCGGTTCCAATGAAGCTTAATTATAAGCTCAGTGATACGGGCTTGTTATTAGCTGATCCTACTGTTTATAGAAGATTGGTTGGAAGACTCCTATATTTGACTTTTACCAGACCCAACATTTCTTATGTTGTTGGAAGACTTAGTCAACTTCTTGCAACTCCCAGAACTCCACATTTACAAGCTGCTTACTGGGTTCTACGGTATTTAAAAAGAACTCCTGGTAAATGTTTGTTTCGTGGATTCGGATTGGGCTTCATGCCCTCATTCACGAAGATCTATAACTAGATTCTGTATGTTTTAGGAAATTCATCGATTTCATGAAAATCAAAGAAGCAACATATTATTTCTCGCTCCATAGCTGAAGCAGGATACCGAGCTATGGCTCAAACAACGTGTTAGTAGATTTGGGTTCAGGCTTTATTGAAAGATTTTTATGTTTCTTCCAATAAATCAGCACTAACGATCCACGATAATCAAGTTGTTGTCTATATTGCTGAAAAACCCTGTTTTTCATGAACGGACTAAGCATGTAGAAGTTTAATGTCATATACTGCATCAACAACTACAATCTGGTAACATTAAATTTCTTCATGTTCCATCCAAATTTCAGTTGATCGATTTATTAACAAAAGTTTTGCATCTGACTTTGTTTCATTTTCTTATTAGCAAGGTGAGAATACTGAACATACACTCTTCATCCGAAAGGGACTAATGGAGATAATAGTTTCTCGAAAGAAGTAGAAGCAATTTTATGATGACGTGAAAACCGATTAAGACGGTTATTTTCTTTTTATGCTATTTTGTTTTCAATTGTGGCTGACAACTCTTTTCAATAATACAGAAGATTTTCCATTAATGAGAAGATTTGCAATTTTCTCTACTTGAGTAAAAAAATTATTGAAAAGATAACAAATCTTACTGCCTTTGATGATTTATTTTTTTGATCTTCGACATCTTGAGTGGGCCACTTGAGATATTAGGGTCGCAACTAGAGACATGGGGTGGAGACCAAAGGTTGAAATTCAAAAAGTAAATTACCAAAGGCGTGACTAGGCAGGCCTGGATGGGACTTGATCCTGATTTCTGTTGACCATGCTAGCCCAACCTCATCCACTATTGATACTAACTTCTAAGTAGATACTTCTCAATTTTTGACCCATTCAGACAAAGAATGAGAGCCAAATAAATATACTTTCAATATATTAACATGAATCTGCTTCTGAAACGCGAAAGAATGAAACTTTGAGGGTAAACAAGTTGTAAAGCACCAAAATATTTTGCAATTCTTGTTTGATTACACTTTCATATGTTTATGATACGTTGATTTTTATGATTTTCTGTAGGGAAAAAACCAATTATAGACATGTACTACGAGTTATTTTCAATTATAAACACAAACTATCAATTTTTACAATTCAAAACATGTACTTTGAATAATGTTCCAATTATAGACATGCCGGACGGACGGACTCACTCTCCGTCCGTCCGGACCTAATTTGCGCCAGATAGCGGACGGACGGTCTATATTACCGTCCGTCCGCTTAAATGAACGAATCATCTGCTGCCACGTCTTCCGGACGGACGGAAACTTTCAGCGTCCGTCCGGTGAAGCGGGTTGATCAAATTAACGAAAAACCTGCCACAAACTCCGAACGGACGGACTATTATACCGTCCGTCCGTAGTAGTTTTCAGTAAAAACCCTATAAGAACTACCGCGGTAGTTTTCGTAAAGTACCAATTCTAACCGCGGTAAGTTCGGTTTTCTCGATCTTCTTTGAGAACGGACGGACGCTGTTGTCTGCGTCCGTCCGGCCGATCTTCGGAAGAATACGGACGGACGAAATAAAGTGCGTCCGTCCGTAGAGTACATATGAATTCATACGGACGGACGGACTAATGTACGTCCGTCCGTAGGTCGAGAATTACAATACTTTTACCGGACGGACGGGGAAATGTTCCGTCCGTTCGTGCACGTGGCATCGTTTAATTGGCTTGACACGAACGGACGGACGGAAATATAGACCGTCCGTCCGCTGTCTGGCGAAAATGAGGTCCGGACGGACGGAGAGTGAGTCCGTCCGTCCGGCATGTCTATAATTGGAACATTATTCAAAGTACATGTTTTGAATTGAAAAAATGGATAGTTTGTGTTTATAATTAAAAATAACTCGTAGTACATGTTTATAATTGGTTTTTTCCCTTTTCTGTATGATGAGAACCAATTCTTTAACAAAGTTTAAGATATCAATTGCGTAACCTATATCAAGTCAAATCTAGCTCTCAAACGAGCCACACGACGCTGAGTAAAAGCCATGTAACGTCAATTCGTAGCTAAGATAGAAAATTGGTAAAAGAAGGAACTTTAGAATATGCTTGCTCTAAGTTCTATGGTTACAAATTGAAGCTCCTAAACTAATTAAAAATACCCAATAATTAAACTGCTAAATTTAAAAATTATTTTATTTTAATTATTTAAGTGAATATTATTTATTTAATAAAATAATTAAATAAAGTTATCCGAAAGAGAAGATGTCGATGAAGACGAAGATGAAGCACGCAGATTCATGTCAATGCCATCCCCAACCTCTGACCTCTCCCATGCCTTTATTTATTCTTGTTTAATCTCTTTCCCATTCCTGGAATGCGTTGTTAGGGTTCATTTCTTAGTCTCTAAGACTATTTCAAACGCCACTAAAGCTTGATTTCTGCTTCTATTTCTTCTTCCTTTAAAATGGCTTCCCTCACCCCTATTTCTCAATCGAAATCTGCTTTTAACAGAACTTGCTTTGCAAGGTTGCCTTCTTCTCCACGAAACCCTAATTTTCGATTCGATTTCTTGCTCAAGAGGTCCTCCTTTGTTCGCTTTCGCATCCGCGTCCCTGGTGGAAATTTGAAAGTGCCGATGAAGGCCGCCGTTGTTTCAGCTACCACGGCCGAGAAGCCGAAGAAGCGATACCCAGGTGAGGCTAAGGGTTTTGTTGAAGAGATGAGGTTCGTGGCAATGAAATTGCACACCAGAGACCAAGCTAAGGAGGGGGAGAAAGAGGTGAAGGAGCCGGAGGAGAGGTCAGTGGCTAAATGGGAACCCACCATTGAGGGGTATTTGAGGTTTCTTGTGGACAGTAAGCTCGTTTACGATACGCTTGAGCGGATCATTGATAAGGCGGCCGTTCCATCCTGTGAGTCTGCTGATAGCTTTCCCTTTTTTTTTTTTTTTTATTTGATTCCATTTGCTTAGATTGTTTAGTCTTACATAAAATTTCAGTATATGGCACAAATCGTTTGATATGTTTGAGTTTTTGATGATTTAATGATTATATATTCCATCGTATTTGTATTTTGGCTTAGTTTTTTGACATTAACTGTCAGTCATTTGTATTAATATTAACTTCGAAATGTCTAGTATCTCATGTTGCTCTGCCTGAGATACCAGGTTTGACCTTTGTTACGTTCATCTGCTTGTACATTGTTTTTTCTTCTTCACACGAGTCTTTTTTTTTTTAAATACTGATCAAAATATTGTTCTCTCTCTCTCTCTTTCTCTCTCTCTCTCTCTCTCTCTCTCTCTCTCTCTCTCTATCAGACAAGACTTCTTTTCTGGGTTCAAAGAACCGTTGAAGATCTATGGATTGAACTTTGAAGTTTTTCCTTGAGAATGTAGTAAAATCAGATGGTTTGTTTGATCCCTGTTAACCTCATCAACTATCCCAGTTGACTGTGTACTTCCAAATGTCATAAGTCCAAATTGTTCATTTCCATTCTTTGTTAACTACTGAGATTCTAAGTAAAAGAAATTAGAGAATAAATCGTTTAATAGAACACTTCTGCTTGACAGACTACTTGGAGTTTTCTTAGTCTACTGCAAGTTTCTGGTTGTTCTGCTTCTTGCTTACAATCAAAGTATATATTTTGATCATGATACCATGCATTTGAATTATATTTATAACTTTTTTACTAAGAGAAAGTAAAACACGGTAAATATATTAAAAGATTTCTGGCTTCTTGTTCTACAGATGCAGAATTCAAAAACACAGGATTGGAAAGGTCTGAAAGCTTGGCAAAAGATCTCAACTGGTTCAAAGAGCAAGGTTTTGCCATTCCCGAGCCTTCTTCTCCTGGGATCACCTATGCTCAATATCTGGAGGAATTATCAGAGAAAGATCCTCAGGCATTTATTTGCCATTTCTACAATATATACTTCGCACACTCTGCTGGTGGTCGAATGATAGGAAGAAAGGTAAATGAACATATCATGCCAACTCCATATTATATCAGGTTTAATTGTTATATTCTTCTTTGCCTTTGACTCCTATATGGATCTCGACTTTGATTGTTCTCGGTGTTTAATAGATCTTGGGTGCTCTTCCTATCAATAGATTTGTGATAATTTGTGAAAGAAATTAAATTATTTGATTGGTTCATGGACATATAATTTGAAACCTTGTAAAGATCATCCATTTCTTTTGTTTTAATGCATTATTGTATCTTACTCAATAACACTTTTCAATTGTTCTTAGAAAAAATACCTTTCAAAAGGTTCTTTCAAAGAATTTATCGAATATATTTTCACGGACACTGTCACTTTATACAATCTTTCTTAATACCCCTATGTGTATTTCCCAGGTGGCAGAAAAGATACTGAACAAGAAGGAGCTGGAGTTCTATAAATGGGAGGGTGACCTTTCACAACTGTTGCAGAATGTGAGAGAGAAGTTGAATAAAGTGGCTGAAGTAATTCCTTTGCTCTCTCTCTCTCTCTCTGTGTTATTTTTGTAGACTTTTACTGTTATCCTCCCATTACTATCTTCTTCATCACTGTCTTAGTGGGGCAATTTTATGCTAGGCTGTTCGATCAAATAGAATCATTTTAGTCTGGATCTGAAATTTTGAAAACAAAAGATTGATTAGTTTTGGTTGACTTCGATATACATACCATAAGAACTGAGTAAAATCAAACCAAACTACTCCTTTCATATGTTACTTTTGCTTGTGTCGAATCGAGCTTTCCCCACTTTTAATTTTCCATGAATAATGCTAGTATTTCTTGTCGATTTATGTAAAAACTAAAGAATGCAATGGTTGTGTTTTTATAGGTTCTCAGAACTGAGTTTGTCCAGTATTTTGTATATGTGGTTGTCTGGTTTGATTAGTTTGTGATGTTTGAAAAAGCACGTCGAACCTAATCAGCCCCCTTGCCATCCGACGAATCCTAATTCTACTGGTCTGTTTGTTTTTTTCAGAGCTGGAGTAGAGAGGAGAAGAACCATTGCTTAGAGGAAACAGAGAAATCATTCCAGCACTCCGGAGAGATTCTCCGTCAGATACTCTCTTGATCCTTCTACCTGTATCTTTATTTAGTTGCAATTTATGTACAGTAACGGCCACAAATGGCCATTTGACTCGTATTCGCTCATGTATTTTGAATCTCCACTCTATTTCAACTGCAACTGATACTTAGAATTTTCAATTGTCAAATAATCTGTTAAATTTCATTCATTCTCTCCGATGCCAATCCTTCTCTGACTCTCCAACCCTCACTCTCTTTCCCCCGTTTGTCACTGGTTCTTTCCTTGACCCAGTTTCAGTGAAGCTCTCTTAAAGAATGACTGTACGGTGCGAATGCAAACATGGCGTGGTTGTAGCCCAAGTGCTTGGAAGCTATAAGCTTTGGACGAGAAGAAACAACGACGTCGTTAATGGTCAAGCATTCTTCGCCATTTCCCAATTAAAGACCACCAAAGCTGAGCTCAGACCAATCTTCATGGTGAAGAGGAGACCGTACTGGGAGGCTCTCTCTCCTCTGCTTCTTCTTTGCTCCGACTCATTTTTCCCTATTCGGCCTGAAATGACTAACCAGCCTTTTTTGGTTTCCATTACGCCGGGAAAAGGGCAATTTTTTTATCAGTTTTTTCTTCTCCTTCTCGTTTACTTCCTTCATTGTCTTCTGGAAAATGTCTCTCCAGTGCTTCGACGGACTATGATTGGAGGGTGTTTCAGTCATCAATGTAGCCAAGTGGGGCCTTGGTCGAGGGAGTTGTGGCGGGGACTGACGTCGAGAGGACAGGACGAAGACACCATCGACGATGAGTTCACCATTAACTTAGAATAAAATTGTTAATAGGTGAGAATAATAAAAATTAAAAAGGAGAGTAGGATAAATTAAAAAAAAAAAATTTATTCTTGACAGAATTATTTTTTCAAATATGTTTATAGAAAAGACTGAAGAGATTATAAACGGTACTACTTAAAATCTAATTTTTTAGACATAATTTACTTATACAGTACAATTACACTACTAAATAAGAGATATGAAAAATGATAGCAGATGCAATCTGAAAAATATCAAGAATAATAATAGAAATAAACACTCAGAATTTTACGTGAAAACCCAAATCGAAAAAAACTACGGGGACTGAGTCCAGAAAGATATCACTATGAAAAAGAAGATTTTACAATATTCATCTAAAAATCGAATATTCTAGAAAATATTCACTAAAAGAAATTAGAGAAAAGTACCGTTTAGACTCCAATGTATGGGGTCAGTGACCATTTGGTACCTAACGTTTGCTTTGTACCCAATCAAACCCTAACGTATAAAACGTTTGCAATTCAAACTCTGCTGTTAATTTTTCAGTTAAAATTGACAGAAGCTTTTTTAAAATTACCAATCTCTCTCTCTCTCTCTCTCTCTCTCATCTCTCTCTCTCTCTCTCTCTCTCTCTCTCTCTCTCTCTCGTTTAGTCGAGACTCGAGAAGAAGGAAGAGTGCATACCATAAGATTTTTGCCAAAGAGAGAAATGAGGAAAGGCAGATGAATGTATATCATGGGAAATAATAATATCAGAGGAGGTATTCAAAATAACAGAAGAGCTCCTGCTGTTCTTCTTCATCTCTCTAATATTGCCCAGAGGGAAGCTTGGCGAGGAACCGTGAAACCCATTTCCAGTAAGCTTTCTACGAGCCAGAAATGGCGAAATCCACAACAAATACACTACTCTACAGAAGAAGAAGAAGAATATCAGCAACACCCCCAACGAGAATACGTTAAAACCATGAAGAAAAGTATAAAACTCCATTGTTTCTCTAGCTAGAAATGAAGAAGAGATCTCTGTCTTTGTGGGCTGCAGAAGGATGATGATCGAAATGGGTATTTATAGAACAACTTTCTTTTTCTGTTGCTACGTTGATCTCGTTTATTAAAATGAAAATATTTAAAAAGTGGGTTCTATGGTTCCATTCTGTCAGGCTGTCAGCTCGTATCTTTTGCCTTCTTCTAAAATTTACAGATGAAGAGAGAGAGAGAGAGAGAGAGAGAGAGAGAGAGAGAGAGAGGAGAGAGAGAGAGAGAGAGAGAGAGAGAGAGAGAGAGAGAGAGAGAGAGAGAGAGAGAGAGAGAGGTAATTTGGTAATTTTAAAAAGGGGTTTTTTTAAAAAAAACCTGGTTTATTTTAAAAAAAACCTTAAATTTGACTATTCATCAAAAAAAACCTCAACCTTTCGTAAATATGCAGTCTAAACCTCGCAGGGGGGGTCAGCAGGCCGTCCTCCTCAATCGAGTACGGCCGGTCCAGCTGGGCCGGCCGTACTCGACTCATTTTGCAAAGGTTTTGCAATTTTTTGGGGAGAGTACGTCCTCTATTAGGAGAGTACGTACTCCACTGGAGAGAGTACGTCCTCTGCTAGGAGAGGACGTACTCGACTGGAGAGAGTACGTCCTCTCCTAGAAGAGGACGTACTCCATTGGTTAAAACCCGTGACTTTTGTCACGGGTTTCATTGTTTTAGTGGCTGGACAGTACGTACTCTACCCCCTATTTAAAGTCAGACGTCGGCTTTAAAAAAATCACAAAACTTCTCTCAATTCTCTCAATTTTCTTTCTCGTTTATTATTTCGACGATATTTTTTCGCGTTCACCTACAAGATACGAAGGTATTTTTTTTTATGTTTAATTTAGACATTCAACAAAAAAAACTCATGGCTATGGTGGCCAGCCGGTCTAGCTGGACCAGCCGTACTCGGCCTCCATAGTTTGCAAAAATTGCAAGATAAGTTGTAACGAAGGACGGCCTTCTCACCCTCCTGCGAGGTTGGAAAATTGCATGTTTTCGATACTTTAAGGTTTTACTCGATGAATAGTATTTTTTAAGGATTTTTTTTACTACCAATCCTTACTTTAGGGTTTTTTTTTAAAAAAAAAAACTCTTTTTTTTGTTGGATGTGTAAAGTAAATGATAAAAAAAAAAAAAAACCTTCGTACGTTGTAGATGAACGCGAAAAATTATCGTCGAAATAAAAAACGAGTGAGAGAAATAATAAACGAGAGAGAGAATTGAGAGAAATTTTGTGATTTTTTTAAAGCCGAGGTCTGACTTTAAATAGGGGGTAGAGTGTCCTGTCCAACTGGACAGGACGTACTCTCCACTAAAAAATGAAACCCGTGACAAAAGTCACGGGTTTTAACCAGTGGAGTACGTCCTCTTCTAGGAGAGGACGTACTCTCTCTAGTGGAGTACGTACTCTCCTAATAGAGGACGTACTCTCCTAATAGAGGACGTACTCTCCCCAAAAAATTACAAAACCTTTGCAAAATGAGTCGAGTATGGCCGGTCCAGCTGGACCGGCCGTACTCGATTGAGGAGGACGGCCTGCTGACCCCCCCTGCGAGGTTTAGACTGCATATTTATGAAAGGTTGAGGTTTTTTTTGATGAATAGTCAAATTTAAGGTTTTTTTTAAAATAAACCGATAGTTTGAGGTTTTTTTTAAAAAAAACCCTTTAAAAAGATATGTGTCAATTTTAACTGAAAATTGACGGCAGGGTTTGAATTGCAAACGTTTTATACGTTAGGGTTTGATTGTGTACAAAACAAACGTTAGGTACCAAATGGTCACTGACCTCATACGTTGGAGTGTAAATGGTACTTTTTCCAAGAAATTATTTAAAAGTTTTCATTCACACACAAGGGACCCTCATCATTTAAGGAGGGACCCTATAATTCTCTTAGAAATTTTACTGTTACTCCACTTATTTTTAACTCATACTCTTTCTTTTCTCTTCCTCTCCCTCGAAATAATCATCACTTTATTATTCTCTCCTATTTATTGAAGAATTGCTTCCTTATTTTTCGGATAGCAATGAAGTATTCTCTATTCATAGTGAAAGTTTAAGATCAGTTATGCGATACCACACAAGGATCCTCGTGTGACACCGATTTTTAATGAAATGATGAACAGTATAAAAATGCGGAAATAAATGACACAGGAGGTTGGTAACGCAGTTCGGCAACCAGCCTACGTCTGCAGGGCCACGCCCAGAAATAAAAACATTTCTTTGAGTTCACAAAGTTACAAGACAATCGGACTTATACAAATAAAGACTTTCTCTTATCTTTGTCACCGCCTCTAGCTAACTTCCCCAAGGAAACTGTTTTTGCGAGATCCCCTCGACTTTAGAACGACCTCTCCCGAGATCAAGATAACAACAAGATCCCTTCGTTGTTGGTTCCTCCTGAAACCCGTGTTATGGCAAGATCCCCTTGCCCACGATCAAGAACGACAAGCTCCCCTTGTCTAAGAAACAGAACTCCTCCTGAATTCGGATGCAGCCTCCTCCCGAGACTGAGCTTCAATGAAGAACAAAAACTATTGCCTCCTGGGACACCTCCTGGAACACCAGATCGAAGTCTTCAAATGCAATAATCAACACACACAATAAAACGATGAAATCGACAGATTAGGTTGAGTGTGTAAAACAATTACAAACCCATACGCAAAAACGTAGGGAGTGAAAGAAAAAACCGACGGTTTGGAAAAACGAAGAAACCTTCTCTCGTGTAAAATCAATACTCCGTCGTCAATCAGCTTTCTCATAGAACGAAAGCCTTAAATAACATTGGTAACTTTCATATCTTCAATTCGGTTCAGTTACCAAATCAGATTTAATGTCGCAAGAAATAAGGAAAACAAATTTTAACAAATTCAGTTGTGTGACACACCGTGTTACACTTTAGGAAAGTTACCATAACAACTCAGATATTCATCCAAAAATTCAGGAAAGCATCCCATTAATCGTGGGAACTCGAAGCCCAGCAAATCGTACCAAATCTTCATCAAATCTACTTTCTAAATAAAAATTTTCCAAAAAACAAGTGCATATACCTTTTTCAATAACTTTCCTAATATTCTTGTTTCCTTATTTTTCTCTTCCACAGAATCATCATGATTGCTCATATAATACCATCCAATAATCTGAATAAGCTATTTCTTGAACACCAAGTAATAAATCATCAATTTAGAAAATCATGGAATAAAATATTATTTTCATAATATATTGCCAAAAAATCAAATGCCAACACATATGCAAATCTTTGCATTTACAATCTCCCACTTTGGTATTTTTTGGCAAAATCAATATAAACAATAATTTCAAGAACTCCCCCTGAAAGTAACTCCCCCTGAATTGAGACTTCAATCATCATAAAACATATCACTCATAATATCATCATCAGAGATCAGAGCATATCACCATAAATCCAAAAATTCAAAATACTCTCCCTTTTTGCCATAAAAAGACAAACATGTATATCAGAGAATATCAACCTCTATAAAAGCATCATAAGCATCAAATAATCACCATAGGGAGATAGCCAAAATCAGGAATATATAATATCCAGATAAGCACCAGAATCGACATATATAAGAGAGGGAAATGGGAGAGCTAACCGTGTATTCTTGTCGTCTTCATGTTTCATAATTTGGTCAAATAAAATTAAAAGATATTGAATTTCCAATTTTGAACAGCAAAGCCGCTATTGTCCTGTTAACACCAGTTCCATGAGAAATCGGCATCAAGAATCTCATACTTATCCGTAAGTTGTGAAGCTGGAAAATCTTTTCCATGGGTCAAGATGCATCTGACACCTCCAGTGACATCAATGGAAACTCTTGACTTTTCAACAATTTTGGTCTCTTTAACTTGTTCCTTCACATTAGCAACTTTCTTTCTCTCGAAAATATCACCAGCAACATAATCATTTATGTACGCACCAAGGTAAGCAAATAATAATGATAGTAAGGGTATAGTATCCACCAAATGATATATCCACAGAGCCAATATAGTCAGAAAATATCATATCCAGATGCAGATAGAGTAATTAACGAGTACCATAAGAATCAAAGAAAATATTCAGAGAACAACCATATTACTGAAATAGACCAATGTTAAGCACTATCTGGTCCACCTGCTGGAACATCCTCAGGAACACCATCCAAAACATTAACCTGATCACTTGCCAGAAGCTTGTAGTTGTTCTTAATTTCCTCCATAAACCAGTATAATGAATCTTTGAAGAATAATTCAGATTTCAGCAAGTTGGGAAATAAACCCAATATAATAATGATACTCCAAACTTCATTAAAAATAAACTTCCAATATTTCATAAGAATAGTCAGAATTTTGCAAGTCGCATACGGTGTTGCTCCACAGAATATCATAATATCGAGAATGATCACGTTCAACAGAGGATGAGCAATACACAATAGATTGCCAAAAAAAAATAAAAACAAACGCCTAATGCAAGTGGCGAAATTTTTTTTTTAAATAAATAAAAGCAATAATCAGCTTACATAACACAGAGGCCTAGGGCAGACCTCAGCTCTTCAAACCTTACATCATCCAATGCTTTGGTGAAAATATCAGCAATCTGTTTTTTGGTCACCATATGCTCTAAATTAATAACTTTCTCCTCCACAAGAGATCGAATAAAATGGTGTCGAATATGTATATGTTTTGTCCGTGAATGTTGAACAGAATTTTTAGATATCGTGATTGCACTCAAATTATCACAGTAGAGGGTCATGACACCCTGTGTGACACCATAGTCTTTCATCATTTGTTTCATCCAAAGAAGTTGCGTACAGCTGCTACCTGCTGCTATATACTCTGCCTCGGCTGTAGATAGAGAAATAGAATTCTGTTTCTTGCTAAACCAAGACACCAAGTTGTGTCCAATATAAAAACATCCACCCGAAGTGCTTTTTCGATCATCAGAACTTCCAGCCCAGTCAGCATCACAATAACCCACCAGATTAGCATTAGAATCAAAAGAATACAAGATGCCATAATCAGTTGTTCCACTAACATATTTTAGAATTCGTTTAACCGACACTAGGTGTGACTCCTTCGGATTTGTTTGAAATCGA
The DNA here is from genome assembly GCA_022432975.1 of Begonia masoniana. Taxonomy (NCBI): domain Eukaryota; kingdom Viridiplantae; phylum Streptophyta; class Magnoliopsida; order Cucurbitales; family Begoniaceae; genus Begonia; species Begonia masoniana. The sequence continues at coordinate 8,463,593 of CM039508.1, read as the reverse complement.
GCGCATAGACCCACGCTATAACAGATATCTGGTCGGCTGGCAGTAAGATATAATAGGCTTCCAATCATGCTTCTATACAAGTGCGGATCAACAGCAATTCTTTTTTCATCTTTAGATATTTGCTCGTATGTCCCAAGGGGTGTTCTATGCGGGCGTGCATTCTCGAGCTTGAATTTTTTCAATAAAGTCTTGGCATATTTGGCTTGAGAGATAAAAATACCATTCTGTTCTTGCTGAATTTGAAGCCCAAGAAAATAAGTGAGTTCTCTAACCATACTCATCTCGAATTCACCGGTCATTTGATCAACAAACTCATCCACCATCGCCTGTGACACCGAGCCAAACACTATGTCATCAACATAAATTTGAGCGAGTAAACACAGACCTTTGTCACGGCGAACGAAAAGGGTTTTATCTACTCCCCCTCGCTCATATCCCTTGGTTAATAGATATTGCGTGAGTCGTTCATACCATACACGAGGGGCTTGTTTGAGCCCATATAACGCCTTCTTCAACTTATAAACATACTCGGGATGATGAGGGTCTTCAAAACCCTTTGGTTGAGCAACATAAACTTCTTCATTTAGAAACTCATTAAGGAATACACTCTTCACATCTATTTGATATAACTTGAATCGCATAACACACGCAATAGCCAATAGGAGCCGAATAGATTCAAGTCAAGCAATCAGAGTGAATGTTTCACCAAAATCAATCCCTTTAATCTGCGAGTACCTTTGAGCAACTAGCCGAGCTTTGTTGCGAGTAATGTTGTCATGTTCATCGGTCTTGTTCTTGTAAATTCACTTAGTACCAATAACGTTCACATCGGGAGGACACGGTACTAAGTCCCAAACTTGATTTCGGGAGAATTGGCTGAGTTCTTCTTGCATAGCTCCTATCCAGTACTCATCTAGCAATGCTTCTTTCACATTCTTTGGCTTGATCGTTGATGTAAAGCATGCCATTTGGATCATGTCTCGATAATTCACCATCGGCTTATCTCTGGTTCGTATACCATCATTCAGACCACCAATAATCTCATTTGTAGGATGATTCTTCTGAACACGTGTAGATGGTTGTCTGTGGCGTGTGATATCAACTTCTACTTCATCAACAGTCTCTGTTTGATCTGGGACACCGCCTGAGACACCCTCTGTGACACCGGGTGGAACACTAGCGCCTTCATTATTTAAAATGTGGTCTGCATCATCTTTTGGATTATGAGTTGTGTCCAGAGAGTCGTCTATTTGAACATTTGCAGATTCGATGACAGTTCGAGTTCTTTTGTTGTAAACCCGATAGGCACGACTATTTGTAGCATAACCGAGAAATATTGCCTCATCACTCTTGGGATCAAGTTTCCCCCTGTGTTCCCTATCATTCAACACAAAGCAGAGGCTGCCAAACGGATGAAAATAATTAAGATTCAGAGTTTTATCTTTCCATATCTCATAGGGTGTCATAGAAGTTTTGTCGCGGAGATACACCCGATTAATGGTATAACAAGCTGTATTCATAGCCTCAGCCTAGAATTTTTTAGGAACATCTCTTTCATGTAGCATTACTCGAGTCATCTCTACCAATGTACGATTCTTCCTTTCAACGACTCTGTTTTGTTGAGGAGTCTTTGATGCCGAGAATTCATGAGCAATTCCGAGATGTTTACAGAAATCCGAGAATTCAAAATTTTCAAACTCTCTTCCATGGTCACTTCGGATACGTATGATCTTCATAATAACACAATCTTTTTTCCGTTGGAGACGAGTGCACATTGATTTGAAAACTTTAAACGTGTCGGACTTTTCTATTAGAAACTCCACCTATGTATAGCGTGAAAAATCATCAATAGTAACGAAGGCATACCGTTTTCTGCCAATACTTTCAACAGGCATTGGTCCCATTAGATCCATGTGGAGCAGTTCAAGCACATGGGTAGTCGCGGATGACTGGGACATCGGGTGTGACACCTTGGTTTGCTTTTCGATTTGACATGGTCCGCATAATTTGTCTTCATCAAACTTTAAAGCAGGAATTCCTCGGACAGCACCTTTCGAAATAATCTTCTCCATCATTCTGAAATTAACATGTCCCAACTTTCTATGCCTTAAGATAGTGTCTTCCAAACTCGACCGAAGGCAGGTAGACGAGGAATAAATAAGATAACAATTGTCGGATGATCTAACTCCTTCAGTAACACAATTTTTGTTTTGATCGGACACAACACATCTTTCTCTCGTAAATTGCACATTCAAATCTTGATCACAAAGCTGGCTAATACTGATTAGGTTGGACTTCAAACCATTTACCAATAAAACATTACTCAACTTTGGTAAACCAGGAACATTCAACGTTCCCCTGCCAATGACATCTGATGTGACACCGTTGCCGAATGTAACTTTTCTCACGGATTCAGGTACAATATCTTTCAAGTATCTCTCTTCACCTGTCATATGTCTAGAACAACCACTATCAAAATACCATGCATTAGTTCCGATAGCCTTTAATGAAAGATGTGTAACATTACACTTCAAATTTAATTTCATCACCCATTTCTGATACGGGAATCTGTAGGAAGAGGCATTTCTAACAGTATCCAATCTTAAGTCAGCAAGATAAGTAAAACATTTAGGGCAAATATTACCTTGGCGTTGGCAATAATGACATACAGTGACATATTTGTTACCTTTACTGCTTGAGGCACAATAGGAGTCATAGGAATTTGATTTTCTGTCAATTCTAGAAGTTCTGTTTGCAACTTGCTTCCCTTTGTAATCAAATCTCGGTGCTAACACTGGCTGTGACACTGAGCTTCTCTTTACAAACTTCATCACAGAGCTGTTTTCCTTTACTGCTATAGTTTTTGAACCTGAACTTTCGCCTTTGAATCCCAATCCAAAACAATTTACGCTTGATTTGCCGATATTTAAAATATCATCTAGATCAGAAGAACCCGAATTCAGCATTTTGACATTCTTCTTCATAAGGCTTATCTCATTGGTTAGATCATTAGCTTCATCCTGACTTGCTTTCAGCTTTGTCTCCAAATCATCAATAACAATTTGAAGATTGTTCTTCTCATCCTTCAAATTTCTAATCTGAGCGTGTAGAAGCTGATTTACTTTAACAAGCTCGGTCCATTTCTCATGCAGAAACTTATATTCACCAATAAGATCTTCTTCTGTGACTGGTTCTTCGTCTTCATCACTACTATTAGAAAAACCGTCTGTGACACCGTGTATAACACCACTGTTTTCTTCATGTTCTACCTTTCCAGCAAGCGCCACATGATTGCTCTGAAATTCATCTTCGTTTTCTGATTCATCCTCACTCCAGGTTGCATTTAGAGAATTCTTCTTTTTCTTCAAGGTGCTAGCACATTCTGTCTGTATATGCCTAAATCCTTCACATTGTCTACACTGAATACCTTTATTCTTTAATGGTTGATCAGACACATTAGTTTCTTCTCTCTGCTTCTTGTTGCTTGAAGAACCATTTTTGAAGTGTGTAACACCCTGCTTGACACCGCGAGTATTTCTTCCAAATCTCTTCATAACTCTGCTGAAATTCTTCGAAAGCAGGGCTAATGATTCCTCCAAGTCATCTTCATCATGCTGGTTGTAATTCTGTACCTCTGTTTTCAAAGCAACTCCCTTTGCCTTCTTATTTTCGGTCTCTCCTCTAAGATTCATTTCGAAAGTTCTGAGTGATCCCATCAACTCTTCTAGCTTCATTTTAGACACATCTTTGGCTTCTTCAATGGCAGTAACTTTATAAGCAAATCTTTGTGGCAAAGACCGTAGATATTTTCGCACAAGTTTTTCTTCGGAAATCATCTCACCAAGAGCAAACGCTTCATTTGCTATGTCACATAGTTTGGCGTTGAACTCGCCAATAGTCTCATCTTTCTGCATCTTCAGATTCTAAAATCGAGTGGTTAACATTTACATTTTAGACAATTTTACCGTAGACGTTCCTTCATAGGTGGTTTGAAGAATTTCTCATGCCCTCTTTGCCGATTCGCATGTGGAGATGAGTCTGAACTGTATTGGATCAACGCCATTGAAGATAGCATTGAGAGCTTTCGAATTACTATTTGCCAAAGCATCCTCATTTACCAACCAATCTTCTTCCGGCTTAGGAGAAATAACACCATCTGCATCAGTATTCATTGGAGGATTCCAACCTATTAAAATAGATCTCCAAGCCTTCTCGTCAATAGCTTTAATGAATGCCCTCATCCTTGCCTTCCAATAAGCATAATTACTCTCATCCAACAATGGTGGACGCATTGTAGAACCTCCTTCTTTCATAGAATCCATCGCACACGAACTATGGTTTTGTCCCGCGGATCCCGCTTAAGAAACAGAAGCGAACTGCTCTGATACCAATTGAAAGTGTAAGATCAGTTATGCGATGTCACACAAGGATCCTCGTGTGACACCGATTTTTAATGCAATGATGGACAGTATAAAAATGCGGAAATAAATGACACAGGAGGTTGGTAACGCATTTCGGCAACCAGCCTATGTCTGCGGGGCCACGCCCAGATATAAAAACATTTCTTTGAGTTCACAAAGTTACAAGACAATCGGACTTATACAAATAAAGACTTACTCTTATCTTTGTCGCCGCCTCTAGCTAACTTTCCCTAATACTGTACCCGTATTTCCCGTACTATTTTTTTTTTATCCCAATAATTACTTTAAATAAACTCTAAGCAAAAACTAAACCGAAATCGAAACCAGAATCGAAATCGGAATTTAAATCTAACCTTTAAAACACTTAAACAATTAAAACTATTTAATTAAAACTATTTATAAAACAACTTAAAACAATCCTTTTTATTTATTCTTCTTTTATTTTTCTTTTATTTTTCATTCGGGTACTATTCACGTGAACAGTAAGTACTGTTCACGTGAACAGTACACCACTGTTCACCACTGTTCACGTGAACAGTACCACTGTTCACGTGAACAGTGCACTTGGCACCAAATCGCTGCACATTGCAGCGACTGATCGCTGCAATTGCAGCGACTGATCGCTGCACATTGCAGCGACTGATCGCTGCAATTGTAGCGATCACAGCGATCGCTGTCATCGCTGCACAATGCAGCGATCGCTCGCTGCTAGCGATCGCTTAACACAGCGATCGCTCGCAACCAGCGCCCAATCGCCACCCTTTTTCTTTCTTCCCTTCACTTCTTTCTTTTATACAATTTTTATACAATTGCTCTCTGGAATCCGAATTCCAGAGAGCAAACACCAACTTTTCTTTCACCTTCCACTGCACACCAAACACTTAAACACATCTCCCATTTCATCCATAATTACCACTAAACGTACAATTTACACATACTCTAAACGCACTTAAACATGTGATAAAACTTTCTAAAAACGAACGGCGTAGATAGCTCTAAAAACCGAGCATATCCGTACCAATCCTAAAACCATTCAAAACATTTCTATAACGTTAAATAAAAGCTTTAAACCAAACATTTTCTATATACTATTTACCAAAACATTTGAACCATTGAATAAACCTATAAACTACCAGTACCAAGCATCCTATAATGTCTATACAAAGTTATCAAACAATCTCAAAATACCTAACCATACACCCACGGGTCAAAATACGCCTCGACTGCTCAGCACACTCCCACAGGCCATTCTCCGTCAACTGCATCACTCCTCAGGTGGAGGGATCTCGTAGTCACCTGTATCAGGATCACCTACACCATACAATACACTATGAGATATAAATCTCAGTAAACTCTACGTAAATGCAGATGCGTGCAGTACATATGTCATTCGTTAAACATGCAGATATCAGATTCAGATTCGTTACGTTGCAGACAGATTGTCACCGAGGCTAAACCTCCTCGTCGTGACCAGATAACAGATTACGTAGATTTTGTTGGTTCATTTTACTTTTTAATTAGGTCGCAGACAGAATGTCACCGAGATCTAAACAATCTCGCCATGACCAGATAACAGATTACGTAGATTCATTTCATTCGTTGGTTCGTTTTACTTTTTAATTAGGTCGCAGACAGATTGTCACCGAGGCTAAACCACCTCGACGTGACCAGATAACAGATTACGTAGATTCATTTCGTTCTCTTAACCAGATGCTTTAAATGACATGATGCATGAGCAGTCAAATACATATAGTAAACAACCAACATGTGTACCATCAGGACGATAAACAAATATAACCTATAAACGTCTAACCTAACTACCCAACCGACACAATTTAAACAAAAGCATCTCCAAAACTCCTCGAGACGACTTCGACGTACGGTGTAGGCCAATCTGCCAAAGAAGATCACGAGAACTTACCTCCTGTCCAAAGCAGCTCAAGCTCCGTCCACGAACGTTGTTTGTCTGAGGCAAAACATAACGATCGATGTTAAAACAATTTAAGCTTCTAAATGTCCTAATTAAAAAAACCTTAACTAAAGAATTTCTTAAAACGTCCAACTTAATTATTCGAAGCATATCGATGAACAATTTACGATTGATACCTCGAAACTACAATTTACGAGTTTTTCCCTAAAACCCGAAAATTCTCAAATTTTAACATTCGTCCTAAATCAATCAAATTCGTCCAATAACGTTCAATACGTTCAATATACACTTTATTACGGGAAACCTATTAATTACAAACCCTAAATCTCGTTTTAATCGAAACCCTAAACGAAAACCCTAACGATAAACTCTACGAAACTCAGAATTTAACGCTCTAAAACTATAGAATCATACCTAGAGCGTCGATTGAAGGAGGAAGCGTGAAGAACGGAGGACGAACGGAAAAGAAATCGGAGCACGGCGTGGAGAAACCGTCGCGGCAGAGAGGGAGAAGCCGAGAGGGAGAGAGAGAGAATACTCTCTGGAAACGATTTTCAGAATGAAAATAGTTCTAAGGCATTTTGCCTTTTAATAAATTTGATTTAGCTAAATGACCTTATTGCCTTTTACTTAATTTTCTTATTTGATTCATCTTTCGTTCTGTTAATCGGCTAACTATTCGGTTTCATCAAATCTCCTTATTTCACCAATAAGTCTAACTTATTATTTTGGATCTATTAAAACTGTCCGTTCGTAAATCGGACCTCGTTTACTATTTTTACTTAAACGTTCTTTTCGTTACGAGAAGCGTATTTACTCGGAATATAGCGTTACTATTCCGAAATTTCCCTAAATTTCCTTAAAATTCCTATTAATTGTTAGGACCGTAATGACGCTTTCTTTTCGTAAAACGGACCTGATTTGACATATTTACCAAAATGCCATTTATATTAAAATATTAATATCCCGTAAAGCCGGGATATTACAAACTGTTTTTGCGAGATCCCCTCAACTTTAGAACGACCTCTCCCGAGATCAAGATAACAACAAGATCCCCTCGTTGTTGGTTCCTCCTGAAACCCGTGTTATGGCAAGATCCTCTCGCCCACGATCAAGAACGACAAGCTCCCCTTGTCTAAGAAACAGAACTCCTCCCAAGTTCGGATGCAGCCTCTGTTGACTTAAATGATGTTTAAGTCTAAATATGTTTTTGATGATATGTTTGAATGGTTAATATTGTAATTTGATTATGTTAAGTGAATGAGAATAACGAATATGCATTAGTAATTTAATCTGTTGGAAATGCCCTTGGAAATGGTATTTTAGTTGTTTAACAATCGTGATTAAGTGTACAGGGTTGAAAACTCATCTGCCGATGAGTTATTAAAAATAGACATACACCGATCGCTAAACGACAAAGCAAAGAAGGCTTCTGCCGATGGCCTTCATCTACCGATCGATAAAACGACAAAAGAAGAAGTCGTTCAAAGCCTACTTCAACCGATCGCTAGACGACATATACCGATGGAGTTTAATGCTGCTTTTGCCGATGGCATTTGAAGCTACTCCTACCGATGGCGGTTCAACGTTTATAATACAACACATACCGATGCCGGTTCAGCTTGTTAAAGCAGCACATGCCGATAGCACTTTCAAGTTGTTCCTGCCGATGAACTTTCAAGATGCATATGCCGATGACTTTTCAGAATACATCTGCCGATGAAGTTTCAAGGTGCATCTGCCGATGGAGTTCAAAGCCTGCATCTGCCGATAGCGTTTGGAGATGCATCTGCCGATGGCGCTGCCAAGCCTGCATCTGCCGATCGCGTTTTGAAGCTGTATCTGCCGATGGCGTTGCCAAATTTTCATCTGTCGATGGACTTGCTTGCATCTGCCGATGACTTATCGTGTTGCATCTACCGATGGAGTTTGTGAAGATACTCATGCCGATAGCTTTTAAAGCTACTTCCACCGATGATCTTCCGCCAGAATTCAAAATAACCGCGAAGCTGCAGTGACGTCGTTTTCAGCATTAACTCCAGAACTTTAATGGCGACGACGACTTGCAACTACAGACGGCAACGGCTACCTGATCTAGTACGGATGCTTCCCAATGGTAACATTTTTCATTTGAAGAAAGAAGCATTCAAGTCTGAGCTGAAAACAAGACAGAGTATTTAAGCCGAGGTTAGAGCACGAAGATCCAACTTTTGCGAATTTTATTATTGAGCCCTAACTTGCGAAATTATCATACTCTGTATTTCATCTACTCCTCTCGAACCCAAACTTGAGAATTATTCTTTGAGAGAGTTTAGATTGTGGTATATTATTACACATTCAAAATCTGTAAAGGCAGTGGATTGACGCCCGTCAAGTTCAATCCAGATTTGTAAAGGCAGTTGATCGGAGCCCGGAATTTAGATCTGTTTATTCTCGAGGAGAAGGTTAAGGATCTTCAAGGGGTGAACCTTGAAGCGTGGATATAGGCTGGGTTGAGCTGAACCACGTAAAAATCATTGGTGTCATTTTTTCTCTTACTCTCTCTCTTTTATTTCTGCTGTTGATTCACTTGCTATTAGTTTTAAGTAAAATTTTAAAAAGGTCTAATTCACCTCCCTCTTAGACAATCTCGATCCTACAGCCTCCTCCCGAGACTGAGCTTCAATAAAGAACAAAAACTATTGCCTCCTGGGACACCTCCTGGAACACCAGATCGAAGTCTTCGGATGCAATAATCAACACACTCAATAAAATGATGAAATCCACAGATTAGGTCGAGTGTGTAAAACAATCACAAACTCATACGCAGAAACGTAGGGAGTAAAAGAAAAAACCGACGGCTTGGAAAAACGAAGAAACCTTCTCTCGTGTAAAATCAATACTCCGTCGTCAATCAGCTTTCTCATAGAACAAAATCCTTAAATAACATTGGTAACTTCCATATCTTCAATTCGGTTCAGTTACCAAATCAGATTTAATGCCGCAAGAAATAAGGAAAATAAATCTTAACAAATTCGGTTGTGTGACACACCGTGTGACATTTTAGGAAAGTTACCATAATAACTCAGATATTCATCTAAAAATTCAGGAAAGCATCCCATTAATCGTGGGAACTCGAAGCCCAGCAAATCGTACAAAATCTTCATCAAATCTGCTTTCCAAATAAAAGTTTTCCAAAAAACAAGTGCATATACCTTTTTCAATAACTTTCCTAATATTCTTGTTTCTTTATTTTTCTCTTCCACAGAATCATCATGATTGCTCGTATAATACCATCCAATAATCTGAATAAATTATTTCTTGAACACCAAGCAATAAATCATCAATTTGAAAAATTATGGAATAAAATATTATTTTCATAATATATAGTCAAAAAATCAAGTACCAACACATACAAATCTTTGCATTTACACGTAGAGAAAGTTTGTCACAAAATGGGACACGTCCCTAAAATTTTGCTAAAATAAGAGGGGTCTAATTATGAAAAAAGAAGAAAACCTATTTTTCTTTCTTCTTTTTTTCAACTCTATATTGAATGAGATGGGTCACTCATCTTGTTTTTTCAACTCTACGTTGAATAAGATGGGTCACTCATGGTAACGGAGGGACCCACAAAGGAACGATTTTTTTTTAAGGTGATTTTATAAAGAGCGTGGCAGAGTTGAGTTAATAATTACGGGTGGACTCGGAGAGCTATTCTAGAAGATCACTATAGACCTAGAGTGATCGTTTGCAGTAACTTGGAAGCTCTAGTTAAAAGTACAATAATTTAACATTCAATGCTTGGTTCTCACTCAAAGACAGTTTTGGCTTACAGGTCATCGACTCCATGCGTTGTCGTCGAAAGGTGATTGGACAACATATAAAAATATAACTTTTAATCTCGATCGTTTCTTTCTTTCGTTTTTTTTTGAATCCGACGGTTCACGTGATGACATGACATTCAATCCAATATATTATTATTGTCTTTGGCATTAAATCCTTGTCTTTTTGAACACGAGTTCATACATTTAATCAAATGGTCCATTATTGTCTGTTATAGCAAAAAAAAAACAAAAAAAAAGACTAAAATATTATTATTTTTAAATAATCCATGTCTTCATTGCTAAACTGGAAAAACCTGAAAATCTAAAAATATTAGAATTTGTGGAGTCCCATGCCTAATCTTTGATGCATTTGGTGTGGTTGCCATAAATCTCAACATGTTTCATAATATCTCTGCCAAGTATGCATATATGTAATTATTTATTCTTTGATGGACGGAATGGTAATTGCCACTCCAGTTATTTGAAGGATCGTGGTCTCCAATTCTCAAATTACTTCATTTTTTTCTTGCATTTCATCACCTAGAGAAAGTTGTGTGTAGAAAGACTTGTAGAAACTGAATATTTAAGTGCTCCACTTGAATCTTTGCCAAAATGTTAACTGAATTTAAGTACGTCTTTTAAAATCTACCGATATTACCATATATGGTAGTATGTATAACGACCACAAAAATTTAATTTTCGTTTTTCCCAATTTGAAATCTTAAAATATTTTCCAAACTGATTTACAAATCATGTCAAATTGAATCGTTATAAAACCTTAATTTTCTTAATTCGAAATTTTTGAAAATAACAGAAATAATTATTAGGTGGAAACTTTGAAAACAACTATATATAAATATTCAAAAAAATTTAATACGAAGAAACATTAAATAAATATCATTTATAAAAACAATAACGTAGTTAATTGAAGAATCAAATAGCTGATAAAATAAATTATCCAAACTGAAATTAATCGCAATTAAATATGAAATATTCTTTTTAAACGAAATAAAATTATAACTTTAAATTATTATTCGGAAACAACGACAACATTTTCTTCTGTATGCTCGCCTGCCTCTGAAATTTTTTTGATCAATGTCAGTTCATCCTCTGATAAAAACTCAACTATATCAAAAAACTAATGCGTGAGATAAACTCAGTAAGTGAAAATACGTGCATGTGATTTTAATCACATACATTACCAAATTCCATGCTTAGAAGTTACATACTGGATGAAACACATTTTTCGATCTTTATCATGTGTTCAGATTTTCATAAACTAGCAGTTTCATACCCTCATAAAGTTTTATCGGCCTTCTCAATTTATAACCATGCGTTCAAACTTTTATTAGTCATCTCATGTGTTCAGAGTCTCATAGTCTTCTCATGCTTTCTGTCAATTTCATTCGTTTTCATGCATTCCATACTCGCATATATTATGTCCTTCTATTTTTATATTTTTACATCCCTATGTCAAATGTCTATACTTGCAGATTACAGCAATTAAAATGGCTGATCGATCGGTTGAAGTGTGGTCGATCGTTCAGCTTAACGACTGCTTCACGTAAAAATATCTCTTCAGTCGATCGATCGCCTTGAATGTGGCCGATCAATCGACAGTCATTCTGCTTGGTTTTGTAATTCACCTTAGCCAATCAATCGCCTGGGGAATAGCCGATCGGTCGGTACTTTCTCTAGTTTCTCTTCAATTTAGCTTCTTTAGCCGATCGATCACCCAAAATTCTGCGATTGATCAGCTGAGTTTCTGTCTTCTCTTTAAATTCTTCATTTTTAGCCGATTGATCGCCTAGATTTGGCCGATCGATCGGCTATGCCTCTGTCTTTGTTCTTTTATCATAGCTTCAACCGATCGATCGCCAAAATTTAACTGATCGATAGGCTACTTCTCTGCCGAAATAGCTTCTTTTTTTCTTCAGCCGATCGATCGCCTGCACTATGGCCGATTGATCGGCTCCTCTGCATATTTTTCTGTCTTTATTATCTATCCCGGATCGAATTTGTAAAACCTGTAATTTTTCAATTTCTCTACACACTTGCACCAAAGTTATTAGAATCATTCACATACTTAAATAAAGTTTATCAAATCAAGTATAAAAAAGTACAATAAAGTGTGTAAAATACACACTTATCAAGAGAATTTCTGCATACGTTTCCATATGTTGCAGAATAAAAACAGCTGGAGATAAGACTCATTAATTTCATATGTTGAAGATTGCATCAATTGCAATTAGGGTTGATTTATTTCTTTAAGTGTGATTAGGAAAAGAAGTGATTCCCTGGTGGATCAATTTCTTCACATAGAAGCATCTTCAATTTATGGTTATTAATTGGGAAAAAGATTTTTCCTATTAGGGTTAATGTAGATTAATTGTAGAAATTGAATACCTAATTTAGGCTAATTTGGAAATTATTTTTGCTACGTTACATATGGTCTATGACATGTTTCCTAAGCTTCACGGTTTAATAACTTGATTTGTGAATCTAACAAGAATATATCGGACTGAGTCTTTCTAGACACATGCGATATGTATCTTGTGTTATCCGCTAGAATGCACAAAATATTTTGGTAAGATTAGAACTTAGCATTTGAATTTCTGGACCAATGACTAACTTTTAAAGTAAAATGCTTCCTCCAAACTAAACCATCACCATTTTTTTTATAGAACTAGAAAGTAACAATTATTTTTTGTCTACATTTTTTGTTTCAAGCAAACGAGACGTGTTAGTCGAAAAGGTGGGAGGGACATGTTAAGAAATGAGGAACATGACTTTGATTGCGTCATTTGCTACTATGTCATAAGATTAGGTATGAAGAGGGACATGACATCCGCAAATTCATTCCATGATTCTCGTTTCGTTGTATTCACCAATCCACCAACCCACCTTTTTTTTGTTGGTTAAGCTATTGTTTAAGCAATTAACTAAAAACTAATTAAAAAATTGGGAAAAATGAGAGGAATCTCCCAAAGTAAATATACCTTAAACCCTAAACTCTAAATTTTGTAGTTTTGTGTGTTGTTTTTTGTAAGAAGCATAATGGCAAAATCAGCAAAAGTTTGATCACAAAATCCAACCTCTACTCCAAATCAATGAATTTAAATAATATATTAGGAAAAAATAAAAAATAAATAACTTTAAACTATAAAGTTAACGAGAAAACAAACATTATATTACATTTGTTAACAAAATAAATTTTAAATTATCATATAGTCAACCCTCTTGTCATTAAATACAGATGTGGTCGACCGCATTTTAACTATAGGCGAACAAGCGCACGTCCCCGTGAAGCCGGGATCGTCCGTTCCCTAGTGCTTTTGTTCTCATTTCAACTGCGGGCGACTGCAGTTTAACTACGAGTGATCACACGTACATCTGCATGAAGCCAAGATCGCCCGCTTTCCAAGACATTTTCCACCAATTTCAAGTGCGAGCAACCACATTTTTACTGCAAGCGACTACAAGTACGCTTGCGTGAAGCCAAGATGTCTCATTCTGAGCATGTTTTACAGTCATTTCAAATGTAGAAGACCGAAGAGGGTAATTGATTGTCAACGAATGATAGTTTAAAATTTGTTTTGTTAACAAAATATAATTTAAAGTTTATTTTGTTAACAAAAATAGTTTAATGACGAATTTGTTAATGACCATATAATTTAGAATTTTTATTGATAATTACTCTAATATATTTTTTGATATTATTTTTAAAATTTTGGGTAATTATCAAAATTATCAAGAAAATATATTCAAATAATACCTTAAACTTTTAATTCCGTCGATTGACATCGATTAATTTGGAACATTATCAATAGACACCCTTACCGTCAGTTGTCCTTTAAATCATCTAACATGTCATTTTCTTTTCCCTCAACTCAACCACTCTCTCCCCCAACCCTCTGGAATTTTCATCCCTTCCCTTAGTTAAACGACATCCTCTTGCCTGAGATAAGAAAAGTAAATGAAAAAGGGTTTTAAAGATAAGATAGGAGAGGAAAGGGTAAGTGGAAAAACATGACGATCATCCCTATCACTAACCTAATTTTCAATTCCAGAAATAGCCTTGACTTACCCTCTCTGGCTCTTTCACTAGATTTTGGTGCGTTTTTTCAATCTCAAAAGGAAAATGAGTCAAATGACCCCACAAGTCATGACTCCGCTCCACCCACTTTAATCCACCTCTTTTTTTTTCCTGAATTACAAACCTAAAAATTGACTGAAAACGGAGGATTAACGAGGCGTCAGGGCCTGGTTTGACAAGGACAAGACACCGAACAAGAAAGAGAGTAAATGGGCTTGCCAACCAATTATCAACTAAGTCAAAGTAGTTAAAAAATAATTTAATCATTTATATATATTTTTTTTTATGATTCACCAATTTTATTTTGAAAACATGAGTTTTGGGGCTTTGTTTCTCACGCTCACTCGCACTCGCACAAACAATTTTTTTACGTATTTTTGGTTGGAAGAAGAAGAAACAGAAGAGGAATCAGAGACGTGGAGCGATGAAAATTTGTGAAGGTGGAGATACAGTGTGGTTGAGTCGAGGAAAAAGGAAATGTCAACATATTTGACGATTTACTAGATCTCTAATGGTGAAAGTTTTCATTGATAACGTTTCAAATTATGAGGTGTCAATTGACGAAATTAAAAATTTAAGCTATCATTTAAAAATAACACGTTATTTCATGGCCATTTTGATGATTACCCTTGAATTTTTGTAATGAATTCTCTCCTATTCAAATATTTAGTTCATGTTACTAGAAGATGATTCATGTGTAACAACTATACGTCAATACATGATTGATAAATTTCCCAAGCACCAAAAAAGATGGTATCGATTAATTATGAGTAATTTTATTTTAAATAACCATAATTCATCGTAATTATTCTATTAATTATAATTATATCATAATGTTTAGGAAAATTACCAATTTTAATCACAAATTTCGAAATTTTTTCAATTCTAACCACAAAATAATTTTTTTAATAATCAAAACCATAAAGTATCGAAAATGTAACAAAATGACCACGCCGGACGTGAACAGTGTCCAGACGGAGGGTGTATTTTTGCGTCCGTCCGGACTTCGTTTTTCTCCGTTTTATAAATTAATTTTTAAAAAATACTAAACGATATTGGATTTACTTAAACTTTTTATCACATATTTCCAACGTTATGAGAAGATAATTTGAAAAGTTTCGTGATTTTATAATACTTATACGATTTATTATAATTTTTTTACGTATGTTTTATAAAATAATTCTCTAAAATTATAATAAATTGTACAAGTGTTATAAAATCACAAACATTTTCAGATTATCTTCTTATAACGTGATGAATATGTGATAAAAATTTTAAGTAAATCCAATATCGTTTAGTATTTTTTAAAAATTAATTTATAAAACGGAGAAAAACGAACGTAAACCGAGTACTGTTTACGTGAACAGTGCCAGGACAGACGGTATTTTTACCGTCCGTCCGGACGAACAGTACCGGACGGACGGTGTTTTTTTGCGTCCATCCGAACACTGTTCACATGAACAGTATCCGATTTACGTTTAGTATTTTTAAAAATTAATTTATAAAATGGAGAAAAACGAAGTCCGGACGGACGTAAAAATACACCGTCCGTCCGGCGTGGTCGTTTTTGTTATATTTTCGATATTTTATGGTTTTGATTGTTAAAAAAATGACTTTGCGGTTGGAATTGAAAAAATTTCAAAATTTGTGGTTGAAATTAGTAATATTCAATTGCGCATAGTATTAATCGATAGAACATAATATGGAATCCGTCCGGATCGTCTCTATATATAGCTGCTTGGGATGCGAGCTAGGAGATGAGCAATAATGGAGGTGACCAACAGATTCATAGCTATAAGCCACCACGTTAATGGCTCCCCAGCTCAGTCTGATTTCCAACTGAAGACGAAAGCTCTCTCCCTCTCTCTCGACCATGGCTCCGACTACATCATCGTCAAAAATCTCTACGTCTCTATTGATCCATACCAGATAAACCGCATGAAAAGTTACAGTTCGTCGCAGAAAACCTCCTCTTTTGCAGTCGCCATTGTTCCCGGCGAGGTAAGGTTTTTCCCGGTTTTTGTCTACACAGGAGATGTTTACCATCTTGTTCAACATGTTTTGGTTAATCTTGCGTGAATAGGCCGTGGACTCGTATGGATTGGGAAAAGTCGTCGCATCTGCAAACGAAGAGTTTAAGGAAGGAGAGTTGGTCGCCGGAATTATAGAATGGGCAGAATACAGTAAAATAATTCCGGCCGATAAAATGATAAGAAAATTGGATCCTATGGGGTTCCCTCTGAGTTACCACGTCAGCGCTTTAGGTGATTGATTCGCAAAACCCATCAACTTCTTCCATTGATAGAGCTTGAAGATCTTGTTTTTAAGCTTATCCTTGTTACAGCCTTCGGTGGGTTGACAGCTTACGCTGGTTTGTTCGCCGTGTGCGAACCCAAAAAGGGGGAGAAAGTGTTCGTTTCTACAGCGTCGGGATCGGTCGGACATTTGGTCGGACAGTACGCGAAATTGCACGGTTGCTACGTTGTTGGCAGTGCCGGCAGCCAGAAAAAGGTTATCTTCGTTTTATCACGCTATGAACTTTCCGACATCATAACAAGTAACAAGTTTCTAGTGACAAGTAACACACACTCCACAATGAACAAATGTTCATCTGACTTGCAAATTTAATAATTAGTATTTAGTTGACTCGAATTATTTAAGACAGGTAGATGGATCCACGTTACGTTACGTCACGGTTGTTCATAATTTTTCTTTTACAGGTTGCCCTGCTTAAAGAGAAGCTTGGATTCGATGATGCATTCAACTACAAGGACGAAACCGACTTGAAATCGACCCTCGAGAGGTTCAAATGCGTCGTCTTCTTCGACTTATTTTTAACTTTGAAACGCTTTTTGATTTCGGGTTGGGATTTAGGTATTTCCCGGACGGGATAGACGTATATTTTGACAACGTTGGAGGAAAGATGCTAGAGGCAGCTGTGGCTAACATGAACAGCTTTGGACGAATTGCTCTCTGTGGAGTAATCTCAGAGTATACTGATAAAACCAAGAGAGCTGCTCCAAATATGCTGGATATTTTATACAAAAGAATCAAAATTCAAGGGTTTTTGGCCGGAGATTTTTTCAGTATTTATGCCGATTTCTTTTCTGCCACTCTTAATCATCTCCGTAACGGCGATTTGCATGTGCTGGAAGACATCTCCGTCGGACTGGAAGCTATTCCTTCTGCTTTTATCGAGCTATTCAGTGGCGATAACATAGGGAAGAAGATGGTTCGAATTGCAGAAGAATGAAGAATTTTACGACCATGAATTTCTATTAATCGAATCATTTACCTGAGTGGGATCGAAATTATAGTTATTCTCATGTATAAATAAAGAAATCTTGAGATTAAATAATTGAATACTTTTTTGAGCACCAAGAACAAAGTATTTCTAACCAACACATGCAGATCTCCAGGCAGCAGACAAGAAAAAATCCATCAATATTAGGAGATTAGAGAGAGCTCGAGAAAAGCAAAACTCGATACGCGTTAAGTTAACTGACCCGGCAAAAAGGCAGCCCTTATCGACAAGCCGAGTTATAAAATAAGCGACAAGGAATGAAAAAATCGAAAAATAAATCACACTGATTTTACGTGAAAAACCCTTTACGGGAAAAAACCACGGGAAGAGAGAGAAATCACTATGATCGAAATTGGTACAAAAGTATTTGGGAATTTTGGCTAACAATATCACACTGAAAAAACCCTAAAAACAAAATATATAGGTGATGAAATGGGTCGGAAAAACGGGTCGCGAGTCAGGTCGAAAAATATCGGCTCAATCCCTCAACCACAACATTTATCACGTAAATATCACTTTTGTAGTACCGCGAAACTTTCGAGCCGGGCCAAGAAAAATTCGGGTCACCGAACTCTAACACGAGTTTTATCGTGACTCCGATTTTGATCCCTGGAGATACATTTTTCCTACTTTTCTCTGTCTCTGTTTAGAAGGGGATAAAAGTGGATGGAAGATTGTCTATGACAAGATGATTGCGCTAAGACAAAATGCAAAGATGTAAAAGTAATTTAAGCAATTCAAGAATTTGACTCATCTTCTTTATTGAAGCTTGCAATTTCAATTTGCTATCATATTAAATCTACAAAACTACACTTGAAAAAAAATGAGACGTACTTTTGGTGACTACATGCAGTGGTTGGTGCGGAAATCCTCAGCCGATAACAAGCCATTAATGAGAAGTTTGAGCCTTTCAGCACCTGGTCCAGCTCTGAGCTCGGTCGTGTTTGTTACATCGTATTGATCGAAAGTTTCAAACCATCCACCTCGTACAAATCCATCAATTTTTCGACCATTTAAAAGCTCTAAGTCAATCTTGTCGAGAACAGGATCGTCCTGGCTGAATTTCCGAGCAAAGGGAGCATTGCTATCTACCATTCTTTGATAGTCTTCGAGAGTGAGAAAATGAGGATGTTGTTTTGGGGGAGTATCCCACGATATGAAGTGAAGGTCGTGGTTTACTGTCGTGTTTTGAAACTCTTTGGCGTTGCAAATGACTGTGTGGAAATACCCTTCGGGTGAAGAAAGAAAGTTGGCGTAATACATAAGGACGATTCTCGGTAAATTGTCCCAACCCCACAAACAAAACTCGATATATGGTCGAGAGAGCATCATCCACGCTGAACCTGAGAAGATTTATATTCAACGCACAAGATACAACTTTTGAGATTGTTGGCAATTAGCCTACGATCAATTTTGAGAATGAGAATAGTAAATAGAATTTCTGACCTGTAAATAGACGATAAGCTGTTGGAATACTCCTTCTCTCTGACACCCAAAATACATCTGATTTATGGACGCTATATAAGCCGGGATCGATTATCACGGGTCTTGCTCTCTGATTCTGAGAAATCAAGATAATTACATATCTAATCACTTTTGTGAAGAAATATAAAGACTAGTTAAGGTTATGAAAAATTAGGAAAAATAAAGAATGAGTTGCATACTCCTTCCAGCCAATATCACTGGTATGCTCGATGAAATTAAGGTGTCGGGGAATAGATGAAAGTGTATGAAGCAGGTCTGTGAAAAAGGAAACGAACAATATTAAAGAATCAACTAGTTGAATTGATGATTACCCACATGTCATTATAATGTGAAAAAACACTTTCGGAAAAAAAACACGGACATAGAGACATATTCACTATGAAAACCAAATAATAATTTCAAGTTATTGAACTCTGACAGCAATAGATTTTGCAAACCAATGAATTAAAACCAACAAACAATACATAATGCCTTGGCCGATAAACAAATATAAGTGATGCACAAGTACAGAGTTTTCATGGAATATCGATGCCTCACCGACACCTGAGTTTATTGAGGGGCCTTGTTTACAGAAAATCTAATCAACCCGGATGTTTAAACTATAAAGCGAAATTGAAGAACGAGGAAATAACATGCATCATTTCATTTGATGAAAGGCAAGATTAGAACATATAGATGTTGTAGATATAGTAGAATCAGCAGTGACTTACACTATACAAACTACCCATATTCATTGCATACAACTTGACATCAAACAAGTTATAGGATCAAAATCCAAAACAGAGGTCAAACAATTTGATGAGTAGGTGAGCTATGTCTAAGAGAATTCATAATTTGATGACCAAATGGACGTTTTACCCTTGTTTAATGATCAATGGGTGGGTGTTCTACTGGGTCATATTGTTCTTCCTTTCTCAAATCTCAATCCCTAATAGGAATGCAAAATTTGATTTAAAAAATCATAAAACACACGAGTTTCGAAGAAGGCAATACCATCTTGGGTAACCAATGGATAGTCCGAAGCACTTAGATTGATAAACCAATCCCACTTTCCACCTTCCTTCAGCAAAATCGCGGCGGCGTGAAGCGTATTAGTGACCATGGTTGGCCCTCTGTAAGTCACCAAATTCGCCCTCCCAATCATTCTAACATTACCCACTTTCTCAAACAGCGGTTGACTCCTCACAAAATTGGCCAAATCCATCCTCTCCTCAGCCGAAGCCTCAAGGTCCAAGTGTACAGAATATTGATTCCTCGGATGGTAAAGAGCCATGAGAGTTCTCTTCAAGCTCTTGCCGTCGCCAATCGATCCGGCGATAAAATAAGCCAGCCGAGGAACTGGGTCGTTAGAAGTCGCAGAGACTCGCATCTTAGACTCGACGAATTTGGGCTGCTGGATTTTCACTTGGTCGTTACGAAGGCGAAAAGAGAAATGGGATGAAGTAAACACAGTGATAGAAATAAGCAGCGTAGAAAATAGGAGAGAGAACGCCAATGGAAGAAACCATTTCTTCTTCTTCTTCTGAGACTTACCGTTGGTCTCCATTTTTGGCAGCAAGAAGATGAAGAAGAAAAAGCTCAAAAACAGGAGAAATTCATGCTTTCTTCAACCAAACATACAAAAACTTGGGCGTATGAACAGGTTCGTCGACTCGTGACTACAGTGACAAAGCAGAAACGAAAATCGGCCATTACTGCCATTACTGCTCACCGAATCGAAATAATGGATTGGCTATGAGTGGCGTTGCAGCTTTCGCTAGTGGGTACCTCTCCACATCGGTGGAAAAGAGAAGAATCGCGAGAGAGAGAGAGAGAGAGAGCTTTCACTTTTCAGATACCATGGGCCACTCCACTCGGCACTCAGCACTCAGCACTCAGCACTCAGCAATGAATGTTTGTCGTACTCGTTGTTCATATACAAGATCTATGATTAAGCGTAAGCTGTAATTCACCGACAACTAGTTCTATAAACAATTTTGATTAATAAAGATAATTGTAATTAAGATTCGATTGAACATGAAATGTGTTTCACTGGTTTTGTGGGCAACACTTGGTAAGTTTTGTAGTTTGGTGAATGATGATCAAAAATGCTTTTTATAACTTCTTTTCTACCTAACTTTCATTTTTCTTGAAAGACAAATTCACGTCACACCCAAAAAACTTATTTTTAGATTATACATAATCAAATATCGTCCTTTTCCTCGTATCGTATAATAGAACTAGGGGTATACTTTTTCAAGAACTAAGATTCTTAAAGTATAGTATGTTTTTATAGTATCATATAATTTGACCCAACTTGACTTTGATGCCATTTAATTTTTTTTATGAGCATGTAACATTGACTTCTCTTTTCATTGACTTAGCATATTGTGTTGCACCACCAAAAGTTCTTAATGTTAAAACGTTTATTTAGAATCATGATTCTGACATTTTTGAGTCTTTGTCTTAATTTAGAAATTAATTAAAAAATATTGAAGCCAATCCGGCTTAGGACCCACAAGATAGACCCAATAGCTTACACCATCATTTTTTAGTTTATGCTAAACTTGTTAGATTCAAGTCATTTAACTCGTTAGGATTTGTGAACTTGACTTTTGCAAGGTGGGTTCGGCTCGGCTCGGCTCGGCTCGGCTTGGCTGGCTCATTTGTCACCTCTAATTGTAAATGATTGGTAATTGTATATGTGTCAATCTAATTAGTATGTTTATAATTTATAATGATGCAACTGTCAAATATTTGTAATGATATTCGTGTGATACTTTTTTATTTGACCATCTCAAATAAATTTGTTCATAAATGTATGTCATTATATTAATAAAACAGTTTTGTTAATTAAACGACTAGTTTATATGATTTGACATTATAATAGTTAATAATCATTATAATTTTTTTTTAAAATATACATTATATTTTTTATAAATTGAAAACATTTATATTTGTTTGTTTCGTTCGACTCGTTTAGCTGACTCAGCTCGACTTGGCTTGACTTGTTTATCAGGTTGTAATGTTTTTGGTCAGACTCGTTAGACTCGACTTGTTAGCATTTTCTCTTAATTGTTTCTCATTTTCAGTAAGGAGAAACGTCAAAATCTTGAACCAATTAATTTTCACAACTCTAACAACTCTAATTAACAGAGAAAATACCTTAATGAACATGAACTAGTTGAGTTCCACAAGTCTACTTTAGCGAGAAACTTTCGTACCTTTCTCCATGAGGTCAGAAAATGATTTCTCTCCCTTAAACTCTTAAGTTTCTTCAGTGATGGATTTTGATGGAGGACACCACCGTAAAATATGCAGGTAGAGAGAGGACCAATTTTCTTCTCACTTATACATAACGATTATTTCCATCAAATTAATCAGTAACAGAAAATACCCTAACCAATAGGATTTGCACACATTGGGACATATCATGTGGGTTTCATAAGTTGACGTGTGAGTATCAAAATTTTGGAGCCTTTAGGGTGATTTCGTTTCGCAGAGGTAGAGCTGATCGATCGCCCATGAGCGCAGATCGATCGACAATGCTTCTACTATCAACTAAAATTGTGCAGTGGTAGAGCCGATCAATCGCCCACGTTCGGCGATCGATCGGCATTGCATCTGCCATCCATCATGAGAAGCAAGCAAGAGCCGATCGATCGCAGAAGGAACAGGGATCGATCGGCAATGCTTTTGCCATAAATATCAACCAAAATATTTTTACAAACAGAGCTGATCGATCGCACAACGAGAGGCGATCGATCGCCTCTGTTTCTGTCATCACTTAAAACAAACCAACATTCTCCCACTTGGCCCATGTGACATTATCTTACATACACATACTCATAAAGCATATAAGGTAAATTAAATTCATCATCATATTGATCAAACATAATGATCGTATACAACTAATATGGATCATAGCGGTCGTATGTCATTTTCTTGACACAGTTCCTTCCATGTATCACACTATCAATTATATACTTAATATGATCTATAAGCAGGTATATCATAATGGTCTACATTAGTGTCTTTCTTAAAGACTAGTCATGTTCATATCATAACTTCATAATTTCATTTATAAATGCATGCAACTTAATCAAATAGAAGTCATAAGTGTATATCAGAAACTATCAATAAGCGAGCTCAATAGTGCAAGTACATAAAGAACACAAACATAAACATAAAGTTAACATTCGGTAATGCTCATTCGTTCGACATGTTCTGTAAATGTCTTTGGGGGTAATCCTTTTGTCAACGGATCCGCAATCATAAGGTTGGTGCTGATATGTTCAATGGACACTCTTTGTTTCTAAACTTCTTCTTTAACGGTCAAGTATTTCAACTCTATGTGTTTAGCACCTTTGGAATACTTGTCGTTTTTAGAAAAGAAGACTACTGCAGAGTTGTCATAATAAATTTTCAATGGCTTTGCGATACTATCAACAATTCCAAGTCCTGAAATAAAGTTTCGCAGCCATAAACCCTGACTTGTAGCCTCAAAGCATGCCACAAACTCAGTCTCCATAGTGGACGTAGCAGTGACAGACTACTTCGCACTCTTCCATGAGATTGCTCCGGCGGCTAAAAGGAACAAATAGCCAAAAGTGGATTTTCTAGTATCCACACATCTGGCATAATCAGAATCTGAATATCTAATCATTTCAAGATAATCAGATCGCTGATAGGTGAGCATGCGATCTTTCGTTCCTTGCAAATACCTAAGTACTTTCTTTGTAGCTTTCCAATGCTCTATGCCTGAATTACTTTAATATCTTCTCCGCATTTCGACAGCAAAACTAATGTCGGGTCTGGTACAAGTCTGTGCATACATCAAGCTTCTCACAATATATGCATAAGGAATATCTTTCATTTGTTTACGTTCCAATTCATTCTTTGGACATTGATTAAGATTAAATTTATCTCCTTTCTGAATTGGAACAACACTTGTGGAGCATAGAACTTTAGTAATATAGGCTTTCTGAGACAATCCCAACATTCTTTGTGATCTATTCCATAATATTTCAATTATAATCACAAAAAATGCATCTCCCATATTTTTCATTTCAAAGTTCATATCAAGATATTTCTTGGTTTCATATAATAAACCAAGATCATTAGTGGCAAGCAAGATATCATCAACATACAGAACTAGAATTATAAACTTACTCCCATTGACCTTTAGATATATATATCAATCAACGATATTTTTCTTAAATCCAAAGGAAGTATGGTATCGTTAAACTTAAGATACTATTGTCGGGAAGCTTGTTTAAGTTCATATATTGATTTCTGAAGTTTACACACCATGTGTTCTTTTCCTTTAACGAAAAAACCTTCAGGTTGGTCCATGTAAACTTCTTCGTCTAAATTACCATTCAAAAAGGCGATTTTCACATCCATTTGATGGAGCTCTAAATTATAATGAACTACCAATGCCATAATAATTCTGAGAGAATCCTTTATTGAGATAGAAGAAAATATTTTTTTTGTAATGAATGTCATCTTTCTGAGTATAACTTTTGGCAATGAGTTTGACTTTATTTCGTTCGATATTGTCATTCGAGTCGCGTTTAGTCTTAAAGACCCATTTACACCCAACTCTTTTACAACATTCAGGCAATTCGATGAGTTCTCAAACTTCATTTTGTTCCATTGATTTTAACTCATCTTTCATGGCATCTAACCATTTATCAGAATTTTCACTTTCCATAGCTTGTAAAAATGAAATTGGGTCATCATCAAGTCCTAAGTCAAATTCAGACTTTTGAAGATAAACCACATAATCATTAGAAATAGCAGATCTTTTTTCTCTTATAGATCTTCTTAATGATATTTCTAGTGGTTCATCCATTATAGGTTCATTGGTGACAATCTCATCATGTGGTGTTTGATCATTAATTTGTTGTTCGTGCAAGTCATCGAGATTATCAACAACTGTTGGAACAATAACTTGAGAAGAAGTTATGGGTATAGAAACTTGCACCATAACTTCTTGAATATCCACTTTACGCGGTTCGCAACTCCCACTGATTTCACCATTTTCAATGAACCTAGCATGTCAAGTTTCAACAATTCTCGTACTATGGCTAGGATAGTAAAATCTATACCCTTTTGATTTTTCTAGATAACCAATGAAAAAACTACTAGTTGTTCTTGAATCCAGTTTATTTTCAAGTGGATTATAAATTCTTACTTTTGCTGGGCAACGCCAAACATGCAGGTGCCTTAAACTAGGTTTTCTTTTTGTCCACAGTTCAAATGGAGTATTTGAAACTGCTGTGATGACCCAGATGTGTAAGTATGTGTATGATGGCTGCACGAACCGGAACCCAGAAGGCGGTTCGTCCGCACGGGCGAACCGGAAGGTGACGGGTCGTAAAAAGGGGGTCGTCACAATCCCACATCGCTTGGGAAAGTATGTAGAAATGAAACATATGTAAAGAGAATCTCCCAAGATAGCAAAACGCGTTTTGGAACACAATTGGCAACGGATCCCATAAAAACTCTGAAGTTAAAAGTGCTTCGGCGAGAGTAGTACCAGGTTGGCTGACCGATTGGGAAGTCCTCGCAAAACAAAGCCGTGAGGGGAGGATATTGGGCTACGGCCCAATCCCCAGAGCGGACGTAGAATGAAACATATGTAAAGAGAATCTCCCAAGATAGCAAAACGCGTTTTGGAACACAATTGGCAACGGATCCATAAAACTCTGAAGTTAAAAGTGCTTCGGCGAGAGTAGTACCAGGTTGGCTGACCGATTGGGAAGTCCTCGCAAAACAAAGCCGTGAGGGGAGGATATTGGGCTACGGCCCAATCCCCAGAGCGGACAATATCTTGCTGGGAAAAGGGCCATTACAAATGGTATCAGAGCCTGTACCCAACCGAAAATGTGGCCAACGAGGACGTTGGGCCCCTGAGGGGGGGTGATTGTAATGACCCGGATGTATAAGTATGTGTACGATGGCTGCACGAACTGGAACCCGGATGGCGGTACGTCTGCGAGGGCGAACCGGAAGGTGACGGGTCGTAAAAAGGGGGTCGTCACAATCCCACATCGCTTGGGGAAGTATGTAGAAATGAAACATATGTATAGAGACCCTCCCAAGATAGCAAGACGCTTTTTTGAACACAATTGGCAACGGATCCCATAAGAACTCCGAAGTTAAAAGTGCTTCGGCGAGAGTAGTACCAGGTTGGGTGACCGACTGGGAAGTTCTCGCCAAACAAAGCCGTGAGGGGAGGATATTGGGCTACGGCCCAATCCCCAGAGCGGACAATATCTTGCTGGGAAAAGGGGTCGTTACAAATGGTATCAGAGCTTGTACCCAACTGGAAATGTGGCCAACGAGGATGTTTTGCCTATGAGGGGGGGTGATTGTGATGACCCGGATGTATAAGTATGTGTACGATGGCTGCACGAACCGGAACCCGGATGGTGGTACGTCCGCGAGGCCGAACCGAAAGGTGACGGGTCGTAAAAAAGGGGTCGTCACAATCCCACATCGCTTGGGAAAGTATGTAAAAATAAAACATATGTAAAGAGACCTCTCAAGATAGCAAAACGTGTTTTGGAGCACAATTAGCAACGGATCCCATAAGAACTCCGAAGTTAAAAGTGTTTCGGTGAGAGTAGTACCAGGTTGGGTGATCGACTGAGAAGTCCTCGCCAAACAAAGCTGTGAGGGGAGGATATTGGGCTACGACCCAATCCCCAGAGCGGACAATATCTTGCTGGGAAAATGGGTCGTTACAAATGGTATCAGAGCCTGTACCCAACCGAAAATGTGGCCAACGAGGATGTTTTGCCTATGAGGGGGGGTGATTGTGATGACCCGGATGTATGAAGTATGTGTACGATGGCTGCACGAACCGGAACCCGGATGGTGGTACGTCCGCGAGGCCGAACCGAAAGGTGACGGGTCGTAAAAAAGGGGTCGTCACAATCCCACATCGCTTGGGAAAGTATGTAAAAATAAAACATATGTAAAGAGACCCTCTCAAGATAGCAAAACGTGTTTTGGAGCACAATTAGCAACGGATCCCATAAGAACTCCGAAGTCAAAAGTGCTTCGGCGAGAGTAGTACCAGGTTGGGTGATCGACTGAGAAGTTCTCGCCAAACAAAGCTGTGAGGGGAGGATATTGGGCTACGACCCAATCCCCAGAGCGGACAATATCTTGCTGGGAAAATGGGTCGTTACAACTGCCTTACTAGAAACCATATTAATAAATACACAACAGTCTTTAAAGCATACATCCATAATGATAAGGGTAAAGATAAAGTACTTAACATACTCCTAACTATATCCATTAAAGTACAATTGCACCTTTCTGCAACTACCATTCTGTTCTGGTGTTCTTACCATGACTTTCAAGGAATTTAGCAAATGGAACTGGTTGTTGTCCATTTTCATCATAACTTCCATAATATTCACCACCTCTGTCAGATCTAATAATTTTCACTTTTTTATCTACTTGTCTTTCAATCTCATTGATAAACACTTCAAGAGTATTTATTGATTGAGATTTTTCATTCAGCAGATAAATATATCCACAACATGAAAAATCATCAATAAAGGTGATAAAATATCTTTTTCCACCAAAAGATGGAACATCAAAAAGACCACATATATCGGTGTGTATAATTTCAATGAGTTGTTTGCTTCTTGTGACTACTTTCTTAATTGTGTTTCTTGTTTATTTTCCTTTAATACAATCAACACAAATGCCAAGATCAGTAAAATCCAAATGTGGAACGATTGCTTGCTTTACCAATCTTTCCATTCTTTCTTTGGATATATGACTCAATCGTTTATGTCACAAATTAGCAGAACATTCATTCACTAAACCACGTTTAGTTCCAACATTATGATGCATGGTTAAAAGAGTCTCAGCAAAACGATTATCAAGATTTAATTTGTACAAACCATTATATAGAATACCAGAACCAATGAGAAAATTATTTTTATACAAATTGAAACATTCATTCCCAAACATAAAGGAATATACAGCTATATCAAGTTTGGAATATGATACCAAATTACGAGAAACAGATGGAACATAAACAGTTTGAAAAAGATCTAATTGATGTCCAGTGTCTAACATTAAACGATAAGTTCCAATGGCTTCAACTGGAACTTTTACCCGATTACCCATAAAGATGTACTTTTCATTTGGGCTTATGGTTTGGGTCGTAAGGAATCCCTTTGTTTTCGAACCATGTCTTACGTTTCAGGCAATCTTTCTGATAGTGTCTTTGCTTTCCACAAAAATGACATTTATCTTTCTGTTATTCCTTTTTGTGGATTTGGAAGGAGAACTGATTTATTGATGATAGTCCTTTCTTACCTTTTTCACTTTTCTTTCATGGTTTCTTTCCAGCTTCATCATAATTCATGAGATTGACAGCTTAAGTTCCTGGTTCTTAAGCCTTGTTTCTTCCTGAATGAGCATATTTTGCAATTCATGCACATTCCACTTATCCCTCATTGTGTTATAGCTCATATGAAATGGGTCATATTAAGGAGTCAAGGAATTTAGGATAAATGTCACAATGAAGTTTTCATTCACTTGCATTACCATGATTTTCAGTCTTGCTACCATGTTCGTCATTTCGATGACATGCTCATGCATGGTACGAGAACTATCAAACTTAATGGTGGTCAAAGTACTCATCAATATCCCAGCAAGTGACTTATCAGCCGATTCAGACTGAGAACATTCTTCCACAAATTTCATAAATTTCTTAGCACTTTTAGTTTTAGGAAATGTGGATTTGATATTGTTTGCTACAGTCATTCGCATAAACATTTGGCTCAATCTATTTGCTCTTTCCCAAGCATTATAGGAAGATCTCTGATCAGCGCTGCTTGTTGCCGTAATAGCAGCTGGTTTCTCAATTAAAGTGTCAAATCAAGATCCAGAACATCAAGGTGAAACTGAACTTGTTCGCATCATTTAGAGAAATTTAGACTATAAAACTTTACAACAGACGTGGCTTGCAAATGAAGAACAACAAGAATAGATGCTGCAAAATATAAATCATGCTCATACTTTAATGCTTTGAGTCATAAGACAATCAAACATTCATAAATATATATTGCAGTTCTCCTTTGGGTGACACAACAATATGTAATTATAAACATAATTAATGCTCAATTTAATTTCATATTATTTAGGGGTGGGCAGAACCGGCAGACCAGACCGGACAGGGGTTTTGGGGCTGTTCTTGGGCGGTTCCAAGAGGGTGGGAATCAGTTCCGGTTCCAAAACTCTTGGAACCGGAACCGGAACCGGAACCGGCGGTCCAGTACACGGTTCCTATGTCCTGGAACCGGCCTGGACCGTGGGAGTACCGGTTGGATGCCCTAAATCAGTAAAATGTAAATCTGAAGTTAGAAAATGTCTTGAGTTTTCATCTGCAGAATCCAAATCAAGATCTAAACCCATACTTTGTTGGCAATCAGGCTGATTATTCGACCTCTTCTGCTTCAATATCGCCTCAGAATTTTTCATAAATTTGATGTACTTCTTCCTCACCTTCAGAAGAGGATGCTTCTCAATTGTAGATTTCTCAGTATGCTTCTTTCAAAATAGCTGTGCAGGTTTTGTTCATCAGCGACAGGTAGAAGATATGGGGATGTCTTTCGAATGCCTTGAACTTTATGTGGCAGAGCCATGTACTTTTTCAGGCAGAGAAGCTTCTTCCTCTCTGGAGAATGATCAACAAATAGATTAAGCAACTCATGGAGTATTCCGACCACTCGCTTCTCCGATTCGTCGTTGTTTGGATCCAACGAGAAATCTTCGTACGGGGAAATGTATGGAATCTTCTGAAACTCCTTTAACTATTCTTCGATGGGAGGAACCGGTACCGAACCAGGACCGGACTGAAAAATTCGGTCTGATCCCGGTTCGGTATCAGTTCTGCTGGGACCGGTTCCAATTCTGAAATTTAAAATCCCAACTATGCCGGTCCAGTCCTATTTCAAGCGGGAACCGGGACCAGACCAGACCGGACAGTGCCCACCCCTAATATAATTGGCAAGTAACATACTTGAAATAGACATGTTTGTCATCTTTGGATATACTAAACATGCCTAACCAAAGCATATCAATTGACCACAATCATATTCATTATTATAAAATAACCAATCTACCTTTGGGCGATTCAACATATTTTATAATCATGAAAATCATTAGACTCATGTCAAAATCATAATTAGCGTCATGTCATTTCATTATCGAGCATCACATAAAACATGAGTAATTGACTTTAGTTAATTTGATATGTGAGAAAACCTTTTATAATTCAGTCACTTTGGTGACTAACGAATTAGACATAATTCAGATATTAAATTAAATACACATGAAACAAAGAATATATTTATTCAAACAAAAACATTCAAAAATCAAGAATTATTTCATTATTTTCAACGTGAACAGTAATTGATGAATAATTCTGTGAAATTTTTTCATCTCACAAGTTATACATGCTTATTTTGACAGAAAACGATCATTAAACAGCGGATAAACATACGAGTATTCATCATGAAAAATCAACTGTTCTAAAACTCATGCTCTGACACCAAGTGTTAGCATTTTTTATTAATTGTTTCTCATTTTCATTAAGGAGAAACGTCAGAATCTTGAACCAACTGATTTTCACAACTCTAATTAACAGAGAAAGTACCTTAATAAACATGAACTAGTTGAGTTCCACAAGTCTACTTTAGCGAGAAACTCACGTACCTTTCTCCATGAGGCCAGAAAATGATTTCTCTCCCTTAACCTCTTAAGTTTCTTCAGTGATGGGTAGAGAGATGACCAATTTTCTTCTCACTTACACATAACGATTAATTTCTATCAAATTAATCAGTAACAGAAAATACCATAACCAATATAATTTGTACACATTGGGCCACGTCACGTGGGTTTCATAAGCTGACGAGTATCAAAATTTTGGAGTCTTTAGGGTGCATTTCGCAGAGGTAGAGCCGATCGATCGCCCATGAACGCCAATCGATTGACAATGCTTCTGCTATCAACTAAAATTGTGCAGTGGTAGAGCCGATCGATCGCCCACGTTCGGTGATCGATCGGCATTGTCTCTGCCATCCATCATGAGAAGCAAGCAAGAGCCGATCGATCGCAGAAGGAACGGGGATCGATTGGCAATGTTTCTGCGATAAATATCAACCAAAATACTTTTACAAACAGAACCGATCGATCGCACGAGCCGATCGATCGCACAATGAGAGGCGATCGATCGCCTCTGTTTCTATCATTCTCTCAAACAAACCAACATGACTTAGCTCGTTGGGTTCGATAAGCTCAACTCATTTTACTCGTTAGGTTAGATGAACTAAATTTTTTCAGACTCAATTACTAGATCAATTTGTTTGTCATCTCTAGTCTAGCTGCGGGAGAATGGACAAAAGACCAGGTCAAGGGTCGTCATACCTATGTTGGAATTGGGCATGCCAGCCAAACCGGATCTATGTTGAGATAACAATGGGGCCCGCCTCCAAAACTGTAGGCTTTTGAGATGGCTTCCAAACACATTGCACAAATATGCGGCCATGGGTGATCAATTGTTTATATGATTCTTTTACTTTTCAAGCAAATATTTAGAACAACTTAGATCAGATTTGGTGGATCCTAGGAATGCGTCTATTTCTCTGTCGTCTGAATAATAACTCTTAAATATCTACAGTTGTCGCTCATATCATATGATTATACGACAAAAACGGTCGTCTTTCGTTAAATTTTTCCACTCTTGTCAACATGAACGCTACGTGTTTGACAAAAGGCCTCACCCAAATCCTTCTTCTGTTAATCGTCA
Organism: Begonia masoniana; assembly: GCA_022432975.1. Taxonomy (NCBI): domain Eukaryota; kingdom Viridiplantae; phylum Streptophyta; class Magnoliopsida; order Cucurbitales; family Begoniaceae; genus Begonia; species Begonia masoniana. The sequence continues at coordinate 8,431,725 of CM039508.1, read as the reverse complement.
CATGCTCGATTGCTTGCATGGGCGACGTCCATTTCAAGCCCTCAGCATCTTTAAGAAGCAGCTTGAGCTGGGTTTCTTCGGAAACGCTGATGAAGTTAGTGTCGCCCTCGCTCTCAAGTCTTGTTATGGGAATCTTAAACTTGGGCGTCAAATTCATGGGTTTTCTTTATCTTCTGGCCTTGTGTCTTATATTACAGTTTCGAATTCATTGATGAACATGTACTGTAAGTCCGGAGAATTCGAAAGGGCATTTGCGATCTTTGAGAAGTTGAATGATCCTGATATTGTTTCGTGGAACACTGTTCTTTCTGGGTTTCGAAGTGGAGAGGAAGCGTTGACTTTTGCTCTGAAGATGAATTCTAATGGAGTTGTTTTTGACACAGTGACTTACACTACGATTCTCTCCTTTTGTTCAAACCAGGAAGAGTTTTGTTTTGGTTTCCAGTTGCATTCACCAATATTTAAATTCGGATTTGACAGTGAAATTTTCGTTGCAAATGCGCTGATAACAATGTATTCGAGATGGGACCATCTACTTGAAGCTCGTAAAGTATTTGATGAAATGCCTGAAAGGGATACAGTTTCTTGGGGAGCAATGTTGTCAGGTTATACCCAAGAGGGAGATCATGGGTTTGAAGCAATCATGGCCTTTATTGAAATGGTAAGACAAGGAATGAAGCTCGACCATGTCTCGTTTAGTAGTGTTGTCTCGGCTTGCGGACATGAAAAAAATTTGGGTTTTGGGAGACAAGTACATTGTTTAGCTACAAAGACTGGATATGGTTCTCATATTTCGGTTTGCAATGTCTTGATGTCGACTTACAACAAGTGTGACGCCATCGAAGATGCAAAATCGGTCTTTGAAATCATGAATGAGCGAAATGTGATCTCTTGGACGACAATAATTTCACTAGATAAAGAAGATTCTGTGTCTATCTTTAATGAGATGAGATTAGATGGTGTTTATCCAAATGATGTTACGTTTATTGGCGTGATCAATGCTGTTTCGACGAGGAAATTGGTAGAAGTTGGCCAATCGATTCATGGGTTATGCACAAAGGCTGGATTTTTGTCTGAATTAACTGTTTCCAATAGTCTCATCACAATGTATGGTAAGTTTGATTCTATGGAGGACTCGTTGAAGGTATTTGAGGAGCTGCACTTCAGAGAGATTATTACATGGAACGCTTTAATTTCTGGGTATGCTCAAAATTTTATGTATCAAGAAGCTTTAGAGAGTTTCTATTTGGCAATTCATGAATCCAAGCCAAACCAATACACGTATGGGAGCGTCTTGAGCGCGATTGGTGCTGGTGAGGACATTTCGATCAAGCATGGTCAGAGGTGTCACTCTCATTTGATTCAACGAGGGTTGAACAGCAATCCAGTTGTTTTTAGTGCTCTTCTAGACATGTATGCAAAGCGAGGGAACATTGACGAATCTCAGAGAATTTTCGATGAAATGTCCGAGAGAAGTCAGTTTGCTTGGACGGCAATAATATCCGGCCACGCCAGGCACGGGAACTTCGACTCTGTGATGAACTTGTTCAGAGAGATGGAGAGTCAAGGCGAAAAACCCGACTCCATCACTTTCTTGTCAGTCCTGACTGCTTGTGGACGTAAAGGAATGGTCGATATTGGTCGTCAGATTTTCAATTCGATGATCAACGACCATATGATCGATCCATCGCCGGAACATTATTCCTGCATGGTGGACATGTTGGGTCGTGCAGGAAAGCTAGAGGAGGCGGAGGAGATGCTGGAGCGGATCCCTGACGGGCCAGGTTTGTCAGTACTGCAAAGCTTGCTTGGGAATTGTTTGACACACGGGAATGTGGAGATGGCGGAGAGGGTGGTCGATGCATTGCTGGAGATGGAGCCGTCGGAATCAGGCTCCTACGTGTTGATGTCGAATTTATACGCGCAGAGGGGCGATTGGGAAAAGGTTGCGAAAATGAGGAAGGGAATGAGAGAAAGAGGAGTGAGGAAGGAGGTGGGATTCAGTTGGGTGGATGTTGGAAATGCTGGAGATTGTTTGTATATGCATGGGTTTTCATCAGGGGACTCCACCCACCCACAAGCAGAAGAGATTTCTAGGATGACTGAATATTTAGGCTTGGAAATGAAATTCTTGAGAGAGAGACAAAGAGGAGATGGAGAAAGACAGAATCCATTTGATTTTCTTTCGATGTAGCATTGGAACAATTCAACATTAATGAAAATTCAAATTAGATTTGCAATTTTTATTGCAATTATTATTTTTATCTTGTTCAAATTTGTATACTCTATGTCAAATAGATTAATGGGGATCACTGTAAGAGAGAAAGTAAGAAAGAGAGAGATATGGGTGAGAGTGATATCGCAAAGAACGTTATTTTTTTTGTAATCTCGGATGATACTGCACACAATGCTGTAACGTTAGGAAAATATTTTTTTTCTTGATTCTCTAATAAATTTTTATTGCTAAAATTTTGAGTTGTGAATGTCATACGATTTCATCCGAACCACGTTAATTTGTATTATTAATTTCTTCTCAATTCTTATTAATCGATTCTCACGTGTTTCACAACATCATTAATTAATGTAAAATTATATGGGCTAAATTTAAAACAAAAACCATTGCACATCGAGATTTACTTGAAACTCTAAATCCAAAATGAGTATGAAACTGCGTAATATTATAATAGGGTAATATTTAAAATCACCCTCAAAATATGAAATATTTAGTAAAATATATTTACTAAATATCTTATATTTAAAAGTGATTTTGAATATTACCATTTATAGTATTTCAAGAAAAAAAAAAAGTTCAATTAACCTCTAACGTATGGAGTCAATGGTCAATTGGCCCCTAACGTTTATTTTGTACCCAATCAGCCCCTAATGTTAACGTCGTTTGCAATTTGACCTCTACCGTCAATTTTTTTGTTAAATTTAACACTTTGACTTTTACAATTCTCAATCTATCCCTCTTCCCCTTCCCTCCGTCCTCTCTCTCTCTCTCCTCTGTTTGAGAGAGTCGTGAAACAACGTAATTGAAAGATTAAGGTTAGTGACCCGATGTTATAAAGTGTTGTAACACTTTGTGTGACACCGGTTATAAATACGATATAGGACAATATTAAAAATGCAGAAATTAACGACACAGGAGGTTGTTAACGCAGTTCGGCAATCAGCCTACATCTGCGGGGCCACGCCCAGATATGAAAACATTTCATAAGTTCAAACAAGGTTACAAGACACTCGGACTAAAACAAAATAAGACTCCCTCTTATCTTTGATGCCGCCTCCGTCAACCTTCACAAGTGAAACTGTTTTGCGAGCTCCCATCGACTTTGAAACGATCCCTCCCGAGATCTAAATACGACAAGCTCCCCTTGTCGAAGATGACTCCTCCCGAAATCCGTGTATGGCAAGCTCCCCTTGCCCACGATAAAGATGACAAGCTCCCCTTGTCAATAAATAGAACTCCTCCAGAGTTCCAAGGCAGTCTCCTCTCAAGACTGGATAATAATGAAGATCACAAGAATAAACTCCTATGACACTGTCTGTGACGCTTGACAATATCTTAGGATAGGATCACCCAGAACAGGCTTCAACAAACCATTATTTAACAAAACCGAATCAATAATCACATACACCACACAGAAACGTGGGTGAAGAAATAAAGACGCTCAGATGAATAGAGAAATTCCACACTCAAGAATAATGGCGTCGGCACGCTTTCAACGTAAAAAGAAAAGTCTTTTATATCAAGTGCAATGTGCAGTTCTGTTTCTCTCATCAATATCTTCTCGAAACAGACTTTCATTCAAAAGATCATATCCCACGAAATCAGCCTAAGGATCCAAAAAACTCTGTCTAACTGATAAGTGTGTATTTTACACACTTATTTATACTTTTTACACTTAATTTGATAAATTTATCTCAAGTGTTTGAACGAATTTGATGTATTTTGTGTAAGTGTGCAGAAAATTTAATTAAAACAGGAAAGATCTTCAAATTTGGAAAGATCAATTAATTTAATCTCCGCCGTTTACCTGAAGAAGGAACGAATCAAGCTGTTGATTTAAAGAGAGATAAAGAATTAAATAAAAAAAAACAAACAAAAAAAAGAGACAAAAGGCAGCAGAGAGTGTTTGGAAAGAAATTAAAGTCGTGGATCGACTGAAAGGAAAGAAAACATTAAACAACCTAAAACAGAGCAGCGAGCAGTGAGCGATTTTGGAAAGATTCTGATTCGGCGAAGGAAGCTTTCAACGCAGAGATTCGGATTCGGCTATATTTCCAGAGAGGAGCGGATTCTAGTCTTCGGCGTATCCGGGAGCGAAACAGAGGAGTCTGCGACTTTCTCTGGCGTTCGGCGATTGAGAGGCGGCGATTTACAGGGCCGAGGAGAGAGCTTCGGCGATTTGGGCAGAAAAGATCCGGCGATTGGGAGCAAGAGCGCGGCAGTGACGATTCGGATTTAGAGCATTCGGTCGTCGGCATATTCTGTATTCGGCAGAGGCGAAGGCGCTGAGCGATTGTGAAAGCATTCTCTGGCAGACGACGATTCAGCAAACAAGAGTGAGGCAGAGCAGCGATTCCGATTCGGCGATTCGGAGAAACAGAAGGCAGCAGCGCTGGAGGCGAGTCCGGAGGTGATTTTGAGATTCTGCGAGCGACGATCCGGCGAGCAGCGATTCTAAGCTGGAGGTGATTTTCACAGAAGCAGTAAGCGATTCTGGCGAGCAGCGATTCAAGAGGGGAGATTTTTACACTTTATTTTCGTTATTTTTCTTATTTATTTTTACTATTTAATTATGCAATACTTTATTTATATTTATTTTTTTTTTTATTTTAGCATGAACTAAGTTTTATTTCTAGGGCTACGATGTAGCCGGACGATGTTTATTTCAATTTCTTCGTTTAATTATATTTATTGAGTATTTCTTCCAATATTGTTGGCGCATTTAATTTCTGTTCTTAAAGCCTGTAAATTTCTGGCCAATCTTTACTTGATTTTTGGGGTGTTTTGAGACCGAGAGGTGATAAATACCCGAGCACTGAAACTAATGTCATTAATATACGTAGGCTAGAGATAGTTACGGTATTGGTGTGATCACTGTGATTTCTTGATTTATTTGTATTTGATTAATGCAGGATTTGAGACTGAGAAGTGATAACTCATTAATCAAATAAACTACGCAATGCTCGAGAGAGATTGTACTAGAATTTAGTGAAATCGATCATCAACATAGGAAGAATATTTATGAATATAATTGCGAAGGACTGAAATAAACATTGTCTTGATGAAATCGTAGTACCTAGGTTTTTATCAATTTGATTTAATCACATTTTATTTATTGCAATATTTTGTCTTAGTTTATTTTAATTGTTTTAATTGTTTATTTTACTTTCAATCCTTAAAAACCATAAAAACGTGTGTTCAATTTAGAATTAAGAGTAGTTATTTCGATTATTAATTACAAGTCCTCGTGGGTTCGACACTCTATTTTATCACTATATTACTTGTTGCAACTCGTACACTTGCGAAATATTTTGTACAACAAGTTTTTGGCGCCGTTGCCGGGGACTTAATTATTGATATCGAATTAATTATTTTTAGTTTTATTTTGAATTCTATTTATTTTATTTGTTTATTTTTGTGTTACTCTCAGGTGTATGCGTAAGGAAGGAGACGTCAATCTTCTCCCGCTTAATCTTGAAATCGAACGTACGTGTCGACAAAATCGTAAAGCGAGAAGAAAAGTTATTCAACAAGCGCGCGCCATCATGGGAGATAACGGGAAAAATAATAACAGGGAAAATAATGTCGGGGACAATAATGTCGAGCACCGGACCTTACTTGATTATGTTATACCTACTGTCTCCGGTGTACATGCAGCTATTCGCAGACCGACCATCAATGCTAATTTTGAAATTAAACCGGGCACCCTGCATATGATTCAACAATCTCAATTCAGTGGATTACCTTCAGAAGACCCCAAGGATCATATTGCAAATTTCTTAGAGGTATGCGACACTTTCAAATTTCACAATGTGGGGGATGATGCATTGAGACTTCGGCTATTTCCATTTTCATTACGAGATCGTGCGAAGAACTGGCTTAACTCTTTGCCCGCTAATTCTATTACGACTTGGGAAGATTTATGCCAGAAATTCCTTTCCAAGTTCTTTCCATTCGAGAAGACAGCTAGACTTCGCAATGATATAATTAATTTTACTCAGTTCGATGGGGAGACATTATATAAGGCGTGGGCTCGTTTTAAGGAGATGTTGAGAAAGTGTCCCAATCATGGTCTACCGATGTGAATGCATATTCAGACTTTTTATATGGGATTATCAGCTTCTACTAAGACTCTGGTTAATGCAGCAGCAGGTGGAGCTTTAATGAGAAAAACGGAAGACGCCGCTTATGAATTATTAGAGGAATTAGCACTTAACAATGACCAGTGTCCAGTGGAGCGATCGATTATGAGGCGCACATCGGGTACTCCAGAACTCGAGGCTTTGAAAGCTCTAACTCTACAAGTTGCCTCATTAACTAAGCAAATACAAGAGTCTCATATGGCAGCAAGTGTTGGGAATTCATCGAAAGTTAATTGTCAGTGGTGTCTCGGGCCGCATTTGAGTGAAGAATGTCAAGAGGGAAATCACATGTCAAAAGCGCCCGCAGAGCAAGCTAACTATATGGGCAATTTTAATCGTCACGGCAATCCAAATTCTAATACTTATAATCCTGGATGGCAGCAGCACCCAAATTTTTCATGGAGGAATTCTCAGAACGCTATGCAGCCACCTCCAGCAGCTCAACCCGGACCATTTCAGCAAGTTGAAAAGAAAAGTGATCTAGAAACGGCCCTTTTGCAGTTTATGACTGAGACTCGGACTACAATGCAAAATCAATCTGCCCAAATTCGCAGTCTTGAAAATCAACTTGGTCAATTCGCGAGCATTATTAATAGCAGGCCCCAAGGCTCACTACCAAGTAACACTGAAGTAAATCAGATAGAGCATTGTAATGCAATTACCACTCGAAAGGGCACAGTAGTTGAACCAGTGCAAAAAGAGAAAAATGTGCCACAAGTTGTTAATGAGGAGTTCACTGCCGATGGAGTTCAAAAGTCATCACCAATTCATGCCAACCCAACTCTGGTACCGTTTCCACAAAGATTAAAAAATGTGAAGCTTGACAAACAATTCTCTCAATTCCTTGAAGTCTTCAAGAAGCTCCACATTAATATTTCGTTTGCCGAAGCTTTGGAACAGATGCCGCGTTATGCTAAATTTTTGAAAGATATTCTTTCCCACAAGCGCAAAATAGATGAGTGTGGTTTTATAGCTCTTACAGAAGAATGCAATGCTATTATTCAGAAAAAGCTACCTCAAAAATTAAAAGACCCAGGAAGTTTTACAATACCATGCGAGATTGGCAGTTCTGTATCTACCAGGGCACTATGCGATTTGGGGGCGAGCATTAATTTGATGCCTTTGTCTATATTTCGGAAACTCAAATTAGGCGAAGCAAAGCCGACAGAGGTTACATTATTGATGGCTGATCGTTCTATTAAACACCCGAGGGGAATCATTGAAGATGTACTAGTAAAGGTCGATAAATTTATATTCTCTGCTGATTTTATTGTGCTTGATATGGAAGAAGGTCAAAATGTGCCGATCATATTAGGGCGACCATTCTTAGCTACAGGTGGTGCTGTCATTGATCTTAGAAAGGGGGAGCTCAAATTGCAAGTACAAGATGAAGATGTGACATTCAAGGTGTATAAATCAATGGAGTACCCAATATCTAGCGCTGACATATCTCGGGTGGAACTCCCTAACACTGTTACAATGGAAGCTTCACATCAACTAAGCAACTCTCATGAGCATAATGGGAAGCAGTACGTTAAAAATTTGTGGGAGTCGACATTACGGGTCACACCATCTATTAAGAAACCGCCCGACTACGCAAAGTATCTGGCGAATGACAAGTTGGTAGATGGGCAACACATGACACCATATTGGGACGGCACAGTTAAAAATGCAAATTCCATTATATATCTCGACCCAACATGACGCAGCATATCGTCAAGCTGATGACGTTAAAACACGCACTTGGTGGGAGGTAACCCATTAGTTATTTAGTTTCCTTTATTCATTTTTCTTTATTTTTATTTCTGTTTATTTTTGTTTTTGTTATTTTCATTTTCGTTTTACTCAGTTGTAGTTTCGTTTTCCTTTCGTTTTCGTTTTCATTTTCATTGTATTTTCATTTGTTTTTATGTTTTAGTTCTTATTTCATTTTATTTTCTCTTTTTACTTTTTCTTTTATTTTTATTTTTATTTTTAAATAGGTTCTGATTAAGTCATTTTATTTCTTTGTTATCATTTTATTTATTTCATGTTAAAATAATAATAATAATAATTTCTTCATTTATTTTTATTTGTATTTTATTTTACTTTATTTTATTTTATTTTATTTTTTCTCTTACTGTTATTTTTAGTTTTATTTAGTTTCTTACTTTATTTTCTTTTTATTTATTTTTTCTGCTTTTATTTTATTTATTTCTCTTCTTTTAAATAGGGTCCGATTCAGTTATCTTAAATTCTTTTTATCGTTTTATCATTTTATTTTATTTTATTTAGTTAATTATATAAAAAAAAAAAAAAAAAAGCTCTTCTGCTCGATTACTCCTTCGACCGAAACTCCACGACCAACTGAAGACATTATGAGGTACGCGACTTTTACCCTATATTTTTTATACATTGGGGACAATGTCTATTTTAAGTTTGGGGGTGATTGTAGCGTATCTTAGCACTTTGATATATTTTGGTATTGCAATCTGAAATCTTGGTTGAGGTGTCGATGATGATTTAAGTGATTGATTCATGCTTTAATTCCTTGAAAAATGCTGAGTAAAAGAGTGATTTGTTTTAGTTTGCATTGATTAGAGCTTACAGAGTTATCTTCAAAAATCTGAGCACGTTTTATTCTTGTTTGATTCTATTTGTTGGTAATACTTGTGTAGTCTACTTAGAGCGAAACCCAAATACTGTAAGGGAGTGAACGAGAATAAACAGGGTAAGGGAGTGTAACTCCAGTCAAATGTGTGAGAATGAGAATACTGTGAAGACAAATCTTTCTTGGTTTTGCTCATTATCCTCGAATGCGAATTGACATTTTTCTGAAACAAAAGAATGATTTAGGCAATCTTTGAACCGTTTGAGCTTTCTGAGCCTACCTTGTTGTGTCATTTAATGACACCCATAGTCACCCTTTTGAGCCTATTATTTACAATTCATTTGTCACCTGAACTTAGCCCAGCCTTATATATTTTTTCTGCCCTATTAAATGAGCACAGTGATATTGATATAATTAAGGGAGAGTTGAAAAAAAAAAAAAAAAAAAGCTGGTGAAATTCAATAGCAATTCCTTTGTCATTTGTTTCTTTTTGTAGCATTAATTCGTTGTATTTATGTTATGTGTTAAAAAAAAAAAAAAAAAAAAGCAAGTTTGAACAATTCAGCTTTCAATATTATTTTATTTTATGCAATTATTAGGTTTGTATTGATATTGTGTTGTAACAATGACAAAGGAGTTAAAGTGGGTGATATTGAGTGAAATAAGTTTGGGGGTGAGCGATTAGAAGAAAGTTTGAGTGAGTTTAACAAGTGAGTAAGTGAATGGAAGAAATTTTTGATCGGATGAAATAAGGAGGAATGAGTGGTGCTCTAAATATTCGCTTGAATTCATATAATTCCTACCTCACAACCCGGCCTTTCATTACAAGCTTGTGAAGACCTAATGACTTTTGTTTTGATTTATGGATATTTGCTATTAGTTGGATAGTGGACAAAACTGATGAACGATAGAGTGAATGGAGTGAAACCGAGTGAATTGAGAATGATGCCTTTACCTGTAACTACATTAGTTGAACCAACAATTAGAAGAGAATAAGAATGAACGCACACACACACGAAGATTTCTAAGTAAGTTATTGTCAGTGCGCTAATATGAATTATTTTTCTTGCAAAGTATTTAACTTGGTGGTTTAGTATGAGTATTTCAAGCTGAGACGATTTACCCAAAAGCCTTGATTCAGATTGTTTTACCATTATATTACATTGAGCATTTTATATTTGATCGAGATTATCTTTGTGTTAACTGAGTTATATTTTGTTCGCTTGAGGACAAGCTTTCATTCAAGTTTGGGGGTGTGATAAGTGTATATTTTACACACTTATTTATACTTTTTACACTTAATTTGATAAATTTATCTCAAGTGTTTGAACGAATTTGATGTATTTTGTGTAAGTGTGCAGAAAATTTAATTAAAACAGGAAAGATCTTCAAATTTGGAAAGATCAATTAATTTAATCTCCGCCGTTTACCTGAAGAAGGAACGAATCAAGCTGTTGATTTAAAGAGAGATAAAGAATTAAATAAAAAAAAAACAAAAAAAAGAGACAAAAGGCAGCAGAGAGTGTTTGGAAAGAAATTAAAGCCGTGGATCGACTGAAAGGAAAGAAAACATTAAACAACCTAAAACAGAGCAGCGAGCAGTGAGCGATTTTGGAAAGATTCTGATTCGGCGAAGGAAGCTTTCAACGCAGAGATTCGAATTCGGCTATATTTCCAGAGAGGAGCGGATTCTAGTCTTCGGCGTATCCGGGAGCGAAACAGAGGAGTCTGCGACTTTCTCTGGCGTTCGGCGATTGAGAGGCCGCGATTTACAGGGCCGAGGAGAGAGCTTCGGCGATTTGGGCAGAAAAGATCCGGCGATTGGGAGCAAGAGCGCGGCAGTGACGATTCGGATTTAGAGCATTCGGTCGTCGGCATATTCTGTATTCGGCAGAGGCGAAGGCGCTGAGCGATTGTGAAAGCATTCTCTGGCAGGCGACGATTCAGCAAACAAGAGTGAGGCAGAGCAGCGATTCCGATTCGACGATTCGGAGAAACAGAAGGCAGCAGCGCTGGAGGAGAGTCCGGAGGTGATTTTGAGATTCTGCGAGCGACGATCCGGCGAGCAGCGATTCTAAGCTGGAGGTGATTTTCACAGAAGCAGTAAGCGATTCTGGCGAGCAGCGATTCAAGAGGGGAGATTTTTACACTTTATTTTCGTTATTTTTCTTATTTATTTTTACTATTTAATTATGCAATACTTTATTTATATTTATTTTTTTTTATTTTAGCATGAACTAAGTTTTATTTCTAGGGCTACGATGTAGCCGGACGATGTTTATTTCAATTTCTTCGTTTAATTATATTTATTGAGTATTTCTTCCAATATTGTTGGCGCATTTAATTTCTGTTCTTAAAGCCTGTAAATTTCTGGCCAATCTTTACTTGATTTTTGGGGTGTTTTGAGACCGAGAGGTGATAAATACCCGAGCACTGAAATTAATGTCATTAATATACGTAGGCTAGAGATAGTTACGGTATTGGTGTGATCACTGTGATTTCTTGATTTATTTGTATTTGATTAATGCAGGATTTGAGACTGAGAACTGATAACCCATTAATCAAATAAACTACGCAATGCTCGAGAGAGATTGTACTAGAATTTAGTGAAATCGATCATCAACATAGGAAGAATATTTATGAATATAATTGCGAAGGACTGAAATAAACATTGTCTTGGTGAAATCGTAGTACCTAGGTTTTTATCAATTTGATTTAATCACATTTTATTTATTGCAATATTTTGTCTTAGTTTATTTTAATTGTTTTAATTGTTTATTTTACTTTCAATCCTTGAAAACCATAAAAACGTGTGTTCAATTTAGAATTAAGAGTAGTTATTTCGATTATTAATTACAAGTCCTCGTGGGTTCGACACTCTATTTTATCACTATATTACTTGTTGCGACTCGTACACTTGCGAAATATTTTGTACAACACTAACAGATTTGCCGCAGAGACACTTCCAATGACACTTTAGTAAAGTATCCCAAATAATTAGGAATATGATCCATGTTTGTTACGATTCCTTTTTCCACAAATCTTATTAGAATTGACGAAATATTCTGTCAAATATATTCTCCAAAATAGAAGAACAGATTAATATATATTCCAAAAGAATATAATTTCCAAAACAATAACTTACCAAAAAACTAATAGTTTGCCAAAAATATAATGCCAACACACAGTTGCATTAACAATCTTCCCCTTTGGCATTTTTTGGCAAAACATAACTCCCCCTGAAGGAGATAATTCGAAACTCCCCCTGAATGAGAAGTTCTTGAAGCAATCCGATTAATATAATGTCACTTCAAATAATAGCACCACAATAAGAGACATCAGAGCAGCATAGAAACAACCACAATAAGAGACATCACAGCAGCATAGAAATAATCAGTCTCTAAAAATACTATCTCCAAAACTACTCCCCCTTTTTGCCATAAAAAGACAAACGGGAACAAAATTGTCAATCAAGCCATAGTCAAGCAGGTGCATAGAATCCAGCAAACGAAAAATACTGAAAGAAGTTTCATAGAAAATACAGACATGCATCTAACCAGATTTATCAAAGGAATCAGAATGTGCTGCAGAGACATTTTGTGAAACATTTTGTGAAGATGTGGAGCCAGAAGGTGATTTCTCCAATTTTTAACAGCTGAATGTTGAACAAGTTTATTCAACAGATCAGACAAAATATTCTTTCTATTTTCTATGTTCTGCAATTCACCTCTAATTATCTTAATAGTACGCGAAATAATACTATTCTCAATAACTTCCTCAGAATCAGCAACATTGTGTAAGTCATCAGCACAAGACAATAATTAGCAGCATAGGTAAAACATCCAGCAGCAAAATAAACAGTATCCAGCAGTTAAATAAAAGTATTCAAACATATCATTTAAGCAGTGACAAACCCGGATGCTGGATGTAAAACACAGCCCACATTAGAAGAATTTCTTCACATTTTTGGGCTCAATTGAGGATGTAAAGCATGCAAATTGAATCATTTCACGATAGTTGACTCTTGTATTGTCTCTGGTTCGAATACCATCATTTAGATCTCCGATAATATCATCTGCAGAATGATTTTTCTGGACACGCGTGGATGGTTTTCGTTGATCCGAGGTAGTTACCTCATCAATATGTGCAATCTGTTCCGTGACACTACTCGTAACATCACTTGTAATACTGGTTGAAACGTCGAATTGTTCATCATTTGAATTATGCACTTCATCGTCTGAGTGAGTATCAGCTAATTCCAAAGAATCATCCACCTGAACATTTGCGGATTCTACGACATTTCGCGTCCTTTTGTTGTAAACACGATAGGCACGGCTATTTGTAGCATACCCCAAGAAAATACCTTCATCACTCTTGGGGTCTAGCTTCCCTCTATGTTCCCTGTCATTAAGAACAAAACACGTACTCCCAAAAGGATGAAAATAACTAAGATTTGGAGTTTTACCTTTCCACAATTCATAAGGAATCATTGCTGTTCCTCCACATAGATAAACCCGATTGATAGTGTAGCAAGCTGTGTTCATAGCTTCAGCCCAAAATCTCTGTGGAACATTTTTTTCGTATAACATAACGCGTGACATTTCTGCTATAGTTCGATTTGTTCGCTCAACGACCCCATTCTGCTGAGGAGTTTTTGGTGCAAAAAATTCATGAGAAATTCCAAGCTGATTGCAGAAATTTATAAAAACAGAGTTCTCAAATTCTGTTTCATGATCACTTCGAATTCGAACAATCTTCACAATGATGCAATTTTTCTCTCGCTGAAGTCGAAAACATAAGGCTTTGAAAGCACTAAAAGTATCAGATTTTTCTCTAAGAAATTTTATCCAAGTGTATCTTGAAAAATCATCAACAACTACATATGCATATCGTTTTCCTCCAAAACTTTCAACTGCCATAGGACCCATTAAATCCATATGTAATAATTCAAGAACACGTTTAGTTGCTGGTGTCTGAGACATTAGGTGTGACACTTTAGGTTGCTTCCCAATTTGACATGGACCACAAACTCTATCTTCATCAACATTTATCATGGGAACTCCTCGTACTACTCCTTTTGAGATAATTTGTTTTAGTATCCTGAGATTAACATGACCCAGCTTGCGATGCCATAATATAGTATCTTCCATGCTTGATCGAGCACATGTAGATGATGACGAAATGAGATAGCAATTATCAGAAGACCTTATTCCTTCGATGATGCATTTATTTGTATGATCCGAGACAACACATTTGTTGCGAGTGAAATGCACCTTCAGATCTTGATCACATAACTGACTGATGCTGATCAGATTCGCTTTCAAACCTTTTACAAGTAGAACATTTTTCAGAGAAGGCAGTCCTGGAACGTCTAATGTTCCCTTTCCAATGACATTTTCTGTGACGCCGTTTCCAAATGTTACTTTTCCCAAACCGCCTGATGTAATATTCTTTAAAAATCTTGCTTCACCTGTCATATGTCTAAAACATCCACTGTCAAAGTACCATGCATCAACAGATGTTGCCTTTAGAGAAGTATGAGCAACATTACACTTTACAATGGTTTTCTTTATCCATTTCTGTTTGGGAAATCTGTATGAAGAGTTATATCCAGCAGTACCTTTTCTCAAGTCATTAAAATAAACAAAGCACCTAGGACGAATATGACCTTGACGAAAACAATAATGGCAAATTGGAATAAATTTGTTACCTTTAATCTTGGGAACATGAAGATTGGACTTCATCTGATAATTGTCTTTAGAGTTTGATTTCTGTTCAGTTTTGTTGATGGATATCGCAACTTTCTTCCCTTTATTTTCAGCATCGATTTTTGACACTTTCGGTGACATTGAGCATTCTCTTTTGTAACCAATCCCAGAGGTATCATCACATGATCTATTGGCCATTAGAATATCATCAAGAATAGAGGAACCTGAGTTTAGCATTCTGACATTCTTCTTCATATGATTTAGATCATTCGACAACCGCTCTATCTCATTCTGGCTCGATTTCAGTTTAACTTCCAAATCAGTAACATAATCTTGAAGACTTCCATTTTCATTTTTCAGACTTCCAATCTGTCTTCGAAGATGTTGATTTATTTCAACCAATTCTGTCCATTTTTCATAAAACTTCTTGTATTCATAGATAAGATCTTCTCTTGTAACTTCTTCTGTATCATCATCGCTATTTTCAGATATACTTTCAGAGACATTTTGAGTGACGCTATCAAAACTTGTAGGTTTAGCTTTAGCAACAAGTGCCATATTTTGGTTTGAAATTTCATCTTCTTTTTCTGAATCACTCTCACTCCAGGTTGTGTTGAGAGAGGTCTTTTTCTTTTTCAAGGTATTTGCACATTCAGCCTGAATATGTCCAAAACCATCACATTCTCTACATTTAATTCCCCTGTTATTCAAGAATTTATCTGAACGTTGATATTTGTCTTTGGACTTCTTATAACTTGTAGAGTCATTCTTGGTGTTAGTGACATTCTGTCTGACACCACGATTATTTCTACCAAATGTCTTCAATACTCTGCTGAAATTTCTTGATATCAATGCTAAAGATTCTTCCAGATTATCTTCATTACATTCTTCAGAATTCTGCATTTCTGCTTTTAAAGCCAAGTCTTTCACCTTCTCTGTTTCCATATTTACATCGAGATTCATCTCAAATGTTCTAAGAGAACCCATCAGCTCCTCTAATTTCATTTTGGTGATATCTTTTGCTTCTTCAATTGCAGTAACTTTATAAGCAAAGCGTTAGGGCAGAGATCTTAGAGTCTTTCTCACAAGTTTCTCTTCAAAAATAGTTTCACCAAGAGCAAAAGCTTCATTAGCAATGTCATAGAGTCTTGCATTAAACTCGATAATGTTTTCATCATCATGCATCTTCAAGTTCTCAAATTTCGTTGTTAAAAACTGCATTTTTGATAGCTTTACTGCTGAAGTACCTTCATAAGTCGTCTGAAGAATATCCCAAGCCTTTTTAGCAGACTCACATGTAGAAATAAGTCTGAATTGAGTTGGATCAACACCATTAAAAATAGCATTAAGGGCCTTTGAGTTACTATTTGCTAGAGCATCTTCAGTGCTAGACCAGCTTTCTTCAGGTTTGATAGATGTGACTCCGGCTTCGCTTGTAGTTGTTGGTGGATCCCAACCTGGTAGAATAGATTTCCAGGCTTTTTCATCAACAGCCTTAATAAACGCTTTCATTCGAGCTTTCCAGTAAGCATAATTGTTTCCATTTAGCAAGAGTGGACACATTGTTGAACCTCCTTCTTTCATAGAGTCCATCGTAGCAAAACCAAGATCAAGTCCCACGGATCTCGCCTAAGAAACAGAGATGATCCGCTCTGATACCAATTGAAAGATCAAGGTTAGTGACCCGATGTTATAAAGTGTTGTAACACTTTGTGTGACACCGGTTATAAATACGATATAGGACAATATTAAAAATGCAGAAATTAACGACACAGGAGGTTGTTAACGCAGTTCGGCAATCAGCCTACATCTGCGGGGCCACGCCCAGATATGAAAACATTTCACAAGTTCAAACAAGGTTACAAGACACTCGGACTAAAACAAAATAAGACTCTCTCTTATCTTTGATGCCGCCTCCGTCAACCTTCACAAGTGAAACTGTTTTGCGAACTCCCCTCGACTTTGAAACGATCCCTCCCGAGATCTAAATACGACAAGCTCCCCTTGTCGAAGATGACTCCTTCCGGAATCCGTGTATGGCAAGTTCCCCTTGCCCACGATAAAGATGACAAGCTCCCATTGTCAATAAATAGAACTCCTCCAGAGTTCCAAGGCAGTCTCCTCTCAAGACTGGATAATAATGAAGATCACAAGAATAAACTCCTATGACACTGTCTGTGACGCTTGACAATATCTTATGATAGGATCACCCAGAACAGGCTTCAACAAACCAGCCTTTAACAAAACCGAATCAATAATCACATACACCACACAGAAACGTGAGTGAAGAAATAAAGAAGCTCAGATGAATAGAGAAATTCCACACTCAAGAATAATGGCGTCGACACACTTTCAACGTAAAAAGAAAAGTCTTTTATATCAAGTGCAAGGTGCAGTTCTGTTTCTCTCATCAATATCTTCTCGAAACAGACTTTTCATTCAAAAGATCATATCCCACGAAATCAGCCTAAGGATCCGAAAAACTCTGTCTAACAGATTTGCCGCAGAGACACTTCCAATGACACTTTAGTAAAGTATCCCAAATAATTAGGAATATGATCCATGTTTGTTACGATTCCTTTTTCCACAAATCTTATTTGAATTGACGAAATATTCTACCAAATATATTCTCCAAAATAGAAGGACAGATTAATATATATTCCAAAATAATATAATTTCCAAAATAATAACTTACCAAAAAACTAATAGTTTGCCAAAAATATAATGCCAACACACAGTTGCATTAACAGTGATGATCATCTTCATCGATGGTGATGGCTTCTTTGCCGGCCAAATTGCTCCTGACGTTTTTGACCAGCTCGTCACCTTCTCAAATCCACCCGGCAACACTCACTGGCCCGGTCGACTGAAGCTTCACACCATTCCCTCGAAGAATAATAACGCGTGGTTCGACCTGTTCGACGACGGAGAAGATCCGAATATGGAGTATGAGTCGCTATTTGTTGACGGGAAACAAGAAGAGGATCCTCGACCGTCGGATAACCCAAATAACCCATACGGATTCTTGAAGTTTCCACAGGGATATGCAATTGGGATTGCTTCTTTAGGTCTGAAAGTGAGAGGCGATGTCCGGCGATGTCGCTGTGTTATTTCCGGCAGTACTTGTTGTTTTCAAAATCCCCAAATTATCAGTTTAGAGGGGTGTTCTGAAGGGAAGTAATGATAAATACACTATTGGCTAATCCTTGGGCAGCAGAAAGAGCATTAGCCTTCCCCTTGCGAAGATCGACCTCTGAGGTGAGGGCACGCGTCGCAGCCATGGGGGAGGGAAACCTAGAAGAAGAGGCAGAGGGTGGAGAAGAGCAGAAAAGGGCAGCAGGGACGAAGAGAAACATGGAAGAGAGAGAGAGGTGGAAAGAGATGCGACGGGCATGTGCGCTGAGAGAGAGAGCTTGGCCTAATGTAGACAGGTGTGGAGAATGGAGAAGGCAGAAGCAGCATTTCATGAAATGGATGTATCAGACAGAGGAGAGAGAGAGGAGGGAGGGAAGGAGAAGAATGATAGTTTGGGATATATATATATATATATATATATATATATATATATATATATATATATATATATATATATATATATATATATATATATATATATATATATATATATATATATATATATATATATATATATATATATATATATATATATATATATATATATATATATATATATATATATATATATATATATATATATATATATATATATATATATATATATATATATATATATATATATATATATATATATATATATATATATATATATATATATATATATATATATATATATATATATATATATATATATATATATATATATATATATATATATATATATATATATATATATATATATATATATATATATATATATATATATATATATATATATATATATATATATATATATATATATATATATATATATATATATATATATATATATATATATATATATATATATATATATATATATATATATATATATATATATATATATATATATATAGGCATGGTGCGCTGAGAGAGAGAGCTTGGCCTAATGTAGACGAGGTGTGGAGAATGGAGAAGGCAGAAGCAGCATTTCATGAAATGGATGTATCAGACAGAGGAGAGAGAGAGAGGAGGGAGGGAAGGAGAAGAATGATAGTTTGGGAATTGTGAAAGTCAAGTGTTAAATTTAACGAAAAAATTGACGGCAATGGTCGAATTACAAACGACGTTAACGTTAGAGACTGATTGAGTCAAAAATAAACGTTAGGGGCCAATTGACCATTGACCCCATACGTTGGGAGCTAAATTAAACTTTTCCAAAAAAAAACCATAATTTTCTTTTAAAAAATTTGGCATATATATACTGCAATTTCTTCACACTAAGACATCATTCATTCATTAATAGAATTATTATATTATAATATAAATAATTAAAATAATAAATTATATATATATATATATATATATATTTATATTTAAGAATCAACCAGAAAAAGCTATGGATGGAATTGGAGAAATAGACAATCGTAAAAACATCAATACAATACTAAAGGAGCTTCTCGTAGACAACATCAAAATGAAATTGGTAATACATCTAAACATTTACCCTCCAAACAACTCAAGCAACAAACGTTCTCACCCGAAAGCCATTAAAGTAGCAATCGTTTCGCAAGAACAGATACATCAAGAACAAATCACGAGCCTCGTATCAGATCAAGAGCTTTTCAATGGCATCCTGCATGTCACAGAGATGAACCAGAAATGCATTAGAAAAAGACGTAGACATTACAACATTGTATATATTGTGAATTATTGATCGTCAAGCTGATGGTTCAACAAATCTTTCACAATATTTTTCCAAATCTAAATCATAATGAATACCTTCAGTTGTTGTATTTGAGATTTCAATTGGCTTCCCTCATTTGTAGTGACAGAGCAGGCAATGACGGGTCTAGTGACTCCACATCCTCGACCAAGGGCTTGCTTTGAAGGGACAAACACGTATGGGACATTCTGTAGAATTTAAATACAATCACTACATGATTCAGTTCAATATATAAATGCAGATCAAGTGAGGAAGCATATTTCACTGAAAAATATACTCAATTCTAATGTAATTTGATACTACGGTCATGATATTAAAGCAGAAACTTATCTTAGAAAACGCATAACATAACTTTTGAGAGCTACCTTATCTTCGGCAAGCAGAGGAAGATGAAGAAGAATCTCGAGAGGTTCTGTATCAGCAGCCATCACAACGAACTCACAAATACCTCGATTCAGCGTCTTCGTTGCTGCAATTTCATTAACAAGGGAGAAGACTTTAGTCGTAAAGGTAAAGCATGAAAAACAAACAATGCTTCCGAAGACCACTAAAAATTAAGCTCTGTTTTTTCGCCTCCCAATAAAAAAAATGGTAAACTGGAGTTAAGGAGGCGACCTTCATTAGCGCCCTTTTTGAGCTGCTTGTAATTAGCAGCTTGTTGAACAAGATCAAGTATAGTGATGGTCAGCTGCGCATCAGCTAGAGGATAGGCTTTAGGGTTCACAGCCTCTCCAGTCTGCGCGAAGATAAACACACAGACAAATACAAATCAAATGAACAATCGTCTAGCACATTGGGAGAGAGGGAGAGAGAGAGAGATTACCATTGCAGTATGAATTTAGGGTTTAAGAGTAGCAACTGTACTATGCCGCTATGAAGAAGAAATATACGCAAGAATTTCATTAGACGACGGCGTTTTAGTCGAACTAAAATGGGCTTTCTGAAAGCCCAAAAAGATTAATGTCGACAGATTGGGCCTAATCCAATTTCATTGTCATCGTTCGTTGCAGATTTTTATTCAGACGACCAAGAGCAGAGTCGTCCAACGTCTTGAATTCCATTTTCTACTACAAATAACTAAGAATCAATCTTCAATCATTTACTTTGGATTGATCAGACGTGGTTCCTGCTCAAGCATGAACGTTTAGGTGAAAATCGAACAGCAGCAATCGTCGTACCGTCTCGTCTCGTCTCTCGGATTGTAGGAGAGGAGATTGGACTGTTTTTTCAAACTATTTAAGGCATACAGATCTCGAGTTTCAAACCATTCACTTGCTTTAAAGGTTCGTACTATGGATGTGGGAGCATTGACTCCGTCCGTCACTGTGGAAATTGGTTGGGTTTGCTGGGCAATCAAAATGGTGTTGACCATGCAATGGAAATGGGCTGTGTTGAAAGTGGGTCTGGCCTGGCAATGGAAATGTAACACCGACACACAAAAACTCGCTCAGAACACATCCAAAGTCATCATAACCAGACTCAAAATCAGACCAATATCAATGAGATGCTACCCAAAGAGGGCTATTCTTTGATTTTCAAGCATCTGACTAAAATCATACATTCTTAATAAACATTTGGCGGTAATCTTAATATTATTTCTCAAGTGAATAAATGGCAACGGAAGGAATCATTCCTTCAGACATCTAATCCACATTCTTATGCTTAAAATCTCTTTTAAAAGAACAATATAAGAGCAAGGATGAGTTCTAAGAGTGATTATCTGATATTTCCTAATGGAAGAATTTGTGTATATCACAAAAAGAAAGCACTATGAGAAAGTAAAGCACCATAAATTGAACCTGCATTTGAATCATTAAGCAGCTGATTCAAATTTCTTTAGCATATCACAATGTGGTGTTTCCGATATAAATCCCCACTGGCGTCGCTGCATCTCAAGCCGACAATTCTGTGCAAGAATACTAAAATATTCTCTTTCGACCCGCTGTTCAAGTGCCACACGATTTTGACCACCCGGAGGATAATCTTCCTCAAATTTTCTTGATTGCACATAAAAATTGACACCCTTTTCTGTGATATGTCGATATTCATAGGGATAAGCTCGGGAGAGTGAATAGATGGGTTGTGAGGAGGGCAAAAAGTTCAACAGCACAATTATTAACACTGGCAGCAACTGAATCAACATTCGAACAATTCCACCAGAACTATGATCAGCTGTTCTTGCTCGCATACCATGTCCAAAATTAAAGGTTCTAAACTGGGTAGTTGCAGGTGCCATCCCATTAAAGAAGAAATTCCTGAAGATTTCCTCTGCATCAATATCCGCATCGTAAAACCCATTAAATCCGTTTGAACCATGCCTTGTTGGGCGTCTCTCATAACTTGGTTCATCAGTTCCAACGAGATCATAAGTTTTCCTAGTATCTTCATTACTTAAACACTGAAATGCCTTTGACACAGCCTTAAATGCTTCCTCCGCTCCTGGTGCGTTGTTCTTATCTGGGTGAACCTTCAAAGAAAGCTTTCTATATGCCTTGCGGACATCCTCGATCGTACAACTCTTTTCTAATCCTAAAATCTCGTAATAATCTTTCTTCTTCTTAATTTGCCTAACTATTTCAACCTGCTCCTCTGTATAAGTTGCTGATGATGAAGATGCAGAAGAGTTAGATGATGAAACCCTACGGCGAATTGACGGCTGATCTGGCTTTGACGAATGGGCCCCCGTTGATCCATTGGCAGGCTCACCACCATCAGGCGTTGATTGCTCGTGGGAGTCATTCTGAATTGCCGACAAGAGGTCGCTCACTGAAAGCGTCGGATCAAGACGGCTAGCTTTGGTAGCGAATTTGAGAGCGCGAATTCGATCCCCTGCTTCCAACGCCTCTTTCCCAATTTTCAAGCATTTCAAAGCATCGTCTTTGTTCCCATCCATCCCAAACCAAATCCAAATTTCGAAAATATGACGATCCGAAAATTGCAGCAAATCTAAAGGGAAATTCACACAAAAGCCAATAAATAAATAAACAGAAGAGCTATTTCAGGGTAGAGTAGAAAAGCTTGAGATAAACAAAACCTACAGATCCAAACAGCCAACTAAATCGATTAAAAATGAGGAATAAGAGTTTACAGATGGATCTGAAGAGGACGACGACGAGAGAAGCGCTTCTTCTTCCCCAAAAGTCTTATTTTTCAGGGCTGCGTGATTAGGGAAGGAAACTGGAGATTCAGTTTCGACCGCAGTGCGATCGGTCTTTTAAAATCGCGACCCGGTGGTCACAAGGGCGTGTTTGTCAAAAGCATAAAAACGTTTTAATCGTCGTCTCATTATTTGCCGTCTACCAAACACTTCCGTAGAAGTAGAATATTAGAAAATCATATTGGAAAAGAAATCAATTAAAAAACAAATTTATTCAAATTCTATTTATAATTAAAAAATGATATCATATTACTTGTGACATTTTGATTTTTAATTATACATAATCAACACAATATATTATTTGCATTAATAAAATAATAATAATATATAAACAACATGTGAGATGCGCTGACATTTGACTCGAGCCTCGACTACGAAGTACAAGAGGGAAAGATTAGATTATAATCACATCTTGAACCAAAAATGTGATTTATGACCAATTTTTTAACGTTAAAACAATTGTCTTTTACAATGCAATTTATGGTTTTGGAGACAAAAAAACCACAAGTGTTTTAGATCTGAACCATTGCCCTCCTATCTATCTTAGGGCTTCATCACTCATTCCATGTACTATTTATTGTTCCTACTTTCTAATAGGGGTGTGCAAAATCAAACCGGAATCGGAAACCGAATCGAAATCGGTGAAATCGCTCCGATTCTGGTCGATTTTGAGTAAAAAAAATTGAAATTCGGTTCTATTTTGTAAGAACCAGTGACATCGGTTCGGTTTTCGATTTGGATCATTTCAAACTGACATTAACCGAACCGAACTGAATTTTTAATAAAAGCCCTAAATCAGTAAATCCTAATGGCCTAATCTACTACTCTGCTTCTTCCTTCTCCACGGCAGACACAAATGCCACACGAAACTCGAACTGCTCGACTGACTCTCGAAGCCCAGCAGACGGCAGACGACACGCGACGCTCCACTTCGACTGTCCACGCTCAAGCTGAAGCTTCTTCTCCAAATGGTAGACGCGAACGCGACGTGAAGCTCTCAACTCTTGGATCTCAAGCTCTCTGGCCGACGCTCGATAGGCGACAGACAAATTGTTTGAGAGTATATATTATTTTTTTAATTGTTTTAATTTTTTTAAAAATCTATCAAACTGGAATCGACCTAGAACCGAACTGATAGTTTCGGTTTGGTTATCGGATTGGTTCCATTATTTTTCCAACAGGTTTCAGTTTGGCATTCAAAAAACCGATTAGTTGTCGATTTGGTTAGGTTCTACTCCAAAACCGAACCGAACCGAACCGACAAATGCACACCCCTGTTTTTCAATTCTTTTCTTAATTCTTGAGTCTTAAATGCTTACTTCTCGAGTACTAAATATTGATCGGTATAATTAATATAATAAATTAAAAAAAAATTATTAATTACATCAATCAATTATTATCACGTCAAAAAATAAAAACAAATAGTAAAAATATAATATAAAACTAACATTATTCTTCTAAATATAATAAATATAATAAGTTAAGATTGCCCACCTAATTTTCTCCCCTTTTCCCCTTTCACCTATGAATTTATGATTTTATTCTTATCATCTTGCGAATGACCACCAACATAGCCGATGTAGAAAATTTAAACCAAATTGATGTCTCACAATAGGCATAAAGACAGGTTTGAAAATTTACTTAACTAGGAAACTATAATTCCAAATTCAAAAGGCAAACATGTTACAACTACAAGGCCAAAAAAAACAGAACTCTGAAGAGCCGACTGACTGTTTCACAAGTTTTTCATGGCATTAAAAACCACCAGGTAATTGAAACCTTACATGACACGCCTAAGAACCTATGACTAAAAGATGAATTTTTTACTTCATAATGCCCTAATGACCAATAATGTTTGAAAAAAAAAAAACAATGAAATATTTTCAATTTCACTTCAACCCTGCTCTTCTCCATCTTCAATTTCCCTTTCCTCTGCAGCAGCCACCATCAACTCATCGAAGTTTTCAGTTTTCCCTAGTACTATCTCAATCTGACAATGCATCGGATCACAATCAGTAATAGTCCCGCATCAGATATCTTTCAACGGGCAGTTAATATTTGCACTTCGCATCAATTTAACGACTACAATAGTTATCAAACAGCAAACATGAAATGAACTCAACACCTTAGCTTTTTGGACAGGCCGCCCCCTCCAATCATCCTTGATATCAACTGTTGAGGTCATTATTTCTACACAGAAAATTTAAGTTTGAATGACCCGAGTTAAAAAACTTTTGACTATGTTTAAAATATAAGGGAGTATAGCGTACTCTTCTCGACAGCCAGTCCATTATTTTTCAAGATTTCAGCAACAGTCACGACAGTGGCAATGGCTGCAACAGTACAAATATCGCTTAAAATAACATGAACACCAGATAGCAGCATTATCGTTTGTCAAATAATGATTATAATAAGTACATGAATATATTTGTCATTTCACTTACTTATTAAACTGTAATTATAGCGTTAGAATTAAGTATAAAGAAGACCCTCAAGCACATTAACCAGACAGTGACTATGAATTGAATCATACAACTTATTCAATTATCAAACCATAATCAGAACGAAAGAGATTGTAAGAAACGATCAATGTAACTAAAAGACTTCAAAATATGACCTTACAGTTACAGACGCCAATTCATCTTCAAAGGATATATTCATGGACAACTGATGATATCACAATAACTTCTACAATATTTAAAGATGATTCCGCACATAAATTTGACAACAAACTGCGATATTAGATAATGAATCTTTAATCACAGAAAATGCAAAACAGAACACGCTGCAAATCTTTAAAAAAGTAAGGAAAATAAAAAAGGGATAAAATGATAGAGGTCATGGATAAAAATGCAAATATTGCTGCAGTCAGTAGTTTAAATCATTTATTGGAGCACAAACTAAAATAATCCCAATGATTGTGGTAAAGTACAGATCCGCCAAGCTACAGAGCCAAATATATTTAAAAAAATCAACTCAAATAAAACTCGCATCCAAGTTAACAGAATTAAGGTACTTACCCATTCCAAGGGCTGAAAGCTCCACTTCATTGTGCTGCTGCATATACCTCTACGTTGATAAACGAACAAATTTTTCAGAAATTCAGAAGGAAGAGAGAACGGTGAAAATAAACCATAACAACGAAAGTAAAAAAAAGAAAAAGAAAGATACTAATGACGAAATAGAGCAGATCAAAAAGACTGAAAGAGCTATTCCGAAACAAACTGCAAAAAGATAGAAGATAGTAAGTACTTTAGCGAGATTAACATAGAAGAACAAAGGCTTCTTAGTGTTGGAAACTTGAATCCTATTCTTCTTGTGAGAATCTGAGGAAATATTAATGGCGTTCACTCCGTCGGTTATCTCTTCCATTGAACCCCAGCCACCGCCTACAAAAACCCTTAACCCTAGCTTTCCTTCAATGTATCTCCGATACAAAACGAAACAGGCTTCAAGTAAATGCGGCCACGGGCCACGGTTTTATATTTATAGGACAGTATGAAAAATAGAAAATCCATTTAAAAAAAATCCACAAAATATTTTTTTAGGAAAAAATCTAATTTAAATTTTATTCTATATATTAAGGTCAAGCTAACACTTAAACTATATTTAAGTACAAAATCAAACTTTATACTATCTCCAGAGAACAACTCAATTCTCGTCATTACTCGCTATTAAATACACTTGCGGTCACCTGCGTTTTAAATGAAGGCGGCGGTAGCGTTTCGCATGAGGGCAACCTCTGTGGTAATTCGCGTTTAAGGCAAGGTCGCCCTCGTTTTTATGTGCAGTCGCCCTTGTGTGAAACACGGGGAACCACAGGCGACCAAGTATAAATTTGAGGTCGCCCTCGGAGATGTTGTGTACAACCTAAGTTTTCCTCTAGCGATTTTCCGCTCAATTCCTTCAAATATTTGGCTATATTGTTCATTCAATCGACGTTACCTACATTTCTCTCTGACCGTTTGTTCATTCTGTGCCCTAATTACAAAGTGAAGTGAATTGGAGAAACTAATGAACATGAGATTGTTGACCAGGAGCTTCGTGCATTGGAAGTGGATCCAACTCGAATTTTTTTTAGCAGTTGCTTCGTACATTTGATCATGACGATGTTATGTCTGAAATATTGGTGCATTTGATCTCCGCATCTATAGATGAGGAGATTCGTTCATTATGAGATTCAGAAGATGATGAGGTGGAGAGTCAGTTTCAACGCGAATCATAATCCAAAAATATTTGGTTGAGTAGGAAATATAGTTGTTTGAAAGAAATTAGAGAAATACTATATTATGTCTCGAAAAATGGGCATGAGACAACGTTTTTGAAAAGTGAAAAAATCAGTAGGTTGCTGCATGTCAGGAGGGATGCTGATGGCGGCTCCACGCGTAAAAAATGCAAGGTGACCTGCTATTATAAATTGGATGGCAAACAAGTATTTGGACATGTTTAAAACTCAACCTACCTGGATATTTCTTCTATTATTGAGACAGTCAAGAAAGACTTCAATGTCAATATGATATTGAGCCTTGACAAAAGGGCAAGGAAGGAAGTTCGAACACGGAATGAAGGAAATTATGACGAACAATATAAGTTATTATGGTCTTACATGGAAGAGATTCTTAGATCCAATTCTGGTAGCATAGTAAGCATTAGTGTACATAAGAATGATTATATGTCCAAACCCATTTTTGAAAAAATGTACATGTGTATTGCTGCATGCGAGAGAAGTCTGCTTAAGTGTAGTAGACCTGTCATTTGTTTGGATAACTGTCATTTGAAGAACTCGTGTTCTGGCCAATTATTTGCAGCAGTTAGCAGTAAGGGCAAAGATGCAATTTATCCAGTTGCTATATCGTGGTGGAAGCACAATGTACAGATTCATGGTCGTAATTTTTATAACTATTGCTGATAGATATACAAAGTCATTTGGGATGTGGGTGGACATTTGTGTTAGATCAACAAAAAGTATTTTGTCTTTGATGTGAATGTTTATTTATTATATTTTTGTTTTTTTTAAGAGTTGGTGTCCGCTATGGATAAACATGTAGCGTCGTCCGAAATTAGGGCAAAACAGTGAAGAAATGGTGTGGGAGATCAAACCGTGAATAAACCTAGGTATTGGAGGTAGATATTCGCTGGAGGTCACACGGTTGATCGCCATAGAAAAACCTAGGTTGCTTGCGGCCTCTCCGAGGGCGACCTGTAAAAGCGAGGGTGATCTCGCCCTAAATGCGGACTACCGCGGGGGTTGCCCTCGTTTAAACGATGTCGCATTCGTGCGAAACGTAGTTGCCCTCGCTTAAAACGTGAGCAACCGCGAGTGTATTTACAACGAGTAAGGGCTAGAGTTGACTTATTCTCTAGAGATAGTATAAAGTTTGATTTGTACTTAAATATATTTTATGAGCAGTTTATTCATGACCCCATAGTTTAAATTAGATTTTTTTTATATTTTTTAACAAATAAAATTTATATTATTTAATTCTACACTTTGACGTGCTAAACATTAATAAATATAATTAATAATTAATTTTAATTATTTATAAAATTATATTAATTATACCAATTAATATTTGTTGATTAAAGAGTAAAATTAGTGATTAAATATAATATTACTTTTTTTACTCTACACTTAATTAGATTAATGTAAAGTGATTAAAATAATAAATCATTAAAATATAAGAAATAATATATATTATATTATTATAATAAATTATCGTTTCATTCTAATTAAAATGGCTATTGCCATCGTCATTGAACTTATAGATCAAAGAAAATTTCCTTTAAATTATAAAGTACGATACTTGAGGAACTATATATCATAAAAGTCTAAATAGATTAGAATACAATATTAAAATTATACAAATATTATTATTTTTTCATATTTTATTGTATTAAAATATAAACAATTTAATTCAAATATATAGAGAGAGAGAATCTCCATTGCAAAAAGAGGCAGTCCCACTAGAGGATTGATTGAAGAACATGTTCAAGCATTAGACATCTTCCCAAGCCAACAAAAAAATCAGGACTTTCAAAAGTGACCACAAATCATCCTATTTCCCTCGTTAAAAAACTACCCTTGTGACACAGTTTCATCTATGTTAGTTTCAAGCTGTTCCACTCAAGAGTGACAAAATAATCAAGAGGGTCTAAAAGAAAAAAAATTAATCCCAACCACTTGCAGCAATAGAATCGCCACCGTATTCGCACCCGCCGTGGATTGCAGGACGATCATTGCCCATTGGATAAGGAGAAGCTGGATAAGGATCGATATAAGATTCCGAGTAGTAATTATACGAGACTGGATTATGATGATAAGGGTAATCATAACCCATTGAACCACCAGAGCGTGAAGAGTAATTTTGATCAGTATCATTATCAGATTGAGACCCTGATGACAAATCAATGAAAACAGAGATTAGAGAGATTGAAATAAAGAGATTATGGAAGAGAAGATCCTAACCTCTTCGAAAGTCATAACCACCGAATTTTCCGCCTCCGAATCGGCGAGGACCGCCACCATAAAATGGTTTTTCTGCAAATTGACTCAGCCAATCAGGAATTTTCTGATTAGCTTCTTGCATGAGTTGGACGAGTGGCTTGGCGAGTGGCTGGTTTTTGTCACTAAAGAAAGCAGTGGCAAGGCCAGATTTTCCAGCCCGGCCAGTCCTTCCTATCCTATGAACATAGATGTCGATCTCTTTCGGCAAGTCAAAATTGACCACATGCGAAACATTAGAAATATCCAAACCTCTTGAAGCAACATCAGTTGCTACCAGGATTGGAGCAGCGCCAGTTTTGAAAGATCTCAAAGCATGCTCTCTTTCCTGAAAATCAAACTGCTAAAATGACCAGCAAAGTTCAACAGCAATTATTTAGAAGTTACAACAATGGCAGACTTCTTCTAAAAAGATCATTTACAATGAATAAATATAATAATTGCAAGTAAAAAAAACAACAATAAATTCATCCCTACTTTTTATCGTGTAGAAAATAATGAACGACTACACTAGGCTGAATCCACATATACACAAGAGAAGAGAAATGAACGGCTAACCCTTTGCAATTTGTCACCGTGGATCGCAATTGCAGGAAAACCATTAATGTACAACCACTGTTCTAATGCATCAGCTCCTTTTTTAGTCTCAACAAAAACTAATGTCAAAGCAAGCTGCATGACCGACAATTCGTTCATCCAATTAGATATACTTGTGCCGATAAGCAATGGATAAGAAATGAGTCTGGACAATTTGACGGCATACCTTGCCATGGGTTCTCTCTGCCATTTGAGAGTGAAGAATATTCTTAAGCTGGTTCCTCTTGTCAGAATCAGGGACAAAGAGCACTTTTTGAGCAATAAGATCAGTACTTGAACCAACTCTGCCAACTGCCAGAAATATGTAGTTTGAAAGAAAATCTGATGCAAGTCTCTGCAAAAAATAATTAAAAACACAAATAAGAAATTAAGTCACGATAGCTGAAAATTACACAGCAAATAAGAATTCTACCATGTTCATAGTTCTCCAAAAGGTCACATTTATGACTTTTATCCATTCCTAAACGTTATCCGTTTACTTCTAATTGTTAGAGTATGTTTAAGAAATTAATTACTTAGTCTTTTTTCATTAAGGATAGACTATTCTTTTATTATTAATTCTTGTAATGAACATCAAGGACAACACTTAAATAGCAAAACCCATATGTAGCCAGTAAAAGAGAAATATGGAATCTAGCCTACTGATTCCTACACTTTTCCATCATTACAGCAACTTGTAAATGCTGCCATAATCGATTTAATGTTCTAAATATTATATCTAGATAAGATTGGAACATCAAAAACGATGATAGCTAAGTTTTCAGAAGATAAAGGCACATGCACAGCATCTGCGGGTTCACCTGGAAGCTTTTCAAATAAAGCCCAACAAATTCAACAACAAAATACCTGAATCTCAATTGGAAACGTAGCACTGAAGAGCATTGTCTGTCTAGAGCCAGGAGGGGGCATGTCCATTTGCTCTATGATCCTTCGTATCTGGGGCTCGAATC
Source organism: Begonia masoniana (assembly GCA_022432975.1). Classification (NCBI taxonomy): domain Eukaryota; kingdom Viridiplantae; phylum Streptophyta; class Magnoliopsida; order Cucurbitales; family Begoniaceae; genus Begonia; species Begonia masoniana. The sequence continues at coordinate 8,401,003 of CM039508.1, read as the reverse complement.
CCATATCTAACATCCGATCAGCCTCATCTAAAGTCAAGTATTTTATCATTCTAAGGGAAACTCTTCCTCGGTTTATCAAATCTGTTAAGCGCCCAGGAGTTGAAACTAAGATATCAACACCTCGCTCCATGTTTCGCAGCTGTAGAATCAAGAGTATAGATATATATTTCCATAATTCGCATGGAATTTGGATTGTAAACAGTAAGACGAGAAAAAATACTCAGTATGTCGTTTAAAATGAACATTTTAACTTGCAACTGTCCGAAGCAAAAAATAAGAAGAGTAACTAATATGTTTACAAACCACTAACAGCAAATGATTAAATAAAACTATTGTATAAACGAATGATAATGATAAACCACGAACCTGATGAGAGATTGGTGCCCCACCATATGCTACAACAATCTTGACGCGGGTCTTATCAGCGAACTTCTTTGCTTCGTCATATATCTATCACGATTTGATTATCACAATTATGTAGCTACTCCCAAACCAAATGAACCAAAACATGAAAGACCAAAGTACCTGACTGGACAACTCCCTTGTCGGAGTCAGAATAAGCGCAGCAGGATAAGCAATGGGAGCATCCGAGACCGACCCACGAAGAGAAATCCGATTCTTTAAAACTCCCGCTATGACAGGTATGCAAAATGCAGCAGTCTTCCCAGATCCTGTTTGAGCACAAGCCATCAAATCACGTCCAGCAAACGCAATCGGCAAAGCATGTCGCTGAATCGGAGTGGGTTTTATGTACTTGCACTTCCTGATATTTTCCTTCAACCATTCCCCCATGTCGATTTCATTAAAGCTATTCACAAATGGAGGTACATTTACGCCACTAGACTCGACGGGAATATCTTCATATGCCTCGAAATTAATACCTTCACCGTTCATATGCTCAACAATCTCTGATTCATCACATTTTTCAGAAATATCAAACGGTTCGTCGCTTCGGATAGAATCTCGTCTCCGCCCTTGATGACCAAAACCTCTCCCGAGTTGTCTAGTATCGGAACGAGTGGGGCGAGTCGACTCCGTAAAAACTCCATAACCGTCTGTTTTACCTTGTTCTGAAATAGTACAGCTCCGTTGATGAGGAGGAACGTATCGGGAAAGAGACGGACGAGGTAGCTTCTGGTTCGATTCGGATGCTACATCAGACCAAGTCATTGTCGCCATAAAATTTTCTCCACAAAACTTACAGGCTTCTGGATATACACTTCTATATTTTTCCAAGAAAGGAACCCAGAAGAAATTCTTGTACCCAAATGAAACTACAAAAAACTCATGAAATCCTAAGAGCTACAAAGATAACCGCACTGGAAATGAAGAGGAAACGAAGTGCAGCTGTGCACTTCTACATAAGAAAATGCTTTCAAGTTCTAACTGTGCGGATTCAAACGCATCACTGCGTTGTAAAGAAGAGTGATGCATAGCGGAATGAGCGGTCCACCTTCCTCCACCATAAAGCTGCAAAACCCTAGAGAGAGAAGGGGGGGAGAGGGACTACTAGGGAGAGAGGGAGTCTTTCCAATTGTACAGGAATCAGGTGAAATACGTTGGAGAGAAGAGGGAACCAGAACGAGCTACCTTTTCGACTCATTTGGGGCGCGTGGGTATCGAAATTATCGTTATAGACGATATTGACCTCCATACTATGTTATATACCGAAAACAGCCTCACCTGCTTTGAGTTGGAGTGGTGGGCCCAGAGAAACGTGGTCAAGTTAAGGTGAAAGTAACGTGCTACACGCGGAAGTTAATGCGCGTGGGGGATTTCCATCGAAAAGCTCAACAATTAATAGGGTAAAATTGGAATGAACAGAAGAAAACTGTTTGGGAACGTCTACGTCGTTGCGTCCACCAACTAACTTTTTTAGTAAGTTGAAAAAGAAAGGCAATTTACTTTTCAATTTAATATTTTTATTTTATTCTATTTTACTACCTTTTCTTTTGTTATTTTTATTTTATTTTATTTTATTTTATTTTATTTTATTTTATTTTATTTTATTTTATTTTATTTTATTTTATTTTATTTTATTTTATTTTATTTTATTTTATTTTATTTTATTTTATTTTATTTTATTTTATTTTATTTTATTTTATTTTATTTTATTTTATTTTATTTTATTTTATTTTATTTTATTTTATTTTATTTTATTTTATTTTATTTTATTTTATTTTATTTTATTTTATTTTATTTTATTTTATTTTATTTTATTTTATTTTATTTTATTTTATTTTATTTTATTTTATTTTATTTTATTTTATTTTATTTTATTTTATTTTATTTTATTTTATTTTATTTTATTTTATTTTATTTTATTTTATTTTATTTTATTTTATTTTATTTTATTTTATTTTATTTTATTTTATTTTATTTTATTTTATTTTATTTTATTTTATTTTATTTTATTTTATTTTATTTTATTTTATTTTATTTTATTTTATTTTATTTTATTTATTTTATTTTATTACACGAGGGTCTTAATTTTATTAATTTAAGAGTAAAAATTAATTTGAAACTCAAAATATGAGATTAATTTGAAACATCAAGCAAAAATCTTAACAACTAAAACCTTAAACTGTCCAACATGTAACAAATCATACCCAAGAACAACCCTTCGTTCCCTACCTCCCTCATTTTAGGGGGTAACGTCGTAACGATCACCCCCATTTTGAATTTAGGTCGAAAATGAGAGGTCTATGCCCCGAAATGGCCTATTGTTCCCTACCTCTCTCATTTTAGGGGGTGCTCGAGAACAAAGACCCCGCCTCGGAACGGCCTTCGTTCCCTACTTCCCATTTTAGGGGTGCTGTGGAACAGGGGTCCCTGCACTCCGTTCTTAGCCCTAATTTTTGGGCGTAGTGATAATAGGGGGTCCCAGTTCCAGAACGACCCCTCGATCTCAAATATTTTACTAGAGAACGAGGGCCGATCATCGACACAGCCCCATATTCTTAAACATTTTGGTTGAGAATGAGAGGTCATTCCAAGGCAGAGACCATTCGTTCCCGAGAACTCTCTAAAATGTGGGAGACAGAACTAGGGGTTGTTCTGGGGTGGGGACCCCTCCGTTCTTGAGCACCCCTAAAATTAGAGTGCAAAGAATGGGGAGGCATTCTGGGGTAGGGACCCCCGTTCTCGACGTGCGGTGCACGTTGAAAGTGGGATCTACGCCCAAACATTGACGCCCGACCCAATGTCTAGTGTCACATAAGCATTGGACATAATGAAGAGTGATTGACCTCCCGTTCTCGGCATAAATTCAGAACAAGTGTGATTGGCTTCTTGTTAGTGTTTGATTTGTTACATTTTGAATAGTTTAAGATTTTAGTCGTTAGAATTTTTAATTTAAGGAGTGTTCCAAATTAACCTCATATTTTAGGGTTCAAATTGATTTTTACCCTTAATTTAATTTGTAAGTCCAATTAGTTATTTAATTTTAACTGATACTAGAGTACTAAGACTGAGTATGTGTGGAAGCCTGTTCAGTGAAGGCAATAATGATAAAAGATTTTGTTGATTGGGAATGTCCAGAGTATATCAGTGGAGGTGAACAATCTCAAGTCAATTGGGAGAATGAAAATTTAATGCTTCATAAGTAAGGTTCTCTTCTCTATATAGTACAACGTGTTTTGGCTAGCTCCAAAAATAAATATGTACAGGTTCTGGAGTGACAATATTGTACTTAGAGTGCCAGAAGACTCTACATTATATCTCTGTTATCATTATTTATAAGGATCCTTGAACAATTCGAGCCAAATGTTTAGTATATTTGACTAGCGTTGGATTCCTCTTGGTAGAACCGAACAAAAGAACGGATCATTTAGGTTTGAAATTTTAGAAACCGAAACTGAAAGAGTAGGTTTGAAATTGAACCAAAATTGAATATATATATTTTTTATTTTGATAGACTCTGTTTGATTCGGTTTGGTTTATGTTTTTTCGATATTCTGTTTGAGAACCTAACATGGGCTTCGTGCCTTCCCGGTTCGCTTATAAGATTAGAATATCAAGATGATTCGGTTATGACCCATTTTTTAAAATGAAACCGATAATTTTAATTTTATTCTGTTCAATTCTAAAATCGATTCTCCAACAGTTGAAATCAAGCTGAACCAAAATTAATTCTTTGGCCGGTTTATCCAGTTCAACCCGAACCGATCTCATCCCTAAAATTGAATTGTTTAATTAACTAATTCAGCAAAGAAGCCTAAAAATATATGGTTGAACTCGTGTCGATGCAAACTTTATTTCGGAAGTATTTGAACATAACTTACAAATAGTACATTTTGAATCCTAAGTTGACAATTTTCGGTATCTTGGAGTTCATCATTCACCGTGAGAATTTATGACTTGAATCCAGAGTACACCCAACATTTTCAATATTCAAGAACAGAATGATTCTGTAACATCATAGGATTTATAAGAACTATGTAACATAATATCAAAACTCAAACATTCTCCAGACCTCTCCAGGAACATGATCACGTTCAAAATAGGACCCAAAACATAATTCCTGAAATCGGAAACGGAAACTGAGCAAGATTTCAGCCATCAAAGCATGTTAGAACTACATAATCACATGAGCCTATCAATGAAAATAGAGTTTTCCATGAAAATAGAGTTTTCTTTTTCTTTTCTTTTTTTCATGCAAGAAGAACTTGCCAATGAACTATGTGTTTTGAGCCGATTTCTTCCTGCAATGCTCGACCACAAATTCGAAACTATCGTCTTGAATTGCCCCTTTCCGCCAATGGTTTCCCATAGATGTTCTGGAGAATACCCTCTTCCCTCTTCAAATCCTCAAATGTCAACCAAAGAAATGCTCATATTATTTCGAATAATGCACAATTTTTCATCAAGGGGTACAAGAGCAGCAGCCTTGAATGCCTGAGAATTACCCAAATGAATCTCGCTGTCTAAGTGTTTAACCCAAATATCGCTCACTTCATCGTAGATCCAAAGTTTACAGCGATCTTTACAATTGTTGTGCAAAATATTTAGTAAGTGTACGAGTCGCAACAAGTAATAAAGTGATAAATAGAGTGTCGAACCCACGAGGACTTTTTAATTAATGATCAAACTAAATTCATTCTAGTTTATAATGAATACGAGATTTTGATAAGTTTGAATTTAAAATAACAAAATAAAGTAATTTAATTAAATAGCAGAAATTAAACGAGTTTAAAAATATAATAAAAAAGCTCTAAGGTTTCCGATTTCACCTAAATTAATCCTATTTAGTTTTCCTAATCCAAATTATTAATTTCTATTTCTATGTGTTGATGGCAATTTCACAAAAATATTTATCAATATCTCTCGAGCAATGACAAACTTATCCAACTAACGGTTTATCACCTCTCGGTCTCAAACCCTAAAAATTAATTAAATACATTAAGAATGAGAAATTATATTACCATATGAACGACTTAGCTATCTCTAGCCTAAGATCCTTTTCCTGGTAAATTATTCAGTGCTCGATTATTTATCACCTCTCGGTCTCAAAACAATCCTACGAACGTGCTATTATTGATCAGGCAATCGCAAGCATTAAGAGTAGAATAAAATACTCAACACAATATTGAAACAGAAAATCAACAACTTGAATTGAAGAAAATACTAAATATTCATAATCCGGCTACATCGTTGTAACACCCGGTTCTATCAAACCGCTTCTCTAATTTTTTTTATTAATGGCACACTTTATATGATAATAATAAAAGTAGGGTTAATGGATGACTAGACGAGGGCATAAGGGTAATTGAAAATTTAAATGTGGATAACGTATTTAAGGAAAGAGGTTTTGGGTTTAATGCACTGTAGCCGCTACTGTTTCCCAAATCATTTTCGACTCTCAGCTCCTCAGCTCAGCAGAGTGCGCTAGGAGATCCTTCTCCGATTTTCCCTTCGACTTAGGTGAGTTTTATTAAGGTATCTTACTGCATTATGATTATAGACGATAGAGGAGTATTGTAGAATGCATGTTCTTGGGAAATGCAGGGCGTAGGAGTTGTGTCGGGTCTCGTATGAATCGGGAATGCACATAAGACAGAGTCCCAAACTAGCTCCTAGGATTTCTGAATGGTATAGGATGAGGTTAGTGAAGATCTAATTGGTATTCTGTTTATGACTCTAGGTGAGCAAAGCTTCCAAAGTAGTTGAAACCGAGCTTTTCCTGGGAGCCAGGTAAGTAAAGTATGCTTGTGCCTTCGGGCCTACATCACAAAACAGTAGGATTGTGTATGCTTGATTGTGTTTGTATGTCATGCATCATATTTTGAAAATATATGAAAATGAATTTACATGAAATGACATGGTAAGGAATGAACAGACTGAACAGTTGTTAAGGGAACTAATCTGTCCCTTAATCAAGAGAGAGGATGTATGACTTTGGTAGAAGTGATCCAACTCCCAATTTCACAGGGGGATCAGATCAGAAACGAATGCATATGCAACTGAGATGAGAAAATAGAAATTTGCATGTTTAGGGATTTATGTTCAGCATTTCATTTCATTTCTGCTTTACTTACTTAGCATTAGGCTAATAGATAAGTTTTGTGATGTAGGTGCTGAGCTTTCAACAGGTGAATTCCCTGAGTTTACTGAGGAATAGGTGAAGTTGGAGGAGCAATTCTATGTTACGGTTAGGTGCTCTGATGAGGCGGTTTAACCTTTTGTCTGAATGAGAGTTTTCAGTGGTTAGGTATTCTGATGAAGTGTTCTGAGAATTTTAATGATAGTAGAAGTTTGATACTTCTTTTAACGCTTCTGTGATCTTCTTTTCTGGATTTAGAAATATGATTTGATTTCGATTGTAGCTTGCTATTCTGAATTTTTTTAAGAATTGTGGATTTGTGTTGATTAGAATGATTTCAGCAAAATATACAAAATCGTTTAGCAGTCGGATTTACTCATTGTTAGAGTCTCTTTTGGTCTATCAGTAGAAGTTGGGTGTTTTGTCCGCCGGTAGATATTGGAGGATTGAATCATCCGACTGACGTCATCGGAAGATGTCTTCAGTAGAAGCCATCAGATGATGTAGGCAGATGAATGAATCATCCGGCTTACGTCATCGGTAGATGTGTATAATTAGTTTTGTCGTTTTGTAACCGGTGTGAGTTAGATGAATGAATCATCCGGCTTACGTCATCGGTAGATGTGTATAATTAGTTTTGTCGTTTTGTAACCGGTGTGAGTTAGATGAATGAATCATCCGGCTTACGTCATCGGTAGATGTGTATAATTAGTTTTGTCGTTTTGTAACCGGTGTGAGTTAGATGAATGAATCATCCGGCTTACGTCATCGGTAGATGTGTATAATTAGTTTTGTCGTTTTGTAACCGGTGTGAGTTAGATGAATGAATCATCCGGCTTACGTCATCGGTAGATGTGTATAATTAGTTTTGTCGTTTTGTGACCGGTGTGAGTTAGATGAATGAATCATCCGGCTTACGTCATCGGTAGATGTGTATAATTAGTTTTGTCGTTTTGTGACCGGTGTGAGTTAGATGAATGAATCATCCGGCTTACGTCATCGGTAGATGTGTATAATTAGTTTTGTCGTTTTGTGACCGGTGTGAGTTAGATGAATGAATCATCCGGCTTACGTCAATCGGTTAGATGTGTATGATAAGTTTTGTCGTTTTGTTGATGAATGAATCATCCGGCTTACGTCATCGGTAGATGTGTATAATTAGTTTTGTCGTTTTGTGACCGGTGTGAGTTAGATGAATGAATCATCCGGCTTACGTCATCGGTAGATGTGTATAATTAGTTTTGTCGTTTTGTGACCGGTGTGAGTTAGATGAATGAATCATCCGGCTTACGTCATCGGTAGATGTGTATAATTAGTTTTGTCGTTTTGTGACCGGTGTGAGTTAGATGAATGAATCATCCGGCTTACGTCATCGGTAGATGTGTATAATTAGTTTTGTCGTTTTGTAACCGGTGTGAGTTAGATGAATGAATCATCCGGCTTACGTCATCGGTAGATGTGTATAATTAGTTTTGTCGTTTTGTGACCGGTGTGAGTTAGATGAATGAATCATCCGGCTTACGTCATCGGTAGATGTGTATAATAAGTTTTGTCGTTTTGTGACCGGTGTGAGTTAGATGAATGAATCATCCGGCTTACGTCATCGGTAGATGTATAATTAGTTTTGTCGTTTGTGACCGGTGTGAGTTAGATGAATGAATCATCCGGCTTACGTCATCGGTAGATGTGTATGATAAGTTTTGTCGTTTTGTGATCGGTGGAAGCCTTCAGTTTCTGTTTCCGCCCTTTTTCATTGACTTTGTTTAGCGGCAGATGTGTTTGACTCTTACGATTTTCAAGTTTTCACACTTAAGTCTTGATCTCTTCTTGCTGAATTATTTCTTAATATTTTAACCGATTATTCAAACATTGTATTATAGCTTTGCTTAATTCTGTTCCGCTCAAAAGAATTTCCGCTGCAAGTTTTTAAATGTTTTGAGATTTTAGAAAATGTCAAATTTTGACTTCCGAGCGAAGTTTTAAATTTGGTCCAAAGCTTCTTAGTTATGTTCGGATTATGAGTAACAAACTGGGTTCAGAGAACTCGGGGCGTTACAATCGTAGCCCTAGAAAAGAAAATTAGTTCATACTAGAGTGAAGAGAAACAATAATAATAAAGGGGTTCATAGTTATAAGCTCACAGAGAGGCGCACCATAAACAGCGCTATGAAAGTCAGTCTGTATCTGGAGGTGCCTCTTCCTCTTCAGCCATTCCTCCACGTTCTTACACATTGGATGATCTTGGGCACATGATGGAAACGTTAATGACCCGTCAATCTCAAATGGAGCGGCGAGTGATGGATCTCCAGTCACGCCAACTAGAGCAGGCTTAATTTACGGCTCAATACATAGCAGCGTTCAATGCTCACCAGGGATACTCGCCACAGTCGAGTCCACCATTTCCTTTTTATCCAGAGCATTTACTTCAGCCGTATAGCCCTCCACCGGAGGATGAGGACGACGATATGCCAGGTGCCCACCTGAGGTACACTATCCCCTTTCATATTTTTCGTATCTGTTTTGTTTATTCTCACAATGTTCTCAAGAAGGATTTTTCCTCACAATGTTCTCGTATCAATGCATTTAACTGGAGTTACACTCTCTTACCGTGTTTATTCTTGTTCACTCCCTTACAGTGTTTGGGTTTCACTCTCAGTATAATACACAAATATATCACCAGCAAATAGGATTAAACAAGAATAAAACGTGCTCAGATTGGTGAAGATAACTATGCAATCTCTAATCAATGCAGACTAAAACAAATCACTCTTCTACTCAGTATATCTCAAAGAGTTTAAAGCATGAATTTATTCCATGTAAATCATCATTGACGCCTCAACCAATATTTCAGAATGCAATACCATATAATTTATCTTAGAGCAACAGAGCACAGAGAGAAGTCAAACTAAAAGCACCCTTAAACTTAATATGAACATTGTCCTCATTGGAAACAAAACAGATACGAAAAATATGAAAGGGGATAGTGTACCTCAGGTGGCGCCTGGCATATCGTCGTCCTCATCCTCCGGTAGAGGGCTATACGGCTGAAGTAAATGCTCTGGATAAAAAGGAAATGGTGGACTCGACTGTGGCGAGTATCCCTGGTGAGCATTGAACGCTGCTATGTATTGAGCCGTAAATTGAGCCTGCTCTAGTTGGCGTGACTGGAGATCCATCACTCGCCGCTCCATTTGAGATTGATGGGTCATTAACGTTTCCATCATGTGCCCAGGATCATCCAATGTGTAAGAACGTGGAGGAATGGCTGAAGAGGAAGAGGCACCTCCAAATACAGACTGACTTTCATAGCACTGTTTAAGGTGCGCCTCTCTGTGAGCTTGTCTTTCGTGTGCCAAGGCAGGATTTACATAGGGGAAGAATTGAGAATTAGGATTACGCCGTACGCGAGGCAAAGGCATCGGCTGAGGAGGAATGACCGGAATTGACATCATGTTCATCGAACCCTAAGCCATTATCGCAGGCTGTCTCGTAAGACCAATTGGCGATGCATTCAATATTCGGTGTGCTGTACACCGCCTGCTGGATCCAGGGTTCGTCGTTTGAGCTCATGGGGACATTGGTGGCTACACATAGATGTGTGATCAGAACAGGGTGTATATGCCCACCCGTGCCTGATCCTTTACTGCATGAGATAATATTTCGGTGGATCAGCCGCCCGACATTGATAGATCGCCCTGTGAGAATGCAATAAAGTACCACTACATGTTCTTTAGTCAATTCCGATTTCTGAGAAGTGGGCATCAAGTTGCCCCGAATAAATTTGCACCATGTTTGCGTGTAGCGATTGAGGCAGCTTGATATAATATGTAGTGGTTTAGCATGGTCTTGTGTAGAATAAATCCAAGTGGCGCCCCTGTGACCCATCTCACGTATAATCAGCTCATAATCAGGCCCGACATCCATCATCGTTTGAAAGTCATCGGGGGCATCATTATCGAGGCCAAGATAAGTGTTGATAGCCTCGGCTGAAAAATTGCTGAACTTGCTCCGTACTTTTATGGGCTCCTCAATGTTGGCTGCCTTGAGATTAGCATAAAATTCGCGAACGGCATTCACGTTCGCATCACCTCCTAAAACGGTAAGTGTCTCCCATCTTCGTCTTCGGAGCGTGGTCAAAATGTGGCCGTCAACCTCAGTAGACTGGAATTGCACTTCACAAATAATGGCCTTAGCCTTGGTCATGAATTCTTTAAAATAATTAGCCGCGACGGGGCTGATGAAGGAGTGCTGGATTGGGCTGAAAGATACCAAACAAGTCGTGGCTCTTGAACATTTAGGCGGCATGGTGGAATAGCACACAAAGTAAATAACCTGTTACTGCACAGATGAAACACACAAATCCAACCCAGCATACACAAGTATGACAGTTAAGCACGTTAGATAATCAAGTAGGAAGGCTAGAGGAAACAATATGTAAAATTGAAAATTCTACTTGACTCAGGCATTTCAGCAAACATATGGTGGGCATGCATAGCAAACTGTGGGAGCATACAAAGATATAGCTCTAATCATCCCCAAAAGTAAATACAGACAATATCACTGGTAATTTAACGATCAAAGCAGGAAAACAGGTTACATATGCCCAAGATTTTCACAGGAATATCAAACCAGAATATTGAAGATAACGTGTGAGACTTCCAAAATGTTCAGGTGCGAGATTGAGGAAAAGATCAGCAAGAGAAGTGTACCTGTTGTCGTGCGAGAGGTCTGGGTGAGTCGCGGGAGACGGCGGTAGAAAATAGTGTATGTGAGCACCGAGCGATTGCGGTTTAGAGAAGGGGGAAAGAGGAATTAGGGTTCAATCAGCGAGAACGTAAAGTGAGGGTCGCGAGCGATCGCCAGGTAATAAAATGAAAAGTAGAGGTGCCGATCGATCGACACCTCTTCTGTCGGGTCTAAATTTGATGGAAGTTGCCGATCGATCACCACAGAAGCCGATCGATCGGCGACTTCTCTGTTTTAGAGAAGTGCCCGTAATTTTTTCTTTTTTTTTAAACATCAAATACTTAACCTAAAATATAAACTACTTGTATTAAAATGAAATAACGAAATTAGAACGGATAATGAAAATACGAAAAATGAAATAAATAAATAAAAATAAAATAAAAATAAAAATAAAACAAAAAAATAAATGACTAATGGGTTACCTCCCACCGAGTGCGTGTTTTAACGTCATCACCTTGACGATGTACTGCGTCATAATTAATTGAGAAGGAGAACGGATTTTGCACTGTCGAATGTACCTCCCCAATACGGTTTCAATCTCTGACCGTTGACCTTGAATGTAGATTGGTCTTCACCTTGAATTTCAACAGCACCATGAGAGAACACTTTAATAACCGTGAATGGACCTGACCATCGTGATTTGAGTTTTTCGGGAAATAGCCTAAGTCGAGAATTAAATAATAATACTTGCTGTCCTGGTGCAAATTTGATGAGGACATCTTTTTTATTATTTTGTTATTTTCTATGTGTCATTTATTATTATAGTTTTTAGTATTGTGTGGTTTTCTGTTATTTGTTTAATGGTTCATTAGTGTCTTTGTCATTTTCCATGAAGGTCTTATTCTATTTAAGGTTTTGCATTGTAACTTAGTGGATAGATGATGAAGATTATGATGAAGTTGATGAATGAATGATTAAATTGATTATGAATTTTCTATGAAATCCCCTTTTCTCTTCCCCTCTCCCTCTCGGTCACTTCTTCTTTGCTGTTAGCTTCTTCTTCCTTCCCCTTTTCTAACTTCTTTCTATCGGCTTCCTCTTCCTCACTCTCTTTCTCTCTCTAATCCTTATTTCTATCCGCTGCTGCATCAAATTTGGTATCAAAGCAAACCAATTGTTTTCTCAAACAATTGATTCTGGGAACCTTTTTTTTCCTTCTGTTTCACCATACTGCTATCTTCCGTCGTTGAGTTCTGGTTCGACAGCTTTGTCGTTGGCTTTGTCTCTGTTCATCGTTGGGTTCTAGTTCGATAGCTCTGTTGTCGGTTTCGTCTCTGTTCATCGACAGCTCTGTCGCTCGTCCTCATTCACAAACCGAACAGTGTTTCTCTTTTCTCTTCGGATTGCTGCTCTGTTCTCGGGTTTCTGGACTCAGAGAACTGCGACTTACTGCTCGCCGTAGTTCTGGGTCCTCGCCGTTCCTCCGTCGTCAGCTTCAGCGCCTCTGTTCGGCCTTGTTTTGGCCGTCGGTGTTCGCCGCCAAACCCTAACCAGTCGTCGCTATTTCTTTGTTTGTAGCCAGTCGCCTCTGTTTGATCAGATTTTTCGCTGCGACAGTGCTGTCCACTGTGCGTCGGCTTCTGTTCCGCGACTTCAGTTTCTGTGTGTCGGTTGCTGTTCTGCTATTTTTCTCTGTTCTTCGCCACGTTCTTCGCTGCGCTCGTTGTTTCTCTATCTCTAAGGCTTGGGTTTTCTCTGCATGACTTGGTTTCCTTCTACGATCTCAAAACTCATCGACTTGTTGTACTGTTAATCAATACTGTTTGGATGTTCATTTGAGTACTGTTCATTGGTTACTGTTTGTTTGTTATTGTTCATCGCACTGTTTTGCTTTTCCAACATGGCGTCCGATGACCTCGCTGGACTTTCCAATTCTGATAAAGAGAAGTGTGGAATTCAGCAATCCATTTTGCAAGAAGAAGAAGTTGATAGCCGTAAAAACGTTCATGAAACGGAGAATTTTATTAATGGTTCTTATGTTTATGTGTGCGCTCATGGTTTTCGACATAAAAAATGTGATGTGTGTGGACTTGTTCTTATTCACAGGTTCAAGGAGGAGAAAAAGTAGTTGTATTTAAGCTACGAAGATGTTCCCCATTAGTTTGATCAGCTTGCTGTAGTGTGATCCTATCAACTTGACTGGATGATTCTTCTACCCCGGGAGAATTGATGAGGACATCTTTTTTATTATTTTGTTATTTTCTATGTGCCATTTATTATGGTCATTTATTATTATAGTTTTTAGTATTGTGTGCTTTTCTGTTATTTGTTTAATGGTTCATTAGTGTCTTTGTCATTTTTCATGAAGGTCTTATTCTATTTAAGGTTTTGCATTGTAACTTAGTGGATAGATGATGAAGATTATGATGAAGTTGATGAATGAATGATTAAATTGATTATGAATTTTCTGTGAAATCCCCTTTTCTCTTCCCCTCTCCCTCTCGGTCACTTCTTCCCCGAACTTCTTCTTTGCTGTTAGATTCTTCTTCCTTCCCCTTTTCTAACTTCTTTCTATCGGCTTCCTCTTCCTCACTCTCTTTCTCTCTCTAATCCTTATTTCTATCCGCTGCTGCATCAAAATTTGGTATCAGAGCAAAGCAATTGTTTTCTCAAACAGTTGATTCTGGGCACTTTTCTTTTTTTTTTTCTTCTCTTCTGGTTTCGCTGCTACTGAGCTGGTAGCTGAATACTTTCCAACTGTTCATCTTGTTTGTTGCTGTTCTTCTACTGTTCGGCTTGGTGGTTCGTCTCCTTACACAAAAAAAAAAAAAAAAACAAAAAGTCTTCCTCTCCAAAGATCCGTGTTCGTCGCACAGTAACACCAAACAGCCCTCTGTTTCTGTTCGTCGTTCCTCCGTCGAACCGAGTCTCCTCGGATCGGACCTCGTCGACCCACGTTTCTGCTCAGCTTCGTCATTGGAGGGCATTTGTTGATCGGAAATCTCCTCGGATTCCAGTTGTCGCTGTTCGCGTCTCGGGTGCTTGTTCATTGCTCGACTTCTGTTCCTCACTCGGGTTTTCTCTCCATTGTTCAGCAGAAAACAACCCTAGTGGCTGCTTTCAGTGAGGATTCACGGTGGGCTTAACCGAGTCTCCTTGGATCGGACCTCGTCGACCCACGATTCTGCTCAGTTTCGTCATTGGAGGGCATTTGTTGATCGGAAATCTCCTCGGATTCCTGTGGTCGCTGTTCGCGTCTCGGGTGCCTGTTCATTGCTCGGCCTCTGTTCCTCACTTGGTTTTCTCTCCAAGTGGCTGCTTTCAGTGAGGATTCACGGTGGGCTTCACAATTGGGCTTTACAATTGGGCAAGCTACTCTTTGCAAACTCAACAGATTCAGGGAGTTCTCTATCCCACTCTTTAATTAGTTTTGCAATACTGTTTATTTCTGAATAACGCATTGATTTTGTCGTATGTGTAATATCCGGCTTGTACGGGTTTGTGGATATATTATATTATATTCGTATTTTATCATATAATGGCATTTTTGGTAAATATGTCAAATCAGGTCCGTTTTACAAAAAGAAAGCGTCATTACGATTCTAACGAATAATAAGAATTTTAAGGAATTTATGGGAATTTTCGGAGATCAAACACTATATTCCGAGTAAATACACCTTTTGTAGTGTAAAAGACGTTCTCGTAAAAATAGGAAACGAGGTCCGAATCGCGAACGGACAGTTTTAATAAATCCATGGCAATGAATAAAAGTTATTGGCAAAGTATGGAACTTTCGAGAATCCGAATAGTTGGACGATTAACGAACCGAAGGACGAAACAAAATAGAAATAAGAGCTAAGGGCAATTTGGTAATTTGCCAAATCAAATTATTAAATAACCTAAATTTTCTCTCTTTCCCTCACTTCTCTCTTTTCTTCTCTGCCGCCCACGAAACCAGAGAGCTTCTCCTCTCTCAGCCGCCGACGACTTCCAACATTCCGACCTCCGTCCGACCTCCGTTCGTTCCGATTTCTTCACGGTTTCTTCTCCTCTCGCTACCCTCGGTAAGTAGCTTCGGTCTCTGAGCATTTATTCTGAGTTTTCGGTTCGATTTAGGATTAGGGTTTCAATTAGGGTTTCGATCGATTTTCGTTAAAAACGCGAATTAGGGCTCGTAATTAATAGGTTAGCCGTAATTATGTATATGTTGAACATGTTGGACGTTATTGGACGAAGAAAAGTCAATTTGTGAAAAAGTATAAATTATAGAGTTTTCGGGTTTTCGAAAATAACTCGTAATATGGATTTCCAGATTTATCGAGCGTTATGTCGTTTAAAAGCTCCGATTTGTTAAATTAAAGATTTTATTAGTTTGGACATTTAATCGTTTAAATTAGTTTTAACGACAAATATCGTGTTTTGTCTCAGACACACGACTCCCGTGGACGAAGCTTGAGATCCAGCGCGCTCAAGGTAAGTTCTCGTGACTTGCTTGACCGAAAGGTTTACACCATACTCGTCGTTGTATCAAGGATCCTTGAGGATTCCTTGGTTTACGTTGTTTAGGTTGGGTAGTTAGGTTGGTTGTTTATAGGTTATGTTGTATTGTCTTGTTGATATGTATGCTGTTTGTTTACTTTCCGCTGATTAACTGTTCATGCATCACGTATTTCAAATGTCATAGAAAATGGATTTCCGCACGTGTTTTAAGGAAAGAAATGAACCACTGTAATTAATGTACGTAATCTGTATCTGTATCTGTATCTGGTTACGCGAGGTGGGGCTCAGGCATGGCTGTAGGGTTTGTGAGCATGTACCCCCCTCCTCTAAATCGAAAGTGGTAGTCCGACCGTGGGATGTATCCTTTCCATTTAGAGGGCTGATATCTCGGTAACAATCTGTCTGTGACGTAATGAAAAGAATGAAAATGTATCTGAATATGAATCTGTAATCTGCACGTTTTATGAATGGCATACGCACGCATGCATCTGCATTTACGTAGCTTACTGAGATTTCAATATCTCATATGTGTCTGTATGGTGTAGGTGACGTTCTAGGTTACGTTGACCCAGGTGAGGATGATATTCCTCCTCCTGACGTAGGAGCAGCTGATGGATGATGGCCGTGGGAGTGCGCTGAGCAGTCGAGGCGCGTTTTGACCCGTGGGGGGTGTATGTAAAGGTTTTGGGGGTTCTTTGTGATATTTTGGATTGATGATAAACTGTATAGAACATATTTAGGTTGTTTGGATCTGGATAGGGGTTAGGTAACGTTTTGGTAATTGTATGTAAAAATGTTTTGGTTTAAACTGCTTTGATGAATGTTATAAAATGTTTTGGTTTAAACAGTTATTTAAACGTTATAGAAATTCTGGAACTGTTTGGTTTAAATGTTTAAGTTGAATGAAAATGTTTTGAAATGTTGTTTGTAGGTTGTTACGGATAGCTCGGTTTTTAGAGCTATCCACGCAGTTGGACTTCGCAAAGTCCAAAGCGAGTCGATTGAGTTTAGGTTATGTTTTAATCGGTTGAGTGCATGTGTGAGTTTTGGTGAGTACTGGTGAAAGGAAGAAAGTGATTTGCTCTCTGGAGATCGGATTCCAGAGAACAAATAAATGTGTTTGAAGCTGAAAATTTCGAAGTGTTAAAGTCTCGAAGGAAAAGGAGGATCGCTGCATGGTGTGCAGCGATCGATCTCTGCTTTTCAGCAGAGATCGATCGTTGCCCTTGATGTAGGCAGCAGCGATCGATCTCTGCTGAAAGCAGAGATCGATTGCTTGCTGCAGCAAGCATGCAGCGATCGATCTCTGTAAACTACAGAGATCGATCGCTTGCTGCCAATATGCAAGCAGCGATCGATCTCTGTAGTTTACAGAGATCGATCGCCCCTCTCCTTTTGGCAGCTAGTTCCGATTCTGCCCCTCTGTATTTAATGTTATTAAATGTTTAAATGATTTAAGTTTTATTAATAGTTTTAGTTTATATTTTAAATGATTTACCAAACGAACTTCGATTTCGATTCTGGTTTCGGCTTCGATTTCATTTCCTGCTTTAACGTTAGGTTTTAAAGTTTTATTTAAAATGTAAAAATAAAAATGAAAAATTTATACGGTTAAATGGGTACGGACTTAGGGTCGTTACAGTATGTGTTGTGGCTTACCCTTGCTTCATATTCATATCCATATCAGCCTGTGCACCAACACAATAAATCTTGTTACCTGTTGCCATTTTATTGTCATATTATTTACTCCACCTAAATGCTTTCGGATTTAAACTGCTGTTGATTTAATCATTGTTGATTATTTCATATTCACCGGTTGAATTTGTTGAACCTCGCCTTTTGCTTATTGTTCAGTTTGATAATCAACTTTGTGGTGATTTTATAATGAAGTATTTGACCGTCGCATTATCATTTTAAAATATTAATTCTATTTGTTTGCTTTATTGGAATCAGCTTAATCTCAAATATTAAGTAAAACAAAGTTATTTGTAGTATTTGGTCGTAATCGATATTATTCACTACGTGCACTGTTTGTTTATTGATCTCAACTTGCCTTTCATATAAGATTCCGAGCATTATAGATCATTCACTAGTAACATTGCATGCAATTACGTAGTGGTCGTCAGGTCTCATCTAATTCTTATACTTTAGATATGGAACCGTCCCCATTAGATACCCTTTCCCAACAAGTAGCATAAATTTCTCAACAAGTAGCTCAAATACTTAACGCACAACAACAGTTTCGAGAGCAATTTGTTTCCATCCAGACCGACTTGGCCAGTGCTCACGAGGCACAAAGAGACTTAGAAAATAGGTTCACCAGCATGGACCTAAATCCGCATCCCTCGAATACAAACAATTCTGTAGTACCTAATAGGCGTCAAAATCCTCAGCAGGACATTCCACAACACTTCGGTCATAATCTTAGAGATAGGAATTATGGTCGAGATGATGGTCTAAATCATAATCGTCGGGATTATCATTCGCCCCTTCACTATGGTCATAACCATAGAGATCGAGATTATGGTCGAGACGGTAGTCAAAATCATAATCGTCGAGATTATCATTCTCCCCCTCACTATGGTCATAACCATAGAGATCGAGATTATGGTCAAGACGGTAGTCAAAATCATAATCGTCGAGATTATCATTCTCCCCCTCACTATGGTCATAGAGATAGAGATTATGGTCGAGACGGTAGTCAAAATCATAATCGTCGAGATTCTCATTCCCCCAATCGTCATGATGAGCATATTCCTAAGGGTATCAAACTAGATGCTCCTACTTTTGATGGAAGTTTAAATCCTCGTATCTTTAATCAGTGGATAAAAGATATGGATAGTTTTTTTTCTTGGTATAGAATGCAGAAAATCGACGAGTTGAATATGCCAGTTTCAAATTATCTGGTACGGCACGATTGTTTTGGGAGAGCGTGGAAAATCTCCTGGAAAGACGTAATGCGCCTCCCATTGAAAATTGGGAAGAAATGAAAAGGCGACTTCAAGAGAAGTACGTACCTCAGTCCTACCGAGGCAATTTGTTGGACCAATGGAACGCCCTTACCCAAGGAAACCGACCAGTCATCGAATATGTTAATCAATTCGATGAATTTCGAATGCGAAGTCAAATTGTCGAAGATGAAGCAATGACCTTGAGCAGGTTTCGACAAGGCTTAAGAGATGACATAAGACGCGAGCTTATCCTTCGAGGAGTCAATTCCCTAGATCATGCCTATTCCTTAGTTCAAAACTATGAACTAGTGACTAAAATGCCATATGGTAAACGAGGTGACAATAGACCCTCCACAATCCCAACTCCTGTCACCCCTAAGTCTCTCTTAGGACCTCATCCATCTAATGTCCCTTTGGCGAGAGAAAACAAAGGAAAAAGCGTAGACACCTCGCACAACTCTTCGCGCTTACAGTGTTTTAATTGTAAGGGTTTTGGTCACATTTCTTCTAAGTGTCCTAGCTGAAACCTAGTCTTACAAGACTGTGAAAATGAAATTGGGGAGACAAGTGAAGAACAAGTTTATGAGCCTAACCTTGAAGAATTCGAAGAAGTGGACAATGATAATTTCTAGGATGTATCCGACCCACATCATGGTCTCCTTCCTCCGATTCATCTCGATTGAGTGTCGTGAGATGTACGCTTATCCAACCTAAGGACGAGGAAGATTGGCGTCATCATTCTATTTTTTACACATATATCAAGGTGAATAACAAAGGTTGCAAAGTTATTGTAGATAGTGGTAGTTGCATTAATGCAGTATCAGCAACTACGGTACTCCGCCTAGGGTTACAATCAGTTCCTCATCCACGACCTTATAATGTCTCATGGATAGACGCTTCCTCTATTTCTGTGAAGTAGCGTTGTTTGGTTCCCATTCAATTCCTCGAATATAAAGAACAACTCTGGTGCTATGTCATTCCCATGGATGTCAGTCATGTCATTCTAGGTCGTCCTTGGTTATTTGACCTGGATGTCACTATACACGGCCGGTCAAACTCTTGTTCTTTTGTGTACCAAGGAAAGAAAATTCATCTTAAACCCCTGCCACCAAACCCTAAACCACTAGAGACTCCTCAAACGAAGAAAATTGTGGATCATAAAGGATTAAATATTATTGCTCCTACCGAGTTTGAGCGTTCTCTTAAAAGTGCTTCGATTGTTTTTGTCGTGGTGGTAATGGAGATTGGGTCAAACCCTCCACTCATGATCTCTGCCGACGCCCAATCAATTATCGATGAGTTTAAGGACGTTTTTTCTGAAGACCTCCCTGACAAGTTACCCCCGTTGCGAGATATTCAACATGAAATTGAATTCATCCCAGGGGTATCTCTTCCGAACTTACCTCAATATCGAATGAACCCCACCGAGCATACTGAGCTTTAGAGACAAGTCCACGAACTTTTAGCTAAAGGATTTATTCGTGAGAGTTTAAGCCCTTGTGCAGTTCCAGCTCTTTTAACCCCAAAGAAAGATGGCACTTGGAGAATGTGTGTTGACAGTCGGGCCATCAACAAGATAACGGTAAAATATCGTTTTCCTATCCCTAGACTTGATGATTTACTAGACGTCATGGCCCATGCAAAGATATTCTCAAAAATTGATCTTAGAAGTGGATATCACCAGATAAGGATCCGCCCCGGTGATGAGTGGAAGACTGCATTTAAAACCAAGGATGGACTTTATGAGTGGCTTGTCATGCCGTTTGGTCTCACCAACGCCCCAAGCACCTTTATGAGAGTAATGACTCATGCTCTTAGGCCTCTTATGGGTAAGTTTCTAGTTGTTTACTTCGATGATATCCTCATTTTTAGCCAAACTTTAGATGAACATCGTAATCATCTCCGACAAGTCTGTTCCATTCTTCGATTGTCGAGCCTTTATGCCAATGTCAAAAAGTGTGCGTTTTTCACAGAGAGTGTTTCCTTCTTGGGTTTTATCGTCTCTACTACAGGAGTATCCCCTGACCCATTGAAAGTTAAGGCCATCGTTGATTGGCCTGAACCTCAAAGTCTAAATGACGTCCGAAGCTTTCACGGACTAGCTACTTTTTATCGTCGCTTCATCAAAGGGTTCAGTACAATTATGGCTCCTGTTACCGAGTGTTTGAAAAAGGGCGATTTTCACTGGACATTAGCAGCATCTAAGGCCTTCAAAATTATTAAAATTCGAATGACTGAAGCTCCAGTAATGCGTCTTCCCGATTTCTTCAAGGTTTTTGAGGTTGAGTGCGATGCGTCGGGGGTAGGGATTGGTGGCGTTCTTAGCCAAGAGCGACACCCCGTCGCTTACTTCAGTGAAAAATTAAATGATGCCAAACAGCGATACTCAACATACGATAGGGAATTGTATGCAGTGGTGCAAGCCTTACGTTATTGGCGTCACTATTTGTTACCACATGAATTTGTGCTCTATTCGGACCATGAAGCCTTACGATATCTCAATTCTAAAAAACGATTGAACTTTCGACATGGTCGTTGGATTGAATATTTACAAGCATACTCGTTTGTCCTGAAACACAGAAAAGGGATAGAGAATTAAGCAACTGACGCGTTAAGTCGTCGTATATCTATTCTAAATGTCATGAGTGCGAGAATCATCGGTTTTGAAAGACTAAAAGAGGAATATGAGTCTTGCCTTAATTTTAAAGATATTGTGTTCGACTTAGAAAATGGACAATTGAACGATAACTGTAACTTTCATATGAAAGACGGTTATCTTTTCAAAAGTAACAAATTGTGCATTCCCCAAACATCCGTTAGAGAGTTCATCATTTGGGAAATTCATGCAGGAGGGCTAGCTGGTCATTTTGGACGTGATAAAACGATAGAAGAAGTTGAGCGTCAGTTCTTTTGGCCCGGCTTAAAGAAAGACGTGAGCAAAATAGTCAGTACTTGTAGAGTTTGTCAAGTGGCTAAACAAAGACGACAAGCTACTGGTCTTTACACTCCTCTCCCTGTCCCCAATCGTCCCTGGGAGGATGTTAGTCTGGATTTTGTACTTGGACTGCCTCGCACTCTTAAAAAACATGATTCTATTTTGGTTGTAGTTGATCGTTTCTCAAAAATGGCCCACTTTATTCCGTGCCACAAAACGTCGGATGCATCTAAGGTAGCTCGATTGTATTTCAATGAGATTGTCAAACTCTATGGTTTACCTAAGACAATTGTTTCAGACAGGGATGTGCGTTTTACTGGTCATTTTTGGAGAACTTTATGGCATATGGTAGGTACAACACTAAAATTTTCGACTGCCTACCATCCTCAAGCTGATGGTCAAACAGAAATTGTTAATCGAAGTCTTGAAAATTTATTACGATGTTTGGTCAAAGAAAATCATAAGAATTGGGATCTGATCCTCCCCACTGCTCAGATTGCATATAATAGTTCCGTGAACCGAACTATAGGTATGAGCCCTTTTGAAGTTGTCCACGGTTTCAAACCTAGGAAACCTTTAGACCTTCTCCCTATGTCACCGCATGCTAGTGTGTCTATGTCGGCTGAAAATTTTGCTCAGCATCTTCATGATTTACATATTAAGATCAATAAACAAATAGAGACTAGTAATGCATCATATAAATTACGAGCTGATTTACACAAACGACACGTTGAATTTAATATTGGAGATTATGTTATGGTTCGAGTTCGTCCTGAGCGACGATCCTCCGGATCTGGTTCTAAATTGCAAGCTCGTAGTATTGGTCCTTTTAAAATTTTAAAGCGAATTGGTTCAAATGCATATGTTGTTGATCTTCCACCTAATTTTGGTTATCACTCTACTTTTAATGTTGAAGATTTGATTGCTTTTAAAGGCCATTTTAACCCTGCTGATGACCCCTTTTTACCTTCCTCAATCGACTTTGCGCCTCCATCGGCCAGGTCACACTCCCCAACACCTTCTGTCACAACACATAAGGATAAAATTGATGCTATTTTAGATGAACAAATTGTATTTACTAATGAAGGTGAGGTTCAGCGTTTCCTGGTTCGTTGGGTGGGTCGCCCAGATAGTGATTGCACGTGGATTTCCAGAGAGACCTTTCAGCAGTTGGATCCAGACCTTTTGGAGTTCTTTCGGAGTCATCAGGATCTCACTTTGCCGGATTCCCACACTGTTTCGAAAGATACTCGGTCCAGCCCTCCAGTTTCACGAGTCTACAGTCGCCGTAAGAAGGTTGCTCAACCGCTTAGCTTATGGTTGGGTGATTGATCAGCTTGCTACAGTGTGGTCCTTTCAACTTGATTGGTTGATTCTTCTACCCCGGGAGAGTTGATGAGGACATCCTTTGATTTAGCCATGTTAATTATTTTGTTATTTCCCATTCGTAATTTATTATTATGGTTTTTTGTTATTTTTGTGGTTTTCTGTTATTTTTTTAATGGCTCATTAGTGCTTGGCCTTTCAAGCTTCTAATGTTGAACTTTCTTATTTAAACTTGCATTGTATTTGGATTAGTAGTTGATGAATGAATGATTAAATTGATTATGAATTTTCTGTGAAATCCCCTTTTCTCTTCCCCTCTCCCTCTCGGTCACTTCTTCCCCGAACTTCTTCTTTGCTGTTAGCTTCTTCTTCCTTCCCTTTTTCTAACTTCTTTCTATCGGCTTCCTCTTCCTCACTTTCTTTCTCTCTCTAATCCTTATTTCTATCCGCCGCTGCATCAAAATTCCTTCAGTACAATGTGTTTATCATGCCACGCCTTCGTCTTTTCTTTATAAATTCTCGAATTTTCATAAGTTTCTTGTCGAAATTCATCAAGCTCGTTTAACTGTAATAATCTAGCTTCGCCAGCTGCTTGTGACTCCATATTTATCTTTTTAATAGCCCATAAAGCTCAATGCTCTAATTCCACCGGCAATCATTCAACCATAGGCAGGATACCAGCTGTCACTCTCTGGTTGGTACACCTCACTCAGGACATGATGGTGAGAACCAAATCCTTTCAAGTACCATTTGCCCTCGTAAACAACCCCACCAAAGGGAACCATAGCCGTGCTCATATCGGAAATAAACGACCATTGATTCTTATTTAGATCGTACATTTCGGCCGATCTTCAGGATCTGTGGGCCCCTTCGTTTTCCCCACCGGCAACGTATAAGCAGTTGTTT
Source organism: Begonia masoniana (assembly GCA_022432975.1). Taxonomy (NCBI): domain Eukaryota; kingdom Viridiplantae; phylum Streptophyta; class Magnoliopsida; order Cucurbitales; family Begoniaceae; genus Begonia; species Begonia masoniana. The sequence continues at coordinate 8,377,158 of CM039508.1, read as the reverse complement.
ATAACACACGAACCGAAGCGATGTCGCCTTCGAAGCATATCAGGAACTCGATGCCATTTGTTCGTCCTCGCACCGTAAAATATAACTCTTCTCATCGATCCCTTAACTGGGTCTTTCCCCACAAACAAAGAGATGTCAGCCACTAAGAACAGCACAGCCAAATCCAAGGGCTTCTGAGTATTCCCTAGGGAGTGGCGGGAGAGTCTGCAAAAGCTGGTAAATAGGGTCAAAGGCTTGCCAAGTGATCTTCCCTTCTTTGTCCCTCTTGATGACATATATCCAATATCCATTCTACAGCAATTCCAAAACTCTTCCGTAACGAGTAGAAGAAATTACCAGCCAAAAGGCGATACCATCATTTGCAAACTAGATGGAGTTTTCGGTGTTCGATTCTAGGAACTCTGGATCAAACAAGATATGGCAAGATAGTTGGGCAGGCCTGGGAGGAGGGAGGACTGGTTTCTGCTTCTATCTCCACGATTAGTCTTGGCTCTGGTTGAATGAATAGATGCTTTGATTTCAGGTTGGAGACAAAGCTTTGTACCGGACGTACTTCTTGGCTCCGGCAACAGTCTTCATGCCAGCATCAACTCTTTTCAAACACGCTGTTGAATCAACCTGAAGAAAAGAAACATATCAATTGGCAACATTTTATCATTTTGGTTTATTCAGATACCAAAGTGGATGATTGACAAATTCCATACTAGAAATAATCACAAAAAATCTTTTGATCACTCGGATTCCAATTTCTCAATGGTATCCCGAGAGCTTGTAATAATATGCAGAGCGAGAATCAATCACAGAACAAGATGCAAGATGAAGCACAGAGCGATATTTTTGCAAAACTGTTCATACTTCTACTATTGCCACATTTGTCAGCTGTATCCTTCAAATTTGTTAATCGAGAAGAGAAGATCTAATAAGCCAATCAACTGTTCATTGTTCACCAACCCATTTTGGCATCATCTATATCGTATAAACGCGACCAATATCAAGGTGATTCACTGATCCAGAGACCATGATAAATTTACTTCGATTGAATATCGAACCACAGACTTTAAACACTTTGATTGATTGAGGCAGCCATCGGAGAACAATCTTTAACTTGGAAATCCGACAGATGACAAAAAGAAGAAAGAAGAAAGAAGAAAAAAGAAAGAAGAAAGAAGAAGAAGAAAGAAGAAAGAAGAAAGAAGAAAGAAGAAAGAAGAAAGAAGAAAGAAGAAAGAAGAAATCGAATACCCTGATTTAGGAACCTAAATATTTGAGTTTTGCAATCCAATTCCTTCAATATGTATCAATTCCAAAACCCAAATATGAGAAATCGATTGACTTGTGCAATGGTAGATGATGAAATGCATTTTCTTATTTTGTCATTTAAGTTTCAAAGTACAATTTGGCTGTGAAAGTAGTGTATTTCCAACTTAAACAGATAAACTGAACAAAATCATAAATAGATAAGATCAAAACATCAAATTCACACAATCCAGACATGTTCCTTAAAGGGCAACCTAGATCTCAAAGCAGCCAAAAAAGGTCTTTAAATAGATGAAGAATTACCAGAGGAGGTTGAATCATTCTCTCCGTTGCTATCTTTCTCTAGAAACTCCAAATCCCAAACATTTCAAAGACAGTCTAATCTTTCAATTATCCGTTACTCAACGGCAAAATACAGAAACTTTCAGCGCAATCGCCATCAAAACTAGCTGTTTATTCCACCATTCCAGTATCCAAGTTCAACGTTGGCCTTCAACATGCGACCCAGTGGATACAATCTCTGTCCGACTTTACAGAAGTAACCAGCTAAGCATCCCCAACTCGCATTCAATTTTTCAAACCCATTTAAAATATCAGAAGGCGGAAGAAAATTTCCAGAGGAAGAACTCGTTAAAACCAGGGCCAATTACAGTTTGCAGTAGATTTCAAGCGAACCCATTTCCGAATCAGAAAAACTAGACAGAAATCAAGAAGGAGAAATCGAGAAACAAGTGCTCAAAAAAGACTGAAACTAAATATGAGACAGCTGAAAACGCGGGACAAAAAGGGTAATGGAGGGGGGTGGGGGGGGAGGAAATAGCTAGACCTCTTTAGCCATTAAACTTGAGTGGAAACAAGGGCCCAACAGCACAGCGGCACTACCCACCAAGCGCAAGAAGGTGAAGAAAGAGTGGAGAGAGGGAGAATTTGAGAGTCTGAAAAAGCAAACCTAAACCATTAAAAAGAGGAAGAGAAAGACGGAGTGTGTCGTGGAATTTTAGTTGTGCCGGTGGTGGGTATTGTGTTAACGTTAGAATTTTATATTTTATTTTATTTATAAATTTATATAAGTTAGAGTTGCAAAATTCGTAATTGTATTTTAATTTTCATAGTAGATTTATTCATCTATCCATAGTTTTTTCCGAAAGAGTTTTTTCACGTAAATCTGATATCCCACATTATATATATATATATATTTTTTCAATTTCTAGTTCAATTTTTCAACAATTGATATTAGAGGAAAGTTGAAAGTTTTTTGAAAATCAAATTTCGATTTATCGAAAGTATCAAATGAATTTATGGGTTTTTAATTTTGATAAAATTACAATTGTGGAAAAAAAATTAGAAAAAAAAAATTTAAATTTCCTGCGTCCCTCTTCTCTTCTTCACAAAGGAAGAAGAGAAACCCAAATCTGCATCGTCGCTGCCATCTGAAAAAGAGAGAAGATGACACGGTGTAGCGACCCTAATACTATACCCAATTTCCCGTACATATATATATTTTTATCCTTATACATTAAACAAACTCTAAGCGGAATTTTAATCGAAATCGGAATGGAAGTCTAGTTTATAAATCATTTAAAACCAAACTTAAAACAATTAGGATAAAACTATTTAAAACAATTAAATAAATAAATTAAAAACATATATTCAATCGGCTAAAAGGAGGGGCAGAATCGACAATTGGCAACCCAAAATGGAGGGGCGATCGATCGCCCAAAACCGGCGATCGATCACCCATGGCGATTGCTGCCAGGCGACTGATCGCCTGGCTGATCGCCCTTCTGGCGATCCACCTTCCTGCCAAGCGATCGCCCAGCGATCGTTCGGCAACTTCTCTAGAAAAATCCAGAGAAGTTACTAAGCAGGGGGCAATCGATCGCAAGGCTTTCTAGAAATTCTTCCAGAGAGCTCGGCTCTCCCTTTCTCTGGTTCTCCTTTCTTTTCCCCCTGTATAACCACTTAACATACCAATTTTCTTCTACAATCACCACTAACATTACACACACCATCACAATACAATTTAACATCAAACGCCCCATACTCATACGTTTTCTGAAATACAATCCCAAAACCGACTCAAACGAAATTAAAACAAAACACATTTTCATAAAAACGAACCGCGTGGATCCGTTTAAAAACTATACATTTCCTCCTATTTAAATCACCGACAATTCCAATAAAACTTTTAAAAACGGTTTACAAAACAAGTTTCCAAAAACATTTAAAACCTCAAACCTATCCACTATCAGATCCGAGCATCCTAAAATGTTTCTATACAACCATTAACCCGACAATTCCCAAAAGCCCTCAAAACATCTAACCATGAGTCCTACGGGTCAAAACGCGCCTGGACTGTGCCAGCACACTCCTGCGATTATCCTCCGTCAACTGCATCACTCCTCAGGTGGAGGGATCTCGTCCTCACCTATGTCGAAGTCACCTACATCATACAGACACCTATGAGATAAAAATCTCAAGCAAGCTCTCGTAAATGTACATGCATGCTGATGTGCCAATAGGCCCAAAAGCCCAATTCAAGACTAAGGCCCAATCCATATCCAAAGCTCATACTACTTATTACTTGCTTACTAATGACTTTATTTCTTTTGCAGGTAATGGACTCAATGAAGGCTTGGAGCGGAAGCCCAATTCACATGGCAAGGATCAACCTCATCACTTAACCTCTTGGGATGCACGAGATGAAAAGAATCAGCTGGATTAGCAGAAGCGGGAATTTGTCTTCCCGGAGACAAATCTTGTAATTTATTTTATGTTGGTTTTCTTTAAACAAACATTAGTTTTATTTTATGTTGTTGCAAAAACCATTAGCCCTTAGAGTTGTATGGTGGGTAGCTAATTTGGGTTAAAGTGAATCATCTTGATGTGGGAGGCCCAACCCATTAGAAGACAAAATGGAGAAGAAGCACACAAAGAACAATTGGTAGTGGACACAAGGATTGATGACGTGGCACAAGGAGGGCACTTGATGACATTTGTAAGGGAGGAAGCCTCACCATTGGATGAAGAAGCAAGGACAAGAGGTAGTGCTCACAAGGATTGATGATGTGGCACAAGGAGGATGCTTGATGATATTTGTAAGGGAGAAAGCCTCACCATTGGATAAAGTACAAGCACAAATCATCTTGGCCACCCATCATCACACTCATCCAACGGTTCACATTCAAACTTGCAAAACCCTAGCTACCCTAGGATCTCTATTTAAGCATCACACTTGGCCATTGTATGGGTCTTTTGCCAAATTAATCTATTGAGGTATATTTTATTAAGACAAGGTTGTCTTGGTGAAGAATCTTCCAAGGGTTGGTGCCATTGGAATTCTACCTAGGTTGGTGCCAAGGTAGGTATCGGTTTGTTTAAACCGATTGGAGAGAACCTCCATTGCTTCCAAGCGTGTGGTGGCTTGAAAGCTCTTACTCCTTACTCTATTCCAAGTCACCTTGGTGCTGGAATCATAAGAGAAGGTCACACCATTCCCAAAGACCGGTCTTCTTCCTTGGAAGAAGCATTAGCCGAGAGGTAACTCAATACCTCTATCGGCCAGTTCAGGGTTTTATCATTTTCTTTATTTTTCTTCACATAACACTATCACCACTTTACACGTACTTTATCTTCCATCTCTTAGCTTCATTTCGTCTGAAGAAATCGTTTCATTTCGAGCACTTTAACCTTTTCATTTCTGCTCATACATTTTATTGCTCTCGGGTTAGTTGACCAGTGAGCAACCCTTATTCTTTGGGTGATAACTCGCTCATTTTCAGGTCGTTACCCATCATTTTGGTATCAGAGCGTAGCTAACATCCGTGGGAACATTTTGGTACCTTTTATTTGTGCTCTTATTTACAAATTTTTAGCTGCATTGTTCGTTGAAGTTAAGTTACATTCTGCTGTTAACAAAATCAGTTTTCTAGATTTGTGCATTTTTGGGTTTAGGCACTTTAGGTAGCGAATTTCTTTTTATTTTTTGCATTTATTTACTTAATATTGTTCTATTATTATTGTCTAACATCTCATGAGAGTCGATTAAAAGTTAAAGTCATTTTTCCTTTCCATTGTCTTGCTGTGATTATACCCTGTTCTGTTTTTATTACACCAGAAAAATTCTGGTTGTTAAAATCTGAAAACAAGTGCATTGTGTTGCTGTTTTTATATAGCTTTGTTAGTTTTAAATCTTGCTACATTTATATAATCTTATTTATGCTATGTTCTGAAGATTTAAAGGGTGGAAGTATCTATTAATGTTGCTGCATTGGTTTTTTAAAATCTGGTTTTTGTTGAATCGACAAAACTAAATCTGCTTTGTTTGAAAGACCAGAATTCTAATAGCTTGTAGTTGCTGTTTTCCCCTTTGTTTTGTGGTATTTAATCTTATTACATTGTGTTATCCTATCTAGACTTTGTTTGGAAGATTTAAGGGTAAAAATCGTGCTTAAAATTGCTGCATTTACATGCTTATAAAAGAGTTTACAAGGTGTTTGATGAAATGACTTGCCAAAAATAGTTTAATAAAACCTTAAATTTTTTTCTAATCAATTGCTATTTATTTGTCACGAATTTGTTAAGTTGTTGTTCATTGAAGATTTAAATGATAAATCATGCCTTAAAGTAATCAACTTGAGGTTTAAACATGATAGTAAATGAGCATGCAATCGGAAATTCAAAACTGTTTTTTTTTTTTTTAAATAGTGTAACTAGATTGATAATTGTAGGTTGAAATTCTCTAATTAGTTGATGGTCTTAATTAACCAATTTATCATGATCTTATTCACTAAGTATTTGAGGATTAAATGAAGTATTAAATCAATTAACTTGGACGTAAAACTATTGTGAAAAGTAGCATGCAAATCGGTTAAAAATCACAACAAAACTCTTTTTCTAAGCACCCATCAACTAGTTTGAAAAGTGTTTGTGAAAATAGCTCACCTAATTTTATCAACAATTGCCTAGTTTTTTTTTTTTCCTCAACTAGTTTTAAATTTTTGTTAGCAAGTTATTTTAATTATTTGCTTTGTTTAAAAAAAAAATGCGAAGAAATTCCTATCGTAAAACTTAGTTTAAGTGTTAACTTATTCCCTACTCCCCAAAGTTAGAAACACAATTAACTAATATATTTGAAGACTTAGAATATAATGCAAACAAGAAGTGGAGCTTTAAGAGAACAAAATAGGGACAAGGAAACCCAAAACCCACATCCCATGGCTCTTACCCAACCGGAGGGTGAGTCGAGTATGCAAGGACAAATTAATGAGATAAATGAAGCACTTATTACCCTAAGCCAACAAATTCAAAACATGAATTTGAGATTCGAGGAATCAATGAGGAACAACAATCGAAGAGAATCCCCTCATAACTCCCCACGACGACGAGACCTTGAATCCCCTCGAACAAGAAGATACGAAGGATCTCCTCCAAGGAGAAGATATGAAGAATCTCCTCGAAGGAGAAGTTATAATGAATCCCCGAGACTACGGAGGGATGAAGCATCTCCCCAAGGGAGAAGAAATATGGAATCCCCTATACGAAGGAGGGATGAAGAAAGGAGGAGATACGAAAATTCCCCTTAACGGAGGAGGAACGACAAAACCCCAAGAGAGAAGAAGAGACCAACCGAGGAGATGATACCGAACTCATGAATCATTGGATGATATTGATTGGGGTGACGAAAAGATGATGACTATACCCCTACAAGGCGAAGAGATAATGACGAGCTAAAGAACGCCAAAATTACAATTCCCCCATTTAATGGAGCAAGCGATGGGAGCACATTCCTCAATTGGGCTGATAAAGTCGAGAGAGTATTCGATTACTACGACTATTCGGAGAGATCGAAAGTAAAGCTCGTATCGGCTGAATTGACGGGTTACGCTGCCCTTTGGTGGGCCAACCTAAAAAACCAAAGCACAAACGAGAGACGAACCAATAGCAACCTGGCAGACTATGAAGGCACACATGGCAAGAAGATTTGTGCCAAGCCATTACCGTCAAGAAATCTTCCTACAAATGCAAAACCTTCGACAAGGAAGTCAAACCGTGGATGAATACCTCATGGAGTTTGAAACTCTAAAGATCCGAGGAGGTATGGATGAACCCAAAGATCACATAATCGCCCGATTCATACGTGGACTTAACCGTGAAATTAGAGATCTAGTCAAAATAAAAGGCTTAGATTCAATGGAAAGGGTTGCTCAAATGGCCACCACTATTGAGAGGCAACTGAAGAGGAAAAAGAAAGCAATCTTCACCCCAAAATTCACGCCAAAGGCCATTGAGAACAACAAATTCACACCGCGGACTTACGACAACAACAAATTTAACACTAAGGCTGAAGGCAAGAAACCTTTTGTTCAAAACTGGCCACCTAAGAACACCATTACCAGGCCATCCATGGACAACACCAACAAGTTAAAGGCTCGTGACATGAAGTGTTTCAAATGCCTTGGGACTGGCCATTTTATGGCACATTGCCCTAATGCACGAACTATGGTGATCCGAGATGGAGTCACAGAAGAGTTGGAAAGTGAGAATGAAGGAGAAGGAATTGATGAGGGGGAGGTCGATGCAGTTGAAGTAGTAGAGAGTGATGAGGATATGATTCAAGCACCCGAAGGACCTCTACTAATGATCATTCGACGAGTCCTTATTTCAAAGAACACAAAAGGATAATGTCAACGCGAGAACATATTTCATACCCAATGTATAATTAAAGACAAATTGTGTTCCGTGATTATTGATGGAGGAAGCGCGAATGTGGCTTCACAAGATTTGATAGAAAAGTTATCATTGGAGACTAATGTCCATCCCCATTCATACAACTTAAGATGGCTCAATGATAAAGATGATGTCAAGGTTACTAAACGTGTAGCCATAAATTTCAACATTGGAAATTATAAAGATTCCGTTATATGTGACGTAGTGCCCATGAGTGTAAGTCACCTAATATTAGGACGACCATGGCAATACGATCGAAGGGCCATACATGATGGAGTCTCAAACTACTATTCACTCAAGTTTGGTGGAATAAACATTACATTAGTACCTTTAACTCCAGAGCAAGTTGCTAAAGATGAGGCTACAAGGAAAAAGGGAAAATCCAATCTTTTTATGACTAAAGACCAAATAATAAACACCTTGCTAGAGGAAGAATCTTCAAGTGATAATAAATATGAAGAGAGTGTGGATGATGCATCCGATGAAGAATCCTCAAGTGAGGATGAAGACAAAGAGATCAAAGAGAGAAAGTTCTATTTTGCAAACAATCCACTATTTGAGTGGAATGATCAAAAGAATAAAGGAGTTGAATTCAACCTCATTGAAAATTTTGAGGATCAACATCAACTAGAAGAAGAACCCCTTCCATTGACGAAACCAAACATTCATAAAATTATTAACAAACCTATAGATTTTGAAAGTTTATTACTCAAGGATCCATATTATGATAAAACCTCAATACCACATCCTTTAGAACCCTTAGGAGTAACCTTAACTTTGGGAAGTTTGAAGTATAAGTTGGGAAATGTCAAAATTTGTGATACTTATACACGATTTATCTTACTTGAGCCGAAGAAGAGTCGAAACATATTTAAGGCAATCTTAGAATGTTTTGCTCAAAATCATTATTGGTGGCTTAACGGATTTCAACTTCTCATTATTATGCTCAATGACACACTATTTTCCTTGATAGCGAACTATTTAATGAGTCAATCCCAATAGTTGTGGACATTTCTTGGTGGATAAGAATCATAAGCAACCACCTAGAAGATTCAACTTTGATAATGGTATACCAATATCTTTTAATAGATATTTGGAGATGAACATCGAGGTGATCCAAGAAAGGGATTTGAGGACAAATCCTAAATTAGTTGGGGAGGATGATGTGCCAATAGGCCCAAAAGCCCAATCCAAGACTAAGGCCCAATCTATATCCAAAGCTCATACTACTTATTACTTGCTTACTAATGACTTTATTTCTTTTGCAGGTAATGGACTCAATGAAGGCTTGGAGCGGAAGCCCAATTCACATGGCAAGGATCAACCTCATCACTTAACCTCTTGGGATGCACGAGATGAAAAGAATCAGCTGGATTAGCAGAAGCGGGAATTTGTCTTCCCAGAGACAAATCTTGTAATTTATTTTATGTTGGTTTTCTTTAAACAAACATTAGTTTTATTTTATGTTGTTGCAAAAACCATTAGCCCTTAGAGTTGTATGGTGGGTAGCTAATTTGGGTAAAAGTGAATCATCTTGATGTGGGAGGCCCAACCCATTAGAAGACAAAATGGAGAAGAAGCACACAAAGAACAATTGGTAGTGGACACAAGGATTGATGACTTGGCACAAGAAGGGCACTTGATGACATTTGTAAGGGAGGAAGCCTCACCATTGGATGAAGAAGCAAGGACAAGAGGTAGTGCTCACAAGGATTGATGATGTGGCACAAGGAGGATGCTTGATGATATTTGTAAGGGAGGAAGCCTCACCATTGGATAAAGTACAAGCACAAATCATCTTGGCCACCCATCATCACACTCATCCAACGGTTCACATTCAAACTTGCAAAACCCTAGCTACCCTAGGATCTTTATTTAAGCATCTGACACGCTTAGGAAAGGGGCCCCTTAGGAAAGGGGCCCCTTAGGAAAGGGGCCCCTTAGGAAAGGGGCCCCTTAGGAAAGGGGCCCCTTAGGAAAGGGGCCCCTTAGGAAAGGGGCCCCTTAGGAAAGGGGCCCCTTAGGAAAGGGGCCCCTTAGGAAAGGGGCCCCTTAGGAAAGGGGCCCCTTAGGAAAGGGGCCCCTTAGGAAAGGGGCCCCTTAGGAAAGGGGCCCCTTAGGAAAGGGGCCCCTTAGGAAAGGGGCCCCTTAGGAAAGGGGCCCCTTAGGAAAGGGGCCCCTTAGGAAAGGGGCCCCTTAGGAAAGGGGCCCCTTAGGAAAGGGGCCCCTTAGGAAAGGGGCCCCTTAGGAAAGGGGCCCCTTAGGAAAGGGGCCCCTTAGGAAAGGGGCCCCTTAGGAAAGGGGCCCCTTAGGAAAGGGGCCCCTTAGGAAAGGGGCCCCTTAGGAAAGGGGCCCCTTAGGAAAGGGGCCCCTTAGGAAAGGGGCCCCTTAGGAAAGGGGCCCCTTAGGAAAGGGGCCCCTTAGGAAAGGGGCCCCTTAGGAAAGGGGCCCCTTAGGAAAGGGGCCCCTTAGGAAAGGGGCCCCTTAGGAAAGGGGCCCCTTAGGAAAGGGGCCCCTTAGGAAAGGGGCCCCTTAGGAAAGGGGCCCCTTAGGAAAGGGGCCCCTTAGGAAAGGGGCCCCTTAGGAAAGGGGCCCCTTAGGAAAGGGGCCCCTTAGGAAAGGGGCCCCTTAGGAAAGGGGCCCCTTAGGAAAGGGGCCCCTTAGGAAAGGGGCCCCTTAGGAAAGGGGCCCCTTAGGAAAGGGGCCCCTTAGGAAAGGGGCCCCTTAGGAAAGGGGCCCCTTAGGAAAGGGGCCCCTTAGGAAAGGGGCCCCTTAGGAAAGGGGCCCCTTAGGAAAGGGGCCCCTTAGGAAAGGGGCCCCTTAGGAAAGGGGCCCCTTAGGAAAGGGGCCCCTTAGGAAAGGGGCCCCTTAGGAAAGGGGCCCCTTAGGAAAGGGGCCCCTTAGGGCCCCTTAGGAAAGGGGCCCCTGTACAACCCACGATTATGCTAGGTTTGTGCTCAGTTGGGTGCAAGTGTACAATATTAGATTAAAGATACAAAATGCTAAAATAAATGCAAGAAATAAACAAAAAGAATGTTAAGGATAGGGCCGAATATATGTATATTATTGTAGAGAAGAAATATGCAAAGAAAATAAAAGAAAGAGAAGACAATAGATGTTAGAAGAGGAAAGAAAATATAAGGCAAATAAACAAGGAAAAATGACAATAAAATAAAAGTGGGAGTGGGTGCTATGGTGGTGCTGAAATTTAGAGGTGATGTTGAGTGCAAAGTGAAGACAATAAAAGTAAAGAAAACCCTTGGTGGATCCGTGGAGCGAGCTTACGGTTTAAGCTCTCGGATACACGTTTTCCGTGAGGAAAACGACCACCGTAGGCCGGAGATTTTCTTCCTCGATCCAACTCCCAATGGAGATGGTGAGGGAATGAATAAGAGCTAACCTAGCAACCCAAGCTAGTTAGCAATGGAGGCTAACTCCTCTTGGTTCAAGGAACCAAGGAAAAATCACCAAAGGAACTTTGGATATTTAGGGGAAATAGTTGTTTTTTTATTTGGCAAAAAGTTGTATACAATCCCCAAATCCATGCTTAAATAGGCAAACCTAAGGTGGATGGCGTTTGGAGGTGAAATGGTGGCCTTTGATCAAGTGGAAATCGGATGGTGGAGAGCTGAAGCTGAGGGAGGCGCGAAGGGCCAATCAACGCGCGCGCAGGTGGCACTTGGGTAGGCGCGCTTCGTTGCCAGGTGAGCGATCCGCGCCGCTGCTGCCTACGCCAATCAGCAGCTGCCCGTGCGCTTGTGTCTTCTGCCCGCGCGCGCCAGACGTCCTTCCAAGGTGAAGTCCGAGCCAAAAATGAGCCAATGGTCCAAAATCTTCCAAGTCATGAATCCATGCCCTCCCCCACTCATATACCTGCAATAATATACCTTTAGGAGTGGGCTCTTTTTTGGACCAAGTTTCTCTTTGGGCTTGATTTGTTGAGGCCTTTTTCCTTGGCTTGAAAGTTTGGTTGAATTGTCTTCAACCCAACATCTACCACATTCATCTAATCCTAACCATTCAATCTAATGCATGCAATGCAAATTTATAAATCCTTACAAAAAAGGCTAATGTATGCCAATGAGTTTGAAAAATAAAAATTACAATTTCAAGGCCCGGGAAGACAAATTCTCATAGGGCTGTCATCAAGCTCCGTGCGAATGCTCCAACGGACGACATGGCAAGGCTTCGCCTCATCCTCCTTAGTCGGCTCCCAAGTGAAGTCCATGAGTGAATCGAAACCTGCAAAAAGAGACAAGTCGTTAGAACATTGAACAGTTAAATTTTGTGCCCGGGTTTGTGATCTGGTAACGGGCCTACGAGGCACGTCATCATCACACTTGGCCATTGTATGGGTCTTTTGCCAAATTAATCTATTGAGGTATATTTTATTAAGACAAGGTTGTCTTGGTGAAGAATCTTCCAAGGGTTGATGCCATTGGAATTCTACCTAGGTTGGTGCCAAGGTAAGTATCAGTTTGCTTAAACCGATTGGAGAGAACCTCCATTGTTTCCAAGCGTGTGGTGGCTTGAAAGCTCTTACTCCTTACTCTATTCCAAGTCACCTTGGTGCTGGAATCATAAGAGAAGGTCACACCATTCCCAAAGAACGGTCTTCTTCCTTGGAAGAAGCATTAGCCGAGAGGTAACTCAATACCTCTATCGGCCGGTTCAAGGTTTTATCATTTTCTTTATTTTTCTTCACATAACACTATCAGCACTTTGCACGTACTTCATCTTCCATCTCTTAGCTTCATTTCATCTGAAGAAATCGTTTCATTTCGAGCACTTTAACCTTTTCATTTCTGCTCATACATTTTATTGCTCTCGGGTTAGTTGACCAGTGAGAAACCCTTACTCTTTGGGTGATAACTCGCTCATTTTCAGGTCGTTACCCATCACATGCTATGCATATGAGTTCAGAAATCATGCAGCATTTTCTTCATCTTTACTCTGTGGGTGTCACCGAGATCTCAACCCCCTAACCAGAGAGAGCACATCCAGCGGTCGGACTACTCTTTCCAGCTAGAGGAGGGGGGTACACGCTTACAACGCGTACAGCCGTGCCTGAGCCCCATCTCGCATGACCTATAACTGTTTAACTGTATGAGTACATAATAGATGTGGTATTGTGACAAACTCGTAGTCGATCTTCACAATAGATCAATAGCCCCTTTCCAGGCCACATCGCCATTTTCTTTAAAACATCGTGCGAAAATTCATTTTCTATGTTCTTTTAAAACACGTGATGCCTGAACAGTTCAATATAAACGTAAACAAGCGCATATATACCATCAGGACGGTAACAACATAATCTATAAAAATATCTAGTCCTAACTACCCGTCCAAAACAAATTAAACAAACACGTCGCCAAATTCCTCGAAACGACCTCGACGTACGGTGTAGACCAATCGGTCAAAACAAGTCAAGAGAACTTATCTCGTGTCCGTTGCAGCTCAAGCTCCGTCCACGAGCGTTGTCCACCTAAGCAGTTTCACCAAATTGTCGTTAAAACGAGCTTAAACAATTTAATGTCCAAAACTAACAAAATCCTTAACTAAGGAATTTCCTAAAATCTTAACTTAACTAATCGAAGTATTTAAACAACGATTAACGCTCGATAGTTTAAAACCACAATCAACGAGTTTTCCTAAAAACCCAAAAATCCTCTAATTTTAACATTTCTTCCAAATTGATCTAACTTCGTCCAATAACATTCAATACATCCTTTATATCCTTAAACACGGCAAACGTATAAATTTCGAACCCTAAATCACATTCTTAACGATAATCTAAACGAAACCCTAATAGTTTAAACTTCGTAAAAACCAAAATAAACTTTCCTAAAACCTTAGAACCGTACCTAGGATCGGGATTGGGGAAGAAATCGCGAAGAACGGAGACGATCAGAGCACGAACCGGTCGCCGGAAATGAGAATCGCCGTGAATCGCCAAGGAGGGAGAGAATTCGCAGGAGAGAGAGAGGGAATTCACGTGTAGAAGAAGAAAGGCAATTGCCTTTTTTTTATAATTTTACTTTGGTAAATTACCATTTTGTCTTTCCTTTGATTTTCTATTTATTTCGTCCTTTGTTTCGTTAATTAGCTAAAGATTTGACTTTTTCAAATTTTCTTAATTTATCAATAACTCCAACTCATTGACAGGGTTCTTTTAAAACTGTCCGTTCACAATTCGGACATCGTTTACTATTTTTACTAAAACATACTTTATATTTCGAGAAACGTAATTACTCAAAATATGGCGTTATTATTCCGAAAATTCTCGTAAATTTCTTAAAATTCCTATTAATCGTTAGGATCGTAATAAAGCTCTCCGCTTTCAAAACTGACTTGATTTGACATATTTACAAAAATACCATCGTATATTATAATATTAATATCCCGAAAATCCGGGTATTACATTCCATCCACCTTATTTAGAATTTTGTCCACAAAATTTAACTACATAAATAGCTCAGGATACCTAGCCATCATATCCTGCTGTCGCTCCCAAGTCGCCTCTTCCAGCTCGTGGTTCCGCCATAGAAAGGACTAGAAGAATCTCTTTGTTGCGCAATACTTTGATGTAAGATTCCAAAATACGTATAGGCTTCTCCACATAAGTCAAAGTAGGTTGCACCTCGATGTCTCTCGCCTCTACGACATGCGATGGATCGCGTAAACACTTTCGAAGCATGGACACATGAAATACGTCGTGGATACCCTCCATAGAAGCCGGAAGCTGAAGCCTATACGCCAACTTCCCGATCCTCTTCAGAATAGGAAAGGGCTGTAACACCCGGTTTATTAGAATTAAAATAACCTATTAATCTTCTAAGTGTGAATTTTATAGAATAAAATTCGGGGTAAAAATCAATTAGGTTAATAAGTAACTAAGTGAGGGCATAAGGGTAATTGTCATTTATGTTATGGATAACATATTTAGGAAAGATTGAATGAGTATAGCCGATCATTTCACCTCGGTTTTTCAGCTCAACCCAGCAGAACTCTTTAGGCGATTTCCTCACCGATTCCTCCACCAAGGTGAGTTTAGATTCGATTAATTGGCTGATTTTGGTACCTAGGTAGCTTAAGATCCCAAGTGTATGCATTTTGATAATGTTGCGAGTGAGAATTCTGCTTGAGGGTTAGAGCAGAATCGGGAGATGTTAGATAAATAGAAATGTCAAACCACTCCTTAGATTTCTGAATAGCTTAATTAAGGTTTAACATTCTGTTTATGATATAGTGAACGACCCCCGAAGTAGCTCTTACCGAGCATTTGCTAGGAATCCAGTAAGAAAGTATTGCTTGTGCCATTCGGCCTACATCACAAAACAGTAGGTTTGGGCGGGAATTCATCTGCCCCTTAATTAAGTAGGAGGATGTAGACATTGGGAGAATTGATCCCACTCCCAAGGGAACCATGGGATCAGATCAATTGTTAAGGGAATTCATCTGCCCCTTAATTAAGTAGGAGGATGTAGACATTGGGAGAATTGATCCCACTCCCAAGGGAACCATGGGATCAGATCAATTGTTAAGGGAATTCATCTGCCCCTTAATTAAGTAGGAGGATGTAGACATTGGGAGAATTGATCCCACTCCCAAGGGAACCATGGGATCAGATCAATTGTTAAGGGAATTCATCTGCCCCTTAATTAAGTAGGAGGATGTAGACATTGGGAGAATTGATCCCACTCCCAAGGGAACCATGGGATCAGATCAATTGTTAAGGGAATTCATCTGCCCCTTAATTAAGTAGGAGGATGTAGACATTGGGAGAATTGATCCCACTCCCAAGGGAACCATGGGATCAGATCAATTGTTAAGGGAATTCATCTGCCCCTTAATTAAGTAGGAGGATGTAGACATTGGGAGAATTGATCCCACTCCCAAGGGAACCATGGGATCAGATCAATTGTTAAGGGAATTCATCTGCCCCTTAATTAAGTAGGAGGATGTAGACATTGGGAGAATTGATCCCACTCCCAAGGGAACCATGGGATCAGATCAATTGTTAAGGGAATTCATCTGCCCCTTAATTAAGTAGGAGGATGTAGACATTGGGAGAATTGATCCCACTCCCAAGGGAACCATGGGATCAGATCAATTGTTAAGGGAATTCATCTGCCCCTTAATTAAGTAGGAGGATGTAGACATTGGGAGAATTGATCCCACTCCCAAGGGAACCATGGGATCAGATCAATTGTTAAGGGAATTCATCTGCCCCTTAATTAAGTAGGAGGATGTAGACATTGGGAGAATTGATCCCACTCCCAAGGGAACCATGGGATCAGATCAATTGTTAAGGGAATTCATCTGCCCCTTAATTAAGTAGGAGGATGTAGACATTGGGAGAATTGATCCCACTCCCAAGGGAACCATGGGATCAGATCAATTGTTAAGGGAATTCATCTGCCCCTTAATTAAGTAGGAGGATGTAGACATTGGGAGAATTGATCCCACTCCCAAGGGAACCATGGGATCAGATCAATTGTTAAGGGAATTCATCTGCCCCTTAATTAAGTAGGAGGATGTAGACATTGGGAGAATTGATCCCACTCCCAAGGGAACCATGGGATCAGATCAATTGTTAAGGGAATTCATCTGCCCCTTAATTAAGTAGGAGGATGTAGACATTGGGAGAATTGATCCCACTCCCAAGGGAACCATGGGATCAGATCAATTGTTAAGGGAATTCATCTGCCCCTTAATTAAGTAGGAGGATGTAGACATTGGGAGAATTGATCCCACTCCCAAGGGAACCATGGGATCAGATCAATTGTTAAGGGAATTCATCTGCCCCTTAATTAAGTAGGAGGATGTAGACATTGGGAGAATTGATCCCACTCCCAAGGGAACCATGGGATCAGATCAATTGTTAAGGGAATTCATCTGCCCCTTAATTAAGTAGGAGGATGTAGACATTGGGAGAATTGATCCCACTCCCAAGGGAACCATGGGATCAGATCAAGTTGTGAATGAACGTGTATGCCACTGAGATGAGAAAGTAGAAACTGCATGTTTAGGAGTTTAAGTTCAGCATTACTTTACATATATAAATATATATTGCTTTACTTGCTTAGCATTAGGCTAATAGATGAGTTTTGTGATGTAGGCGAAGAAGAGTTAGCAGGTGTGTCCCCTGATCATGTTGAGGAGTAGAGGATGTTGAAGGAGTGCATTCAGGCTTCAACTTGGTAACTGATGAGGCGGTTTAGCATGTTGTCTACAGATGAGGCGGGTTAGCATGTTGTCTACAGATGAGGCGGTTTAGCATGTTGTCTACAGAGGAGGAGGTTTAGTGATTGATGATTTAATCTGAGTACATTGAGTTTTTAGTAAACGAGGCTACAGCTGTTTGATTTCGTATTTTTTTTTGAGAATTTCTGATTTTCATGTTCTTACTGATTTTATCAATACAATGACTTGGAGTGTTATGAATGGATTTTTGGTAAAATGTTTTAAGTCCGGTTGATAGTCGAAGTTTTCTTGGTTTATATATATGTTGTTTAGTCCATTGGTAGGAGTCGAATAATTTTGTATCAGTGGATATGTGTAGAGGTTTATTGCGTTCTGTTGAAGGAAGTTGTGTTGATGTCTATCGGTAGATGTCTTAAGGGGTCACGTGAGTAGCACGTGTTGGCAGATGTAGTCTATTCGATCGGAAGATGTAGAGTATTAAGTTTGTTGTTTAGTGATCGGCAGGTGCAGTCTGAGAGAGTTAAGTGATTTTGTCGTTTAGAGAATCGGAAATTAAGTTTGTTGTTTAGTGATCGGCAGGTGCAGTCCGAGAGAGTTAAGTGATTTTGTCGTTTAGAGAATCGGAAGAATGTAGAGTATTAAGTTTGTTGTTTAGTGATCGGCAGGTGCAGTCTGAGAGAGTTAAGTGATTTTGTCGTTTAGAGAATCGGAAGAATGTAGAGTATTAAGTTTGTTGTTTAGTGATCGGCAGGTGCAGTCTGAGAGAGTTAAGTGATTTTGTCGTTTAGAGAATCGGAAGAATGTAGAGTATTAAGTTTGTTGTTTAGTGATCGGCAGGTGCAGTCTGAGAGAGTTAAGTGATTTTGTCGTTTAGAGAATCGGAAGAATGTAGAGTATTAAGTTTGTTGTTTAGTGATCGGCAGGTGCAGTCTGAGAGAGTTAAGTGATTTTGTCGTTTAGAGAATCGGAAGAATGTAGAGTATTAAGTTTGTTGTTTAGTGATCGGCAGGTGCAGTCCGAGAGAGTTAAGTGATTTTGTCGTTTAGAGAATCGGAAAGGGTCATATTGTCGTTATCGGTAGATGTCGTGCGCTTGTCTGTTGGGAGATGAAATTGTGCTGACTTTATCGGCAGATGAAGTCGAGAGGGAAGCTGTGTAGACGTTATCGGCAGAGGGTGTTGCGTTGTTGTAACGTCATCGGTATTGAAGCCTACGAGTGATGTCTTTGTTTTCATTCCTTCCGGCTGACGTCATCGGCAGAAGTCTTCGGTTTTCTATTTCTGCTTCTTTCGTTGACCTTGTCGTCGGCAGATGACTTCAACATTTCCGTTTAAACACCCCAACATATTTTCTCTACAGTTTGTCTAACTTCATTGTTGTTTTAAATGATTTTCCGCTGCAAAGTTTTCAAATGTTTTGAATGTTTAGAAAATGTCAAATTTTGAATGTCGAATGAAGTTTTAAAATTTATCCGAAATTTCTTAGTCATGATAGAGTGAAGTGTAGCGAACCGGGTTTAGATAATTCGGGGCGTTACAAGGGCCCCACATAAAGAGGGTTTAACTTGCCCCTCCTTCCAAATCTCACGACGCCTTTAAACGGAGATACTTTAAGATAAACCTCGTCACCTTCTTCGAACTCTAGGTCTCTCCGTCTCGTGTTAGCATAGCTCTTCTGTCTGCTCTGAGCTACCTCTATACGCTGTCGGATAACGGCAATCTTCTCTGCCGTTTGCTGTAGAATCTCAGTACCAACGATGCTGGCCTCGCCAACCTCATCCCAATATAACAGAGACCTACACTTCCGACCATACAGCGCCTCATATGGAGCCATACCAATGGTAGTCTGAAAGCTGTTATTATAAGAGAACTTGATCAATGGCAAATACCTGCTCCACGATCCCTGAAACTCCAGCACACAGGCTCTGAGCATATCCTCGAGAATCTGATTAGTCCTCTCTGTTGTCCATCAGTCTGAGGATGAAATGCCGTGCTGAAATTAAGTTGAGTCCCCATAGCTTTGTGCAGACTCTTCCAGAACTTCGATGTGAATCTCGGATCTCTGTCTGAGACAATCGAAACTGGTACTCCATGAAGTCTAACAACCTCCTGAACATAAAGCTCGGCGAGCTGATCCATAGACGACGTCATTTTCACAGATAAGAAGTGGGCCGACTTTGTCAATCGGTCCACGATAACCCATATGCCGTCATGGCCCTTTGTCGTCCTCGGGAGCCCCACAATAAAATCCATGGAGATCTGCTCCCATTTCCACCTCGACAGTGGCTGTAATGTTCCGGCCGGTCTCTGGTGCTCTGCCTTTACCTGTTGACACACTAAACAGGTCTTAACGTACTTGGCAACCTCTCTCTTCATGTTCGGCCACCAGAAATGTTGCTTTAAATCCCGGTACACCTTAGTACTTCCCGGGTGTACAGAATATGCCGAAGAATGTGCTTCGGCCAATATCTCCTTCTTCAGATCCTCATCGTTAGGCACGTACCACCTATGCCTGAACTTCAGAATACCATCATCCGATAAATGAAAATCCAACGAGTCTCCCAACGTCATACTCAATCGAAGCTCGCCACATTCCATATCATTCTGCTGAGCTTCGCGTATCCTATCTAGAATAGTCGGCCTGAGAGAAATGTTGGTGAGCATACTGGACAACTCTGCCACTATCTCCACATCGAACCTCTCGATCTCAGACCGCAGCATAACTGACATCGCTGCTAGTGAAGGCTGACTCGTAGAAGGCACTCTACTCAAAGTATCAGCAACCTTGTTCGCCTTTCCTGGATGGTACTTAATATCAAAATCATAATCTTTGACAAATTCCAGCCATCTTCGCTGCCTCATGTTCAGTTCCTTCTGTGTAAACAAGTACTTCAAGCTTTTGTGGTCGGAAAATATTTCCCACTGCTGCCCATATAAATAATGCCTCCATATCTTCAGTGTGAAGACCACTGCTGCCAACTCCAGATCATGCGTAGGATAATTCTGCTCATACGGCTTCAACTGCCTAGAAGCGTAAGCGATAACCTTTCCCTTCTGCATAAGCACGCATCCAAGTCTAACTTCGGACGCATCGCAATAAATATTGAATTTATCACCTTCAACAGGTAGCGTCAGAACTGGAGCAGTAGTCAATCTTTGCTTCAACTCCATAAAACTGCTATCACAAGCAGCCGACCATATAAACTTCTCGTTCTTCCGAGTCAAACGTGAGAGAGGAGTTGCAATCTTCGAAAATCCCTCTATAAACTTTTGATAATAACCAGCTAATCCGAGAAATCCACGCACCTCTCGTTCGTTCTTCGGCTGCGGCCAATCTCTGACCACCTGAATCTTGCTCGGATCCACAGAAACTCCATCCTGTGATATGATATGGCCAAGAAAACTGACCCTATCCAGCCAAAACTCGTATTTAGAGAACTTTGGATATAGCTGGCATTGACTCAGAATCTGCAAAACAATCCGCAGATGTTCCTCGTGCTCTTCCTTCGTCTTAGAATAAATCAAGATATCGTCGATGAAAACCACCACGAACTTGTCCAGATACTCCTTGAAGACACGGTTCATTAAATCCATAAACGCTGCAGGGGCATTAGTAAGTCCAAAAGACATGACAAGGAACTCATAATGCCCATACCTCGTTCGGAATGCCGTTTTCTGAATATCATCCCTCCGGACCTTCAGCTGATAATAACCCGAGCGTAGGTCAATCCTGGAAAACACTCGGGCACCCTGCAGCTGATCAAATAAGTCATCGATCCGGGGCAGTGGATACTTATTCTTCACCGTCAATTTGTTCAACTCTCTATAATCGAGGCACATTCTGAGGGTCCCGTCTTTCTTCTTGACGAATAGAACGGGTGCACCCCAAGGAGAAACACTAGGGTCGAATAAAACCCTTCTCTAACAACTCGTCAAGCTGAGTCTTCAGCTCTTTCAACTCAGCTGGTGCCAACCGATAAAGATTCTTAAACCTTGGTGCGATATTTGGATAAACATCGATAGTAAATTCAATCTCCCGGTCTGGTGGTAACCCGGGAAGATCATCAAGGAAAATCTCAGAGAACTCTCTGACAATAGGAATGTCACTCGGCTTCACTCCGCTGAGCAACTGAATATCAAATACTGAGGCCAAATAAATAGAGCACACACCTTTAAACTGCTCGTTGACCTTCATGGAATAAGAAATAGGCGATCCACTCAATCGGTTCATTGCCTGATAAGAAAACTCGGCTTTACCCGGGGGTCGAAAGGTCACGATCCCGGATCAACAATCGATGGTGGCGAAATGTTGTGAAAGCCAATCCATCCCTAAGATAAGATCATACCGCTCTATGCTCATAACTATCAAGCGAGCATAGAGGGTAATATCCCCCACTGAAACGACATTGCCCTGGAGAATATGATCCGACTGCATATGCTTTCCCGAAGGCAGCATCACTCTATACTCATACTCTGATAGCTCAGACTCTAACCCCAGTCTAGACATGCAAGCAGTCGATATAAAGGAGTGCGTAGCTCCTGTATCCATCAAAGTAAATACAGCTGTGCCCATAATCAATATAGTACCTGCTATCACAGAAGGATGAGCCTCATCGTCGACATCACCAGGCTCTATAAATGCGAAGATCCTCGGCATAATCCTCCTCTGATCACTGCCTGACTGATCTCGGCCGGGCTTCGGGCAGTCTCTAATAAAATGGCCCGCATCTCCACACCGATAGCACACACTCGTGCCCAATCTGCACTGGCCAGTGTGTTCCCTCTGGCATTTAGGGCAAAGAGGTATCTGAGAAGTCCCCTGTATCTGTTTGCCCTTCCCTCGATCGTTGCCTCCCTCTAAAGGCCTTTTAACGCCTCTCTGTTGTTGTTGTTGTGGCTGTGCTCTCGGCTGCCAGCCCTTGCCCCTGATCTGAGGGTGAATCTCTCGAAAGAAGCCCTTAGATGACTCCCTCAGTTTGGCAGAACTCTGATCAACTGCCTCAATCTCAAGCGCTCTGGCCACAATCTCATCATAGGATACATTCCGTACCCCAGATATAGTAAGGCGCATCCGGAATTCCTGGCCAAGTCCCTGTAAAAATCTGCGTACCTTGTCTTCATTAACGCTGACCTGACGTTGCGCAAATCGGGACAGTTCTTCAAACTGCCTCACATACTCGACAATAGAACTAACCTGCCGCAACTGCATAAACTCAACCATCTTCGCCTCTAGTACGGTATGGCTGAAATACTTATCATAAAATAACATCTTGAATCTCTCACATCTCACAATCGTCACATCGGTGGTCGTCTTGATGGAATCCCACCAAAACCGAGCATCTAACGCTAGGTGATAAGTCACCAACGCCACTTTCTCTCTGTCTTCAATGCTCGCATAGGCCAGCATGTCCTCCATGGTGCGAATCCACACCTCAGTTGAAGAGGGATCCGTAGACTGTCCGTTAAATATAGGGGGCTGGAGCTTCTGAAATCTCTCCATCCTACGGTTGCCCGAAATAGCTGTCTCCCGAGCTTTAATGCCCTCTCAGTCAATAAGGGTGCCCAACTGTTGAGACTGTCTCTCCATCTGTTGAGTCTGTCTCTCCATATGTTGAGACTGTTGAGCAATGAAGTCCTTAAGGTGATCTATCGTATCATCTCGGTCGTCTCGGTCATTTCCTCGACGCACCATTTTTATATAACTCCTATATAAAAGTTGAACAAATACGCTATAAAAATGAAATCAAATAAAGCTATAAACATACTTACAGTTGATGAAGAATGTCCGCGTAGTGGCTGTGCAGTCGAGCAGTCTACAGAACCCATTTTAAAACCCGGGGGCTCTGATACCATAACTGTAGCGACCCTAATACTTTACCCAATTTCCCGTACATATATATAGAGCTGGAGCTTCTGAAATCTCTCCATCCTACGGTTGCCCGAAATAGCTGTCTCCCGAGCTTTAATGCCCTCTCAGTCAATAAGGGTGCCAACTGTTGAGACTGTCTCTCCATCTGTTGAGTCTGTCTCTCCATATGTTGAGACTGTTGAGCAATGAAGTCCTTAAGGTGATCTATCGTATCATCTCGGTCGTCTCGGTCATTTCCTCGACGCACCATTTTTATATAACTCCTATATAAAAGTTGAACAAATACGCTATAAAAATGAAATCAAATAAAGCTATAAACATACTTACAGTTGATGAAGAATGTCCGCGTAGTGGCTGTGCAGTCGAGCAGTCTACAGAACCCATTTTAAAACCCGGGGGCTCTGATACCATAACTGTAGCGACCCTAATACTTACATATATATATATATACATATATATTTATCCTTATACATTAAACAAACTCTAAGCGGAATTTTAATCGAAATCGGAATGGAAGTCTAGTTTATAAATCATTTAAAACCAAACTTAAAACAATTAGGATAAAACTATTTAAAACAATTAAATAAATAAATTAAAAACATATATTCAATCGGCTAAAAGGAGGGGCAGAATCGACAATTGGCAACCCAAAATGGAGGGGCGATCGATCGCCCAAAACCGGCGATCGATCACCCATGGCGATTGCTGCCAGGCGACTGATCGCCTGGCTGATCGCCCTTCTGGCGATCCACCTTCCTGCCAAGCGATCGCCCAGCGATCGCTCGGCAACTTCTCTGGAAAAATCCAGAGAAGTTACTAAGCAGGGGGCAATCGATCATCCTCCCTGGCGATCGATCGCCAAGCTCTCTAGAAATTCTTCCAGAGAGCTCGGCTCTCCCTTTCTCTGGTTCTCCTTTCTTTTCCCCCTGTATAACCACTTAACATACAAATTTTCTTCTACAATCACTACTAACATTACACACACCATCACAATACAATTTAACATCAAACGCCCCATACTCATACGTATTCTGAAATACCATTCCAAAACCGACTCGAAATGAAATTAAAACGAAACACATTTTCATAAAAATGAACCGCGTGGATCCGTTTAAAAACTATACATTTCCTCCTGTTTAAATCACCGACAATTCCAATAAAACTTTTAAAAACGGTTTACAAAACAAGTTTTCAAAAACATTTAAAACCTCAAACCTATCCACTATCAGATCCGAGCATCCTAAAACGTTTCTATACAACCATTAACCTGACAATTTCCAAAAGCCCTCAAAACATCTAACCATGAGTCCTACGGGTCAAAACGCGCCTCGACTGTGCCAGCACACTCTCGCGACCATCCTCTGTCAACTGCATCACTCCTCAGGTGGAGGGATCTCGTCCTCACCTATGTCGAATACACCTACACCATACAGACACCTATGAGATAAAAATCTCAGCAAGCTCTCGTAAATGTACATGCATGTTATGCATATGAGTTCAGAAATCATGCAGCATTTTCTTCATCTTTACTATGTGGGTGTCACTGAGATCTCAACCCCCTAACCGAAGAGAGCACATCCAGCGGTCGGACTACTCTTTCCAGCTAGAGGAGGGGGGTACACGCTTACAACGCGTACAGCCGTGCCTGAGCCCCATCTCGCATGACCTATAACTGTATAACTGTATGAGTACATAATAGATGTGGTATTGTGACAAACTCGTAGTCGATCTTCACAATAGATCAATAGCCCCTCTCCAGGCCACATCGCCATTTTCTTTCAAACATCGTGCAAAAATTCATTTTCTATGTTCTTTTAAAACACGTGATGCCTGAACAGTTCAATATAAACGTAAACAAGCGCATATATACCATCAGGACGGTAACAACATAATCTATAAAAATATCTAGTCCTAACTACCCGTCCAAAACAAATTAAACAAACACGTCGCCAAATTCCTCGAAATGACCTCGACGTACGGTGTAGACCAATCGGTCAAAGCAAGTCATGAGAACTTACCTCGTGTCCGTTGCAGCTCAAGCTCCGTCCACGAGCGTTGTCCACCTAAGCAGTTTCACCAAATTGTCGTTAAAACGAGCTTAAACAATTTAATGTCCAAAACTAACAAAATCCTTAACTATGGAATTTTCTAAAATCTTAACTTAACTAATCGAAGTATTTAAACAACGATTAACGCTTGATAGTTTAAAACCACAATCAACGAGTTTTCCTAAAAACCCAAAAATCCTCTAATTTTAACATTTCTCCCAAATTGATCTAACTTCGTCCAATAACATTCAATACATCCTTTATATCCTTAAACACGGCAAACGTATAAATTTCGAACCTTAAATCACATTTTTAACGATAATCTAAATGAAACCCTAATAGTTTAAACTTTGTAAAAATCAAAATAAACTTTCTTAAAATCTTAGAACCGTACCTAGGATCGGGATTGGGGAAGAAATCGCGAAGAACGGAGACGATCAGAGCACGAACCGGTCGCTGGAAATGAGAATCGCCATGAATCGCCAAGGAAGGAGAGAATTCGCAGGAGAGAGAGAGGGAATTCGCGTGGAGAAGAAGAAAGGCAATTGCCTTTTTTTTATAATTTTACTTTGGTAAATTACCATTTTGTCCTTCCTTTGATTTTCTATTTATTTCGTCCTTTGTTTCGTTAATTAGCTAACAATTCGACTTTTTCAAATTTCCTTAATTTACCAATAACTCCAACTCATTGACAGGGTTCTTTTAAAACTGTCCGTTCACAATTCGGACCTCGTTTACTATTTTTACTAAAACATCCTTTATATTTCTAGAAACGTAATTACTCAAAATATGGTGTTATTATTCCGAAAATTCTCGTAAATTTCTTAAAATTCCTATTAATCGTTAGGATCGTAATAAAGCTCTCCGCTTCTCAAAACTGACTTGATTTGACATATTTACAAAAATATTATCGTATATTATAATATTAATACCCCGAAAAGCCGGGTATTACACACGGTGACCCTAGAGAAGGATCCGTGTATGAACCCACAAAAGTGACATAAGTTCTCGAGTGTTGGTATAAGGTGTAAATCGAGAAGAATGTGAAGAAATGGAGATGAAAATGCAACTCCAAATGAAAGGTGATTATTGTGTGAAATGGCCGAAAATGATAAGGGAAGAAACACATAAGATGGTGAAGGAAATTGAGAAAAATAATCGGATGAAACGTACGATTCAAAACAGAGAAGTAAGATAGAAAGATGGAGAAGAAAATGCAACCAAAGTGAAAATGTGAATGTGTGAACATGGTCGAGCATGGGAGGGAAGATAAGTGCATGGAATGATAAAGAAATGGGAAATACCCTTGGTGGACCCGGGAACTATCTAAAGTGTAATCTCGGGTGCACATTTTCCCGGGAGAAAATGATCACTGTTAGGCCTAGATTTTCGTCCTCCAACTTTTGAAACTCTCAAAGAGAGAGGTGAATGAAAGGAAAGAGTTCACCTAGCAACCCGAGGGCTAGGGGAACAATGGAGGGCTACTCCACTCGATTGAGAAACCGAGGATACCCGTAGGCCTTCTAACACTTCGGTTAGGGAAATAGAAATTTCATTAAAATGGCAAAAAATTCCTACAATCACCAATGCAATGACTTAAATAGAAAATTCTAGGGTGGATGATTAGGGTTTGACAATTGGAAGAGAGAATTTGAGCCCTTGGATGAAGATTGCAATCAGTAGCCAAGATGAGAAGTTGTGCGTGCGCCATCCGATGGTGTGCTGCTGCTGAGCACGTGCCAATCAGCGAACAAGATGCAGCTGAGCGTTTGATTTGGATGCAGCCCGTACGCGCTAATCCGATGGCCCTCGCTGCTGCCCGTGTGCGCGCATCCAACGGCTACGATGGAGATTCGTGCGCGCCTCATCCAACGATCCTGAAGCAGCTCACGCGTGCCCTGATCAACGGCTTGATGAAGCCCCGCGCGCTTGGTAATGCTTCAGCGCGCGCGCCCGATCCGACACTCCACATGTAGCAGAGCCATGCCTTGATCAATGGCTGAATTTTTGCCAAATCTTTGATCCTTGTTGCCACTACCAAATGTACCTGCAAAATTCATACCTTAAATTTTGGCTCTCCTTTGGGCCAAGTCTTCATTTGGGTCCAATTTGTTGAAGTAGCAAATCCACATGTGTTGGTAATATCTCCCTTGTTGTTGGCCCATCTTCAACCCATCATCCACCATCATACATCTAATCCTAACCACTCAACCTAATGCATGATGCAATATAAATAGGTCATACAAGAAGGCTAGAGTTTGCCAAAAAGTTTTAAACAAAAAATTACATAATTTATGGGCCGGGAAGATAAATTCTCATTGGGCCATTTGAGGAGTCCATTTGTGTAGTCCAAGTGAGGTTGTGTAGGGGCTGATCCATATCCTCCGAGTTGGGTTCCCAAGTCATGCTGACAATAGGATCCATTCCTGCAAGAAAAGTAAATTCATTAGTAAAATAGTTAAGTAAATTATGGGCCTCGGCCTACAATCTAGTAATGGGTCTCCTTGGCATGTCATCCCCTCTGGGTGGCTGAGGATTTGATCTCAAATTCAAAGATTCAATCTGCTATTCATGATTTACATCTCCAATGTAAGGGGACAAATCTTAGACATTAAAGGTGGATGACAAGAAGACTATTGGTGGTCGGGTGGTGTTACTAAAAGTTAGGTGAAGGTGAAATGATTGAATTCGTGAGCTACTTTGAAGGGCGTTTGCTCGATGATGGAGTGAAGGTTTCCAAAGTAGTCGAACTCCAAATGTGGTAGCATGCGATTCCCATTATACTCCTTTGACCAAAGAATTAATCCGTCTATCTTTATGACCACAGATGCAGGCTCAATATCCAAATGAACCTTGAGATATTCTTGGCTCCGACTAATCCTTAAAAGCCAAGTGATCAAATACCGGAGGGTAGAGAACTTGTTATTACCAAATCAACAGCTTTCTTGTCCTTGGTTCGATGGTAGAATTTGTGATGATCACATGGTGAGACTAGTTGCTTCGTTAGTTCACCCAATTGTAAATTAGGGCATTTGTTGAGTACATTAGGTGTAAATTTCCTCTTGTTTTGCCTATTTCCACTATGGACCAAAGTAGTACAATATGTAGGATCTAAGGGATAAGCTAACTTCTTCGAAAATAGGTGTGAAGGAGAGTTGTTTCTTCTAACATATGGAAATGAGTGAGGTGGTCTAATGATCATATTACAAATCACAAAGATACTCTCTTCACTTAATTCATTCTTTTCTTGATACTATGTTGACACTTCTTTCAAATGGCAAGGCATCTCTTCGTCATAAAGGGGATTAAGATGCCACTTGATATGAGAGTGTTCTTGATCTTTTCTTGATATCAACCCACGCTTAGATAAGAAAAAATTTTCCTTGATCTTTCATTCTTTACGCACAGCATCGTCACGAGCCACTTGTTCAGGAGTCATAGGTAATAAATTGATTGTCCTACCACCAAATTTTAAAGTATAGTGGTTGAGGAATCCATCATGGTGCACCTTCCGGTCGTAATGTCATGGTCGTCCTAACAGAAGATGACTGGCGTTCATTGGGACAATGTCCTTTTCCTAGACATTTATAACATTGTATATCACGTGCTCTTTGTCCGTTAGATTAGTTTACTTGGGCTTTGTTCGTTGGTGAGGGATTGCTAGTGGTACTTGGTCTTTTAGGGGGCCAGTTACAGTTAATTGGCCTATTATCTTCATTCCCCAGGGCAGTCTTGTCGTGGTCTAAATTTCTTGGTGGAAATTTACTAGGGAAGTTGGTCTTATGTTTTCTCTTTAATTGTCTCTCCACTGTGAGTGCCAATTGCACGACCATGTTTATGGCCTCTAATTGTTGTATTTCCACCGCAACACCTATATTGCAATTTAATCCTCGAATAAACCTCGCGATGAGTTGCTCCTCGGGCTCCTCAATAGCACAACGCATATTGAGTGTCTCAAATCCAATGAGGTATTTATCAACAGTAAGGCTATTTTGTCTTAGGTTATGGAGTTGATGGAAAAGCTCGTGCTTGTAGTGTCGAGGAACGAACCTCTTGTGCATGAGTTCTTTCATGGAATTCCATGTGGTGACAGGGTATCCTATGGTTCTCATTTGTTGGGCTTTAAGGTTGGACCACCAGAGTGCTGCATGGCCCGTGAGTTCAAGTGAGGTTAGTTGAATCTTTACTCTTTCAGAGTAATCATGACAGTTGAAGACTCGTTCAACCTTATCTACCCAGTCCAAGAAGGTATGTTCGTCATAGGTTCCATTGAATAGGGGAATGATGATCTTGACATTTCGAAGGTCATCGTTGTCCTTACGACGATTTGGGCAATATTACTCTTCTTCATCTAAACCCCAATCTTCATCCTCCGAATCATAATATTGAGGCCTTCTTCTTTGGGGCTCGGCCCATTCATCTTCCTCTAAGGTTTTTGGATAGGGGTTCTACGTCTAGGACGTTCGGGTCTAATCCTTGAGGAGGTTTCATGTGAAGGGTCTCTTTCGTTTGATTCTCTACGGGGATTGTTTATCATGTGCTCTCTAAGTTGTGTCATTTCAAGGGATACGTCATTGAGTTGTTGTGTGAGGGTGCCAACCAATCCCGTTAAGGCATTGAGTTGACCTTGCATGCTACCTTGCATGCTAGATTCACCCCTCTTGGCGTGTGTGCTCGGGAGGAGGTGTGTCCCTAGTTTGGTTAGGCTCTTGGTTGTGTGGTAAGTTACGTGAAAATCCACTCCTATTTGTCATTACTAAGCGTTAGACAAAATAGTTATGTTAAGTTTTTAAGTTTGGTCATTCCAAATTTTAATTTTTTTTTTATAAGTATTTTAGTTAAGATTGGTGATGATGATTATCTAATTAGTGACTTAGGTAAGTTTTAGACACTTAGGGATAAGTTCTAACTAAGACAAAAAAATTAGTGGGGAACATGCTCAACACTTAGCCATTTAAACTTGAAGTCATAAAATTACCTTAGGAATTTTATCAAACACTTAACAAACTTCTCTTAAAAAAACAGCTTTGTAATATAATTCCAACAACCAAAATTTCCAATCCAAACCAACAATTTTCACAACTTTAAGCAAGATTCAGTCAATATAATCTTAATACAATTTTTATAACTCAAAAACAGCAAGATCTAAGATTAAAAACACAAAAGTTTCTCAAGATTAACATGCTGAAATTTCGGTTATAGAGCAAAATTTTATGTTCTCCAAATGCCGATTTTAAACCACACTTTGATGACAACTTGCAATCCGATGTTTAGGAGTAAAATTGCTAGCACATAATAGATGATTCAAATGATATTTCTAGATGCAAACAACAAACAAAGTGAGATGAAAACCGAGAAGAAACAAGCAATAAAAACCGAGAACAAGAGAAGGAAATGGTTGCTCACCTTGGCCGATTTTTTTGTGCTATGTGTGCAACATCTAATACTGATTTTTACCTTAGTGTTTCTCCTAGGATTGAAGGCTATAATATGATAAGAAAACATGTTGCAATAACATAATATACATAGCTAAAAATCAGCAACAAAACAGAATCATAAATCGCTAGAAAAGTGAGCGGCTAACCCGGTTTTTGTGCTAAGTTTTTGACTCGTTAAGCCTAGTGCAATTTTTGAGTCAAATGCAGCAAAAAGGCTCTTGGGAAGCACCTTGTGCTCTGATACCACTTGACACAGTGACTCTAGAGAAGGATCCGTGTATGAACCCACAAAAGTGACACAAGTGCTCAGGTGTTGGTGTAAGAGGTGCAAACTGAGAAGAAAGTAAAGAAATGGAGATGAAAATGAAACTACAAATGAAAGGTGATTAGTGTGTGAAATGGCCGAAAATGATAAGGGAAGAAATGCATAAAATGGTGAAGGAAATGGAGCAAAATAATCGGATGAAACGTACGACTCAAAACCGAGAAGTAAGATAGAAATGTGGAGAAGAAAATCCAACCAAAGTGAAAATGTGAATGTGTGTGAAGATGGCCAAGCATGGGAGGGAAGATAAGTGCATGTAATGATAAAGAAATGGGAAATACCCTTTGGCGGACCCGGGAGTTATCTAACGTGTGCTCTCGGGTGCACGTTTTCCTGGGAAAAAATGACCACCGTTAGGCATAGGTTCATCCTCCAACCTTTGAAACTCTCAAAGAGAGAGGTGAGGGAAATGTAAGAGTTCACCTAGCAACCCGAGGGCTAGGGGAACAATGGAGGGCTACTCCACTCGATTGAGAAACCGAGTATACCAGCAGGTCTTCTAACACTTCGGTTAAGGAAATAGAAATTTCATTAAAATGACAAAAAGTTCCTACAATCACCAATGCAATGACTTAAATAGAAAATCCTAGGGTGGATAATTAGGGTTGAACAATTGGAAGAGAGAATTGGAGCCCTTGGATGAAGATTGCAATCGGCGGCCAAGATGAGAAGCTGTGCGCACGCCATCCGACGGTGTGCTGCTGCTGAGCGCGCGCCAATCAGTGAACCAGATGCAGCCGAGCGCCTGATCTGGATGCAGCCCGTACACGCTAATCCGATGGCCCTCGCTGCTGCCTGTGTGCGCGCATCCAACAGCTATGATGGCGATCCGTGCACGCCTCATCCAACGATCTTGAAGTAGCTCGTGCGCGCCCTGATCAATGGCCTGATGAAGCCCCGCGCGCCTGGTGTTGCTTTAGCGCGCGCGCCAGATCCGACGCTCCACATGTAGCAGAGCCATGCCATGATCAATGGCTGAATTTTTGCCAAGTCTTTGATCCTTGTTGCCACTACCAAATGTACGTGCAAAATTCATACCTTAAATTTGGGCTCTCCTTTGGGCCAAGTCTTCATTTGGGTTCAATTTGTTGAAGTAGCAAATCCACATGTGTTGGTAATATCTCCCTTGTTGTTGGCCTATCTTCAACCCATCATCCACTATTATACATTTAATCCTAACCACTCAATCTAATGCATGATGCAATATAAATAGTTCATACAAGAAGGCTAGAGTTTGCCAAAAAAATTTCAACAAAAAATTACATAATTTATGGACCGAAAAGACAAATTCCCATTGGGCCATTTGAGGAGTCCATTTGTGTAGTCCAAATGAGGCTGTGTAGGGGCTGATCCATATCCTCCGAGTTAGGTTCCGAAGTCATGCCGACAATAGGATCCATTCCTGCAAGAAAAGCAAATTCATTAGTAAAATGGTTAAGTAAATTATGAGCCTTGGCCTGCGATCTAGTAATTGGCTTCCTTGGCATGTTAGAAGAACCGTCCGCCATGCGCCGTCGCCTGAGAGAGGAGTGCTTTGAGAGGAAACTTACCGCGACCAACAAATCTGCTGTCGCCGATGAGCACTCGTCTACACAGAGAGACAAGCCGTCGAACACTGTTGTCCTGCGCACCAGAATCGTCCAACCAGTGACGAGCACGCAGTGAAGCCAATGGCAGCACTCCGACCAGTCACCAGAGCTTCGATCTGAAGCAGAGAACCAGTTGCAGTTCAAAACAGATTGAAAGTTTCTGGATTGGTGTTCTGTTTTTGAACAGTTTTTCAATTTTTGGCAAAAAATTTGATTTTTTGAGAGAGTACATTTGGGTTGGATTTTGTATTTATTCTGATTTTTGTTGGGAAATCGTTTTTTTTTTGTTTCAAATATTTAGAATTGAATATTCGGGAATTGAATATTCTATTAAAGCCAAGTTTTTTAGCGATGAGTTCGTTCAAGTTTGATATCTCGTTATTGGATCAGAGAACATCCAGGTTACTAACAAGTCTTTGCCCAATCCGGGAGAAACTGGGTTGATGATTATCCTGTAGGATCGATATTGTCTAAGAGGGGGGTGAATTAGACTTTTTCAATTTGTTTTCTGAATCTAGTTGCTTTCTCTCTGGTATGTGATTACTCGATTTACAGTAAACACACAAGCAATAAAAGTAAAGAGAGAGAAACAATAACACCAAAGTTTTTACGTAGTTCGGCTAAAACCTGCCTACGTCCACGCTTCAAGGTTTCCCCCTTGAAGATCCTTTCCTTTTCCTTAAAGAATAAACAGATCGCAATTCACGGGCGTCGATCTACAGTCTTTTACAACAACCAGATTGTTCTTCACGGGCGACAATCCACTGCCTTTTACACAATCGTAAGTTTGTAGATTTCAGCACAAACTACACTCTCTCAAAGATTGAATCTCAAGTTACAGAGTAGACAGA
This sequence comes from Begonia masoniana, assembly GCA_022432975.1. Lineage (NCBI taxonomy): Eukaryota > Viridiplantae > Streptophyta > Magnoliopsida > Cucurbitales > Begoniaceae > Begonia > Begonia masoniana. The sequence continues at coordinate 8,343,846 of CM039508.1, read as the reverse complement.
TGTAGAATACAGAGTATTAAGATTTTGGCTCGTTAGGGCTCAATAAGAATTTTTGCAAAAGTTCTTTCTTCGAGCTATCTTCTCAGCTTATATACTCTGTCTCTTCTCGGCTCATAGAATTGAATGCTCCTTATCTGAATATGGAAACTTTATTACCGTTGGATAGGCATCCGTACAAAGAAGCTAGCCATTGCTTTCTGGAGTTGCTATTTGCTCGTCGCCGTTAATGCTCTGGAGTTAAAGCACTGGACGAGGTCACTGTTACTTCACGGCATTTTTAAATCTGGCGGAAGACACTGTTCATCGGTAGAAGTTGCTTTATAATCTTGAACCGCCATCGGTAGAAGTAAGTTAGAAACTTGAACCGCCTTCGGTAGTTGTAGCTTTATGAATCTTGAACCGGTATCGGTAGAAATATCTTGAAACTTGGACCACCATCGGTAGACGTTGTTCTTTGTAGCACCATCGATAGAAGTCTTCTTTGCACTACCATCGGCAAAGTCTTCTTTGCAATTATCATCGGTAGAAGTCTTCTTTGCAATTATCATCGGTAGAAGTCTTCTTTGTAATGTCATCGGTAGAAGTCTTCTTTGTAATGTCATCGGTAGAAGTCTTCTTTGAGAGTCTGCCAGCGTTGGATGTAATTCAATTCTTTGTCGTTTAGCTGGCGGTAGAAGTTGATCTTTGAAAGACTCCGCCTTTGTTGTTTAGCTATCGATAGATGTGGTCTTTGAAAGCCAACTTTGGATGTACAACATTTTCAGTCCTGTTTTGCTATTAAAAACTGTACACTTAACCACATTTGTTAGACTACTAAAATACCCTTTTCAAGGGCATTTCCAACCGATTAAGTTCATATGCATAATTCATTATTCTCATATATTAAATATAATCAAATTACATTTCTTAACTTATAAATACATCATCAAAAACATCGTTAGACTTAAACACTACTTAAGTCAACATATCCGACTCAAGGTCCGATGTGTGAAGGAAGAGATTGTTAGGATTGATCCACATTTGTTGTGGAATGGGCTTGATTGTAGTTTATAAATGTAAAAGAAAGTCTCACCCCTTGAACTAGCTTTTGGGGTTGAGAAAACCCAACACCACCAACACTATTCCGATCGAACAGAGCTTGTCACCGAGGATTGAGAGAAAACATAGAAAGTTTTCTTCACCAAAGAAGAACCTGCCGCTGCCTTCTCCAGCCGCGAAAAGAGGAGAAAACTTTAACTTGAGAGGGTTAGCTATTGTCTTCGTTGTCGAACAGTGAAGAGAGAAGAAAACTCTAAGATGAAAGGGTTAGCCACTGTCGTCGTTGTCGAACAGTGAAGAGAGGAGAATCGCTGAGGATACTCCGATCACCGAAATTTCCTTGAAGATTTGGATGACGTTTTTGAGATTTGAAGATGTCATTCTCGTGGTTTAAATATTTTTAAACCTGATCAGCATTAGTTGCTAAGATCGTCCATCAGGAACATGTGTGGAAGAGGAAGATTTGAAAATTTATTTTCTTGCACCAGAATTTCTTTGAAAATTGAGATTGCCAGAGTTTAGTATTCTGGATTCGCTTTGAGTTTGGCCGAGTAACCCGTTGGATCTCTCATGTAGAATTCGTGTCAATGTGGTGATTGTTAGAATTTGGTATGACCCGAATTCTATACGGGCCAGACCGGTTATGCTCATGTTGGAAATCTCATTATAGTTTTGTTTTCTCTATAAATTCATGTAAGTTATAGTCGCAAAACTCGCGGTTGTATTTCAATCTTCATAGTAGATTTGTTCTTCTGCTCGTGATTTTTTTCTGAAAGAATTTTTTCATGTAAATTTAGTGTCCCACATTGTATTTTCTTTTTCAGTTTCTTCTTCAATTTTTCAACAAGATGGGGGTGGAAAATCGGAAAAATGTGGAAGAGACCTTGGAAGATAGCTGTTGTTCAGACGACTTCACCTGGCTGGTATAAAAATAGAAAAACCAGATGAAACCTCTCTTTTTTCAAAAATTTAACAATAAAAAAAAAACATTTCTAACGAAAATCTTTTTTTTTTTTTGCATGGGAGTTTTTCAATATCAACTAAAACCATACAATTCAATAAAAAAAAAGGAACCAAAATCCCTCTAATTTCTAGTATCTTTAATTCTTAATGTCAAATTTGGAATGTTTGCGATAAATCTTGTTTGAAAAAGTCTACTTCCGATTGGAATTTAAAAGGGTTTGAATTTTGAGCGAAGAAAATCCCTACTTTGAACTCAACTATTTTGGTAATGTAGAAAAATTTGATCACTTGTTCCAAGTGAAGATTAGATAACAAGCAGAAAAATTTCTAAATAATTAAACCAAATGAATTTATGTAATAGTTCTTGATCATTTATTGTAACGTTTCTCAGTGCTCTTAATACAAAATTGTTCATTTTAAGTAGGAGGTTGCACAAATTTATTTTTTGGGTTAACCAAATAAGCATTGTACTCGATAATGAAGAGAATCCTACTTATAAATCATGCATTTTTCACTCTTACAAGCGATATGACATAGTGCACCCCTACTATTATGGATTGAGGTCTCATACCAAACCGTCTTAACCTTCACATAAGAGGTTGTGACATATACCCGTAAAGAATGTCATTTTAACTTAATTCGTATTTATAATTTGACGTCCAATTGATCCCAAAATTTGTTTTTGGTTAATTTATGGCAAATAATTTTATTTTTAAGCTAATTAAAGTGGTAAAGTTTTTTAATTAAAAAGGAATTAAAAAAAAGATTTATTTTTTGTGTCTATACTAATAGGTCAAAAGCAAAACTAGGATGTGAGTCCACTACCCAAACAAAAGTTGAAAAACAAAATAAAAAGAAATTCGGAAAAAAAAAGGTGGGCCCATGCACACCACTCTAGAAGGTGGTGACCCCACCCGGGACAATGACATAATATTCCAACTTAGAAAGATTTCATAGCCTGATAAGTCGAGGTTGACCCCACAACTCATCACCATTATCAAACAAAATCATGGCCGTTTAAAATTGTCGTTTTCTATGTTTGTCTACTGGTTCTTGTTTTCTTGATGATCACAATTGGCCATGGACGGCAGAGATTGATTACTGTGTGCCACGTGTGTAGCATATCTAGTATAAGGTGATTGCACCGTCATAGATGTTGGGCATGATGCTATAGAATTACGGATAAGGATGATTTTGTCCGTAAAATTTGTGTTCTTAATTTGTTATCATATGTTTCACAACAGTATCACTCAATTCCTTTGAAAGACTTCTACGAGTAATAAATAATTAAAATTGGAGATTGAAATGGATTCCTCAACCTCTAGTCAAATAATTAAAAATTTTATTGACAATAAACAATTTCTTACCAGATTACTTACCGATACGATAAAAATTAAACTTATTTAATCTCTCTAATCCATGTTTTCGGGGACGGAAATAGTACAACAAATTACATCTTCGTCGGCGAAAAGGACTTTCTTCCAAAGAATTCTCACCAAGTTAAATAAATAAGAGTTGTTCAAATCTCATCACTCATTATGATAACCAAAGTAGTAAATGAGATTTGTACAACTATCCCGTTTGTCTTGTTGCAGTGTCAATTTTACAGAGAATCAACCCAACAACTTGCTTCACAAACTACCTTTGACAACCAAAAACACTTTTTAACTGTCTAGGTTATCCTTCTTGGACAAAAGCTACAATTTGAAAAACAAAATCAAAGAAACTTGGAAATAAGGAATGATGATTTAATCAATCATTGAGAAAGCAAATATTGATAGTCAAAGACTCAAATCAGAGAGAATCTGGACGTTCTACACCATCCTCTCCCCCATGCCATTGACCAAACCTCCTCAGTAGAATAAAACTGTTTTTCAAAACCAAATGAACTTTTTCACTGTTTTGATACATTATGCTATTTTTTTCAGAACAGAAACTACTTTTCGAAGTCAAAAAAGACCTGAATTGGGTTCCAAAAAGTAAGTAGACAACGGATTGAACAAATTCAAGTTAGAGAGCTGTTGGAAATCGAACGCTAATAATTGAAAAAGAAAAATAAACGCGAAAAAACATGGACAGAAGATAAATTTACTCATCAGAAATAGTTGTACTTCGATCTTCATAGTGATATCATCTTCTGTCCGTGATTTTTTCACCGAAAGGGTTTTTTCACAGTAAATTCGGTGTCTCCCATTGTATTTTTCTTTTCCGGTTATCGTTTAATTTCTAACTAGAGAACTTGTACAATTCTAACTAGCAGAGTAAAAATTCAAGAATAAAAAACTCAGTCTCGGCAACTTAAACAATGAACCCGTTCTTCTCATCTAGCTACTCAAGGTTGGGGGTAGATCCAGAGGGAAAAGTCACAATTATTCAGAAATTCTAAGAAAACTTACACTTATTCACAAATGTATGAACACCATTGTTTATCAATCCAAGAAAAATAAACAATGCCATGAATTCTCAACATCCCCATACCAAATCTATATCAATCAGACAGAAAAAAGAATGAACATCCCATAAAAATATACGAATAAACAGAAACTACCTCATCTATCCCGGTAATGCTGTAGCAGAAAAAATTCAGGTCATTAAACTAACGCCGGCTCGCTACTAATCCATTAAAGACAATCAGCTTGCCACAAACATAGTCTGGAATACTTGATTTGTTATCTAAGTACGAGATCAGAGCCTTGACCCAACTGAGTTATCATAATCTATCGTTTATGTCAAAAGAGGTTCAAACTTTAATCGCATCGAAGCTCGTTATACTGTGGTCTGAAGGTTCCAATCATAAAGCAGGGTAATATAATCATGGAAGCCATGAAAAGCGTGAACTGTAACAACATGAAAAGAAAAAACATAGGTCAGGCTTTCCACGAGTCGATGCAAAAAAGATGGGCATCAATTGGCGTACCAGAAGAGGAAGTGTCAAGAAACTCCAGATTGGCCATAAAGCAAATGACAGACTGCATTTGTAGTTTAAAACATAAAATCAGTGAATGGGCAGGTGATTAATTTCAGAAAATGACATGTTTTTCTTACAAGCAAAAGGAGATCAAACCAAGAATCGTAACGAATGGTAGAGCTGACATGCTTATAAGCTCCCATTTTTCGTTTAATCTCCTGCCATTCCATGATAACATACTCGTATAAACGAAGACTAGGACGTTTACGCCAATACCCATCATCCCTAGGTACAGAGGGATTCTGCAAAACAAAGCAAAGAAGTGATGCTCTAGAAATTTAAATCTCGAGGATGATAATTAAATATCACAGAGCAATGAATTCATCCTCTTTTCTGCACTAACCCTTGTTACTGTATGATCAAGTGTCAGATTGCTGTATTTCACATAAATTAGATTACACATTTGTCCACACTTAAAATTTTATTTATTTAATCGTTGAATATATATACACACACACACATACATCCCAGATTAACCCAGTTTCATAAAACTGAATTTCAATACAGCAAACAACAATTGCAGAACAAGTAGTGGATGGTCTTCCAAATACTATGCAAATCATCAAATGAAGAACAGCCCAGATTTCTAATGCGTCTATACCAATTCAAAGACTTATAGTCAAATGAATTATAGCAATCTGTCGTGATAAAAACATGCATGTTTAACTTAGATTTCAAGTTCCACAATCTCTCGCAATCTGTCATGATAAGAACATGCCTGTTTAACTTAGATTTCAAGTTCCATAATCTCTCCCACCATGATCAATATTTACCTCATAATAATTGAGATGATGCATCTAATCATTTTCTTCTATGAAGCCTTATCTTTATGACATTTCAATCATATTTTGAAATTCCTAATCTATTCAGCAACAAAGTCAGGGAGCAGGGAAATAAAAAGCAACCAGATCAATCAAATTATGCATTTCTGAGCAAATAGTCGCCACTTTAATAGCATTTACCAAGCTAATCAAAAGTGCACATAACTGAGACCAGCTACAACAAAATGGAAATGCATTTAGAAACTCAGCATAAATTATTCACCGTCTGATTCGATCGTCATGCCACAAGAGATATATCAAATTGGAATGCTTATCACCATAATATACGATGAAAATAGAAGAAGCTAGCCATAGGATATTCTCCAAAACCTCAACGATTGTCCTCTTTCTTGGACTCGTTGGGGATGAAGGATATTGAAGCCTAGAGCATGCGTCATCTTCAAGATCATCACCACTAGATGCATACCCTTGACTGTGCCTCTGTCTCATAAATCCACCCCCAACTGGTGGTGTTCCACCCGACATTGTGAGAATATCGATGGCAGCTCAAAAATGGTCTTGAAAAGTAAAATATTTCAGCGCTTTACAGATAATCCTACACTTGTGTATAATCCCCGCTTCCAATATACAAATGCGTCAGAATTAAAGGCAAAAACAGTTACTTCGAACAAAAATCACAAAACTGATATACCATAAAAGGCAATCAAATTCAACGAATCTCGCCAATACAAAAACCCGATCAAAAATATGAATTTTCTCTCACAACCCACCCCACTGCAATCCGTGCCGTCTTACAATAATCCACAATATACAGAAAGAAAATTTCAGCAAAAACTCGTTCGAATTCAATAAAACACACTCCCAAAAGAAATGCACCTAATTTTTGAAACCCAAGATCTGAATCAACATAAACTTGAAAACCCACAAGCCATTTCCTTCCCTCCTTCGATTCGATGGTCCAATGCGAAGAACAAAGCAGGCAGGCGTGGAAATGACGAAACCCCAGAAGGGTTTTCGCCTATTCTTATCACGACAACAGAGAGAAGGGTCGGGGGGTCGTCGATTGTTCTTTGATTCGGAGGAGTGTAGGAGTAGAATTAGGAGAAGAGATTTGTTTCTTCTGCCTTTTTAAGAAATGGGACTATGGGAGTTCGAACCTTCCAACTTCATCTAATTCTTCATCTTTTTTCTATTTTAGTCTTTTTTTTTTCCATTATCTAATTTAGATAATTTCTTGACAAGTAATAATCTTTTATTAAATTCGACTTTGCTCATATGTCATGTTCAAAAGAAGAGACTGATTTTAATTTAAATATCTTAAAATTAATTAAATAAGTAGAAGAGAGAAGAAAGGGTGATTAGACAAATGGTCAAACAACATATTTGCAAGTCTTAAAATCATGAAAAATAATTAACAAAGTATTAAACTATGAACTCCTCGTATGAGTGTGCATTACTATTCTATAGTTTAATTTTATTGTTTTTGATAACATGTCAAGAAGGCAATAAAAAATAAGACAGCGTGGTCTAAGAAATTAGGTACAAATACAATTCCAACAAGTTTTGTTATTGAATAGATTTCTTGTCACTCACGCAATTCAATACATGTTATAACTGAAGTATTATTTATACCAATGCTCCGTCCAAAGAAGCCATTTTTGCCATGCAGCGTAAATAAGTTTCCACCCACATATTAACGTACTCAGTCGAGTTTAGCTGAATGCCATACCCTTTGTTCCTTCAACGTGTGTGGGGTTGGCCACTGCAATATGGCTTGAAGTTTGTCCACATCCGTCAACACTCCCAACTCTGATATCCCATGGCCCAAATACGAAAATGCACGACTGTCCATGAATAGACAAGATATCCATTACTGGACGAAATGATCACGCAATGATGTTACTATACACCAAAATGTCACAAAATAAAGATGACGATGTACTCACACAAATAGCCTTTGAAGATGCCGTTCATAAGCAGCTGGAAAGTGGATGGAGTGTTCATGAGTCCGAATGACATAACAACAAACTCATAGTGGTCATCATGCGTGTGAAATCTCGTTTTTTGTACATCTTTAGGTTTCACTCGACTTTGGTGGTAACCATAACTTAAATCCAATTTGGAGAAGGTCATTGAGTTTTTCAAGCAACTCATCAATGACGAGAGTCGAAAATAGGTATGCATATGTGGGTTGATTCAATGGTCTATAATGGACACAAAAGTGCCACGACTCATCCTTCTTTCGTACCAACAAAACCAGACTCGAGCAGGGGCTTACACTCGGCCTAATAATGCCTGCAATTAGCATTTCATGAACCAGTTTTTCGATCTCCTCCTACATGGATGGACATTAACAAGATGTGTAGCCTCTCGGAAAATGATGGCATTATCATGCCTACGCGAAGGAGGAAGACCAATGGCGGCGTCTAATCGTTCTAGTTTGAACAGATTGTTAATTGTAAAATAACGCTCCATCCGATAAAGCCATCCACCTAGGTTTTCGCTGAATAAAATTGGCATTTCCTCACCCATTCTCGTCCATATTTCTGCAAATCAAAACAAGTTCAAAACTAGTTATATTTAATCCACTAAATAAAAAATGTTGGAATGACAAATTATATTGACAGTTGTTTCTCCATGTCATTTTCAAAATGTTTGGAAAGATTGATCGGCCTTTTCCTACTCAATTTGTAATAGTTTAGGGTTTTAAAATTCAGATTCAAAATTCCCAAATCAAATCAAGTCAAACCTAATATCAAATTTCTTCTCTGAAAATCAAATAAAAATCAAGATAAAATCTGATATCAACGTTCACCCCTCTGAAAATTCAATAATGTTACAAGCTCAGCAAATCCGAGTTAAACTCAAATTTTGGGGGAAACAACAGTTAGCTTCTCCTCTGGAAATCCGAGGAGGAGCAGATGACAACTTTGAAAATCTGAACTGAACAGTTTACAGGTTGAAAAATCCGAACTGAACTCGAATTTCTCGAAGGAGCGGGGTGCGAGCCTCTGTTATAAATGGAGAGGCTCGGTGAAGGATGAAATCACACCAGCTCTCTCTCCCTCTCGAGTTCAAAGACTCTTACCTCTATCTTCGACCACCACTCGGCCTCTAGACACAGCGAAACTTCTCCGACCGAAGAGATTCGAGCATCTCTCCAGCAAACCCTCTCTGACGCGATGAACATTTTCCAACACGAAAAAATCTCTTCGGTGTGCAGCAACTCCGACCAAGAAGAGGAACACGCTCTGCCTCTGTTTCAGTCGAGGAAGGAGCGCGAAGGAAATCGCGAAGAAGAAGGAATGAGAAAGAAGGGTTCAGTTTTCTTTAAAACTGAACCAATCCACTTAGGGGTGGTCTAATTGAACAGGTCCAGCGATCCAAAACCGGCCCAACCAAGCCAGATCCAGTCCAACTAAACTGACCAGACCCAAATTTTGATTCGATTGACCCGAATCGATCCAAGAATAAATCGGTAAGGAATTTCTGTCTAAATTCTTATCAAATGGATTTATTAAAGCAGAAAATTAATATCGAATATTTTGTTTTGGCAAGAAGATTCCGAAAGTCATCCTAATCGATCCAATTCGACTATATCCGACCTAAGAGCATACGTAAGAGATTTGATGTGAACCGAAGAGCGATAAATCACATTGTCAAGGACCATGATTTATTAGAAGATAAAGGAGGTCCAACGAACTAAAGTTTCACATGGTTTAGTCGTGGAAATCACAGGAAAATAGTATAAAAATAAAGAGCTTTGTAGCATGAAAGTGGGCCCCACAAAATTGGCAAAAGAAGACTCATAAGGCACGGAGTTGGGCATGTGACGACCCAAATCCGAACCCGATCGGAGTCCGGGATCGGAGCTATCACTCCGGGACAGTGGACGGAAAACGGTGACTATTTTTTTTTAAACAGATCGATTAAAACAGTGGACATTATACTTTTAAAACATTTACAGAGAAACAAAATCGAATGACAGTAAACATGCACCGTCATCGCAAACCCTATAAACGCAACTTTACAGAGAGGGAAAAACTACAGTGAGTAACATAAAACATTTACAGGGAGAGAGAGAGAGTTCTCAGGTGTAGAAATTTAAAACAGGTTTCAATAATGGATAACATAACAGAAATTAGCATAAGGCTTGCGGAGGAGGAAACAGGAAACATTGGCGGAAGAGCTGGGGCGAATAACTGATGGAAGACTTAGTTTAAAGGAGCAGCGGTGAATCCAGATACGACAAAAATGAACAGGGTTCAGCGGAAGAAGCTGAGTAAAACTGCTCGGAAGAGGTGGTGACGTCAGCCGGAAGATGTAGTTTTAAACTGAATCAGGAGGAGAAATCAGTGGATGACGTCATCGGAAGAGGTAATGACAACAGACGAAGCCGGGTGAGATGATGACGTCAGCCGGAAGATGGATGACGCCACCGGTGGATGTAGGCAAAAACTGTAAATAGGCTGGGCGGAAGATGTCGAATAAGACAAAATAGATGACATCAGCCGGAGGATGGGTGACGTCAACCGGAAGATACAGGCAATTGATGAAATCAGACGAGATGATGACGTCAGCCGGAAGATGGATGACGTCAGCCGGAAGATTCAGACAGAAACTGTGAATGAACTGGGCGGGGGAGATAAGCCGGCGGTGGATGTCGAATAAGACAAGACAGATGACGTCACCGGAAGATGTAATCACACTGGCGGAAGACTTAGGTGACGTCAACCGGAAGACGGGGTTTTAAACTGGGCGGATGACTTGGTTTTTAAGGCAGAAACTTGACAAATTTTAACAGAAAGACATGCCAACAGAAAACTTCGAAACAAAAAGCAATAAGGCTTCAAGCCTCCAAACCCGATTCCAAACACAGTTTTGAAGCATGACAGAAGCTAGAAATCCTAACAGAAATTCAGGAAAACAACTGCATGGATTACTCCATAACCAGAGACAATCCATGCACAGATTTTCAGGGGATATCCCAGCAGTTTCAGAATAATTTCAATACATTCCAAGACATAAATACAACTGTCAAATATGGAGGTTTTAGAATACACCAACAAAACCTATACATAAATCAGATTTCTAACAAAAATCCAGACAGAGTTTTGAAGCAAAACACCAGAGTTCAGTAAAACCTACAGACATAAACTTTACTTAAAAACTGAAACCTCAGAGCAGAAATATGTCTGATTGCCACAACTGTAACACCCGGCATTTTTGCCATATAATAGTTTTCCCGGGTCATTTAATCGCGATTAATATTATATTAATACAATGTATGTTTTAGTTGAAGTGATGGAATGTTTAAGGGAAAACCAACCTAAGTGTAATCAAAACAAGTCAATTAGGTTAAAAGCTAATGGAAGGGTAAATGTGGAAGTAATTAAGGTAGGTGGAAGCAATTAAGGTAGGTGGAAGCAAACCAATGGATGAGTGCCAAGTGGCAACTTGTTGAAGAAGATATATCTTCTCTTCCTCCTACGTGAAGCCCACTTCTACCTCCCCTTTCTGTTTTCTCTTTTCCAGGCGACCAGCAACGATTTTAACCTCAATCCTTTTTCCTGATTTCTTTCTGTCTCTCCAGCAAAGGTAATCATCTACTAAGGTTATCGATTTTGGACAAGTTTAATGCGGGTTTTCACTGAGGTTTAGGATTTATTGTTTCTGTGAAAACCTACTGTTTTGGACGAAAATATGTTAGTGTGTTTTCCTAAAAAGTTGAAATGAGCTTGCTGCATATTCTACAAGTTATTTGTTAGCATTTGCAGCTTGTTTAATTTCACTACATTGCAGCAACAGGTTCGAGCAGTTCCGAGACTTTCCAGCTGTCTGCATCGAGGAAAACAGGTAAGTTCATACGTATAGGTTTGGCCCTTAAGGCCCTACAATACGGAGGTACTAGGTTTTATGTTGTCGGGATTTCTGTTGGGTAGTTAAGCCAAGGTTATGTTCTAGGTTAAGTGTGTTCTGTTTTATATTCTGCTTATTATTCTGTTGCCTGTCTATAAATGTTCATGCATTATAGCATACATGTTTTTCTCTGAAAGTCATGAAAAGGTTTTCTGCACACGGTTTGAAAGTTAAGTAAGATAAAACCTGTAATGTAATGTATGGTTAAGTGTGGACGAGGACTGGCATCTCATGCTAGGTTAAGTGTGTTCTGTTTTATATTCTGCTTATTATTCTGTTGCCTGTCTATAAATGTTCATGCATACATGTTTTTCTCTGAAAGTCATGAAAAGGTTTTCTGCACACGGTTTGAAGTTAAGTAAGATAAAACCTATAATGTAATGTATGGTTAAGTGTGGACGAGGACTGGCATCCTGTCATGTACTCCTGTTATGTCCTGTTGTGGCATGTACTCCTGTTGCGCCAGCTCCTCTTCCCACTTATACCTTCTTGTCCAGTGAAATGTAATGTAATGTTCATGTATTTGAAAAAGATTCATGCATAGCACGTTCATCACTCTGCATTGTATGTTCTTACTGAGCTCTAGGCTCATAGATGAACTCCCTGTTGTAGGTACGGATCCTCCAGATGAGGAGCTTGAGCCTCAAACTGATGAGTTGATGTAGTTGGCGGGAGGAGCTCACGGGATGGTTGCGGCAGTCAGACAAATGTCATTCCTGTGAGAATGTGTTTTATGTAAAGTTATGTCAAGTTTTGTACAAGTTGTTTTGGGGTTTTAAAACATTTGAAGTGTATGTCAAGTCCTGTAAAACTTTTGGGATCTTCAAAACGAGGTATAAAATCTGTGTTGATGTTTTTCTTTAAAACTTCTGTCTGACAGTTGAATGTATATTTTGAAATATTCTGGAACTGCCTTGAGTTTTCTCTGTTAGTGTGTGCATGGATTGTCTCGAGTTTTAGAGCTATCCATGCAGTTTGTTTTCTCGAATCTCTGTCATGTTGTCTGTCATGTTGTCAAATATGTTGTTTTAAAACTATGTTTTGAAATCGGGTTTTTAATAAATTTTGAAGTTTTATGCCTTCTGTTGTTATGTCTTCTGTTGATATGTCATCCTGTTAAATGTCGTCAATTCAGTCATCCGCCCCAGTTAAAGTCAATTTAGTCATCCGCCTCAGTCAAAGTCAATTTAGTCATCCGCCCAGTTATATGCCTTAGTCATCCGCCCCAGTCAAAGTCAATTTGGTCATCCACCCCAGTCAAAGTCAATTTAGTCATCCGCCCTAGTCAATTCAGTCATCCGCCCAGTTTAAAACCCCGTCTTCCGGTTGACGTCACCCAAGTCTTCCGCCAGTATAATGCTTATATCTTCCGGTTGACGTCATCCATCTTCCGGCTGACTTCATCTCCTCATCCGATCTCAGTTACCGTCTGTGTCTTCCGCTTGACGTCACCCATCTTCCGGTTGACGTCACCACCTCTTCTGCCCAGTTTTATCCAGTCTCTTCCGCTGAACCCTGTTCACATTTTTAATCCATCGGTCACTGTTCACATTTTGATCCACCGGTCACTGTTCAATTTTGTCTTATTTGAATTCACCGCTGCCCCTCTTAAACTAAGTTTTCCGCCAGTTTATTTATTTCTGCTTCCTGCTTTATCCTGTAATTCCGTCATTTATTTCTGAAGCCCGTCTTTCCCTTCCTCTGAAAAGATTACGAGTTTACTTTAAAAGCTCATCCTGTTTATGTTAAAAAAAAAAGAGTCCCCGTTTTTTGTTATCTGTTCCGGAGTGATGGCTCCGATCCCGGACTCCGATCGGGTTCCGGTGTCGGGCTGTCACAACAACCACCCTGTGAGCTAGATCCACCAATTACATCAGATCGTCATTTTGAGGAACAAGGTCCTCTGTTTCAGGTTCAGTACCTACATCAGAGAGTTCACCTATGAGTCTAAAACTCAGTAAAGACATAATCAGAATGCAGTGGTGCATATGCAATGCATGAACTTTCAGAAATTCGGTGACAGAACAGAACATTTCATTACAGTGGCAGAAGAATTAAGTGGGGCTTATAGGGGAACTGGTTCAGTAGGTGCACTATCAGGCACGACAGTTTTCAGATTCCCCAGGGAGGGATAAAACCAGAGGGGCCAGTCCCCGTCCCACACTTAACCTGGTACATTTCAGTCGGATTTTATCTTATTAATTTCAAACAGTGTACAGAAATCGGTTTTTGCATGAATTTTCAGGAAAACAGTGCATGCATGAACGGTGCCTGAACTTTAACTGGCAGATAACAGAATAAAACAATAGACAGCAGAAGATAAATCAAAGCCAGACATTTCAGAACATAACTCTAACTCTTCTACCCAAAACAACCCGACAGAACAGAAAACCTAGTACCTCCTTGATGTAGAGTCTTAAGGGCCGGATCTATGCTTATGAACTTACCTGTTTTCCTCGATGCAGTCAGCTGGAAAGTCTCGGAAATGCTCGAACCTGTTTGCTGCAATGCAGTGAAATTAAACAAGCTGCAATTGCTAACAAATAACTTGTAGAATATGCAGCAAGCTCATTTCAACTCTTTAGGAAAACACACTAACGTATTTTCATCCAAAACAGTGAGTTTTCACGGAATTAATAACCCTAAACCCCAGTGAAAACTCGCATTAAACTTGTCCAAAATCTATAACTTCCGTAGATGATTACCTTGGTTGAAGGAAATAGAAGAAAAGCGCGGAAACAAATTGTTGGTGCTTTGTCAAAATCGCCAGGAAAGAAGAAGCAGAGAAGAAGCTAGGAAACCGAGAAAAGAAAGAGTAAGGGTTTCACGTAGGAGGAAGAACTTAACTTCTTAAACAAGCTGCCACATGTCAATCATCCATTTGATTTCTCCCACCAACCTTAATTTCTTCCTAATTCGCCCTTCCATTGGTTTTAAACTTAGTATTATACCTAGTTAAACATTAGTTTAGTTTTCCAACAAAACATATATTGCATTTATATTAAATTAAATCCTGAGAATTGGTTCGGGAAAATAATTACATGCAAAAAGGCCGGGTGTTACATGGGCCCCACAAATTCTCATGAATTGGAGAGAGAAGGGTAAAGATCTACGCAAACTACAAAGAGATAAAGATTCACTTGGGTTGGAAAGAGATAAAGATCCACATGACTTGGTTTATGATGTGATCCAAGTTGAGACCAAGTCAAAGCCCAAGAACAATGATCCAATTGAAGAAACGGGCAGCCCAATTACTAGAGTAAAAAGCCCAAGATTATTGGAAGATCTTTTGAAGAAAGGGTGCGGTGCATATGCACACGTTATGATTAAAAGGGAGGGTGCGACGCACATGCACATGTAAGAATTAAAAATACATATGTCATGCACATGCACATGTAGAAATTAAAGAGGACATGCGCCAAGCACATGCGTATACGAGGAATTAAAAAGTCACATGCAAAGCACATGCAAATCATACAAATCTCGTACGGAAAAGATCTTATTCAGCTGAATCTACTCAAATCAGTTCAAATCACGTTCAAACGGAGTTTAAACAAGAGACGACATCTGATCATCCAAAGAATCTTTATCCTATGAAAATTCTTAGTTATTTGATCGTTTTATTTCTTTATTTTAACATTTTATTTTACTTAAACATGTAGTCTATTTTAATGGCAAAACACTTTTGATTTAGAAGAAGAAGTTTGAATTAAAAAGATTGAGTTTTTTATAGAGGCTTTCTCTTTAGTACTTTGCGAAGAACAACGATATTCTTCAAGTCACGCTTGAAGAATCTCGCTTGATAACTCTGGTTCTTACCAACGAGTTTGGTCTGGGTCAAGCTCCTGTTTTGATAGCTTCGGTTCAGCCAATAGGTATGACTCGGGTCAAGCTCCTATTTTGATAACTAGGGTTCCATCGAATTCTTCGATTGAGGTTTTAGTTTCCTACTTTTATTCTTGAATCGAAAAGGCGTTCATTTGAATTATTCCGCGTTGTTGTCGGGTCCCGGGTCATTTCGATCTGAGGTTCGCATCAGTTGGTATCAGAGCTTCGGCTCTTTGATTCAAGAAGCTATCTTTAATTTTTAGTATCAATTTTTTCTTTATCTTATTCTATTCGTCCTACTTGTAAAAAAAAAAAACACAAAAGAATTCATTTTTTTTTCATTCTTATTATCAAAGTTTCAATTTTTATCATTGATTCTTTTTTTCTCGTGAATTTGTCTTCTTGAAAAGTAAAAAAAAAAAAAAAGAGTTTGTCAAAAGTAAAAAAAAAAAAGTTATCAAAAGTAAAAAAAAAAGTTGTGAGAAGTTAAAAAAAAAAATCGAAATTTTGTTCTAGAGATTTTGAAAATTCTATCCTTTTAAATTCAAGAATTCGTTCTTAAATTCGTAGATAATTGTTCTTTGAAAATTCAAATTGTTAAATCTTCATTCGGAATATTGTCTTTATTCAAATTTATTCTTTGAAGGTTCAAATAGTTGAATCTTTATTTGAAATATTGTCTTCGTCCAAACTTTTGTCTCATTTCAATTGTACCCATGATTTAGCCATCTTTACAAGTTTGAACTTTGATCTTAAAGGTGTGATTTTTTTTATTTGGCATGTTGAATATTTACTATCGATCAAGTTCTTACGTAAAGAACTAAAAGGAGATCTAGAGGTAAAAGGCAAGAGGATGAGACTATTATAGAAAAAGCCTTAATTTTTTAGCGAAACACGAGTGGAGTGACATCCATCGAGAGCAAACACGTGAGGGAGAGGTAAGGTCCATTACTTGATTATTTTTCTTTTACTGTTAACAATTTTATTTTATTTTCTTATTGTGGTTGAAAAAGAATATCACGAGTAGAGAACACAACGACATTGATTTAAAATTGTTCATGAGAGCCATGCAAGATCAATACACGGCTCTAAATCAGAGAATGGAACGATTGGAAACTCCGACCCCTAGTCATGCACGACAAAGGAAGGATTTAATGGAGAATTCGAAGAGTATAATGGTTATTACAAAAAAAAAAAAAGAAATGAGGGAACAAACCGAGAAGACAACGATTTACGAAATATCAAGGTAAATATTCCACCTTTCCAAGGGAAAAACGACCCCGAGGGATATTTGGATTGGGAACAAAAAGTAGACTTGGTATTTGAGTTTCAAAATTATTCGGAGAATAAGAAGCTTAAGTTGATCACCATGAAGTTCACGGATTATGCTAGTATTTGGTGGGATCAATTAGTTAAGAACCGGAAGAAGAATGGTGAAGCACAAATCCACACATGGGAAGACTTGAGGGCCAACATGAAAAAAAGATATGTTCCATCATACTACTATAGAGACGTGTGTCGAAAGATCCAAAATTTGACACAAGGTTTCAAAAGCGTTGAGGAATATTATAAAGAGATGGAGGTAGCCATGATAAGGGCTAATGTGGAAGAAGATAAGGAAGCAACCATGATTCGTTTTATTGGGGGATTGAATTGAGAAATTGCGGATGTGGTGGATCTCTAACACTACATCGACTTGGAGGAGTTACTACATAAATCAATCAAAATTGAGCGGCAACTAAAGGCTAAGAGAAGTACTAGGGTTGGTACAACATCAACCGCAACTTAGCAAACAAATTGAAAAAATAAGAAGCCAAAATCAAGAGAGGATTCTAAGGGAAAAACCGTTTCCAACAATCAAGTGTTGCCATAAAAAATTAAGGCTGAGATTTCAAATCCAATTAGAACCCGAGAGATTAAGTGCTTTCGGTGCTAAGAGTTCGGACACATAGCTTCAAATTGTCCAAATAAAAGAGCTATGATTTTAAGGGACAATGGCGATGTTGGAGAGTGTGAGTTCGAGTGATGGTGAGATGCCACCACTTGAGGATTGTAGTGACGTTGAGGTAGAGGAACCAGTAAAAGGAGATCTTTTAGTCACAAGGCGAGTATTGAATGTGCAAACTAAGGAAGATGGAGACAAAGTACAATGTGAGCATATATTCCATACAAGATGTCATGTGCACAACAAAATTTGTAGTTTGATCATCGATAGTGGGAGTTGCACCAATGTAGCAAGCATATTACTAGTCCAAAAGTTGAACTTGAAAACCGAGCAACATCCAAAACCATACAAGTTGCAATGGTTAAGCGATTGTGGAGAAATCAAGGTGACTAAACAGGTGGAAGTTCCTTTATCAATTGGAAGGTACCAAGGTAAAGTTTTATGTGATGTAGTGCCGATGCAAGCTACACACATACTTTTGGAGAGACCTTGGCAATTTGACTGAAATGTCAAGCATAATGGTTATAAGAATGAGTATTCATTGGTTTACAATGGAAAAATTGTTATCCTTACACCATTAAAGCCATAGGAGGCAATTGTAGACCAAGAGAGGATTGCAAAGGAATTCCAAAAGATTATGGTTGAAAAAGAAAAAGAAAGTGGTGAAAAGAAATTAGTTGAAAAAGAGGCAAAAAAAGAAAAAGAAAGTAGAGAAAGAAAAATAGTTGAAAAGTGCACAAAGAGGGATGAAAAACCGAGGAAGCAAGAGAGAAAAATCGAGGGAAAAGAGATGAAAGCTGAGGGAGAGTGTGAACAAAAGTCGAGTGAAAAACAAATTGTGTTGATGAACAAAAGTGAGGATATACGTGAGATGATTTTACTTTTATATAAAGATGTTTATTTATCATCTAACGACTTACCAAGTTTTCTTCCAAGTGTTGTTTCTTTTATTTTGCAGAAAAATAAATATGAAATTCCCGAGGAGTTTCGAAGAGAAATTTCTCCGTTGAGAGAGATTGAGAAGCATAAAAATTTCATACCAAGTACGTTAGTTCCAAGTCGACCGAAAACATCAAATAGGTTTAAGTGGTTGGTAAGACCATATGATTTTAATATTGCACCTATTATATGTATAAGGTTGATAGATAATATGCAAAATTATTTTATTAGAAAATTTGTCAATGATTACTTTGCGCACAACTTGATTTATGACAAAATTGTAAATACACATTTTAAGAGTTTCAAATCAAGTTTTAATGTTTTACAAAATTTTAATTCTATTAAATATTATTCACTGTTTGATATTATGGATGATTTTAATCCATTAAATCCTTTAAATTTATTAACATTTTTTTCTAAAAAGTTTGCTTTTGTGCATGAAAGGAAGAAGAATGAATTTGTTAAGAAGTTTCATGTAATGGTAAGATTTATTTTTGAACCTAGAGATTTGGTTTGGCTACGTCTACAAGAAAAAAAGTTTTCGAACAAACGAAACAATGGGTTACAACCTCGAGGAGATGAACCTTTCCAAGTCCTAGAGCACATCAACGACATCGCTTATAAGATTGACCTACCGAGTGAATACGGTAATGTAAGCATATCTTTTAATTTTACTAATTTCTTTTTTATATCATGCAGGAGATTTGAGGACGAATCTTTTCGAAGGGGGAGGGAATGATGTGAACCAAGGACCGATAAAACTCATTGTCAATGACCATGATCTATTAGAAGATAAAGGAGGTCCAACGAACAAAGCTTCACATGGTTTAGTCGTGAAAACCTGAGGAAAAGAGCGATCACAACAAAAGCAAAAGACTATAAAGATAAAGAACTTTGTAGCATGGAAGTGGGCCCCACAAAATTGGCAAAAGAAGACTCATAAGGCACAGAGTTGGGCCCTACAAATCCCCATGGATTGGAGAGAGAAGAGTAAAGATCTACGCAAACTACAAAAAGATAAATATTCACGTGGATTGGAAAGAGATAAAGATCCACATCACTTGGTTTATGATGTGATCCAAGTTGAGACCAAGTCAAAGCCTAAGAACAAAGATCCAATTGAAGATATGGACGGCCCAATGACTAGAGTAATAAGCCCAAGATTATTGGAAGATCTTTTGAAGAAAGAGTGCGGCGCATATGAACACGTTATAATTAAAAGGGAGGGTGCGACGCACATGCACATGTAAGAATTAAAAACACATGTGCCATGCACATGCACATGTAAGAATTAAAGAGAACATGCGTCGAGAACATGCGTCAAACACATGCGTATACGAGGAATTAAAAAGTCACATGCAAAGCACATGCAAATCATGCAAATCTCGTAGGAAAAGATTTTATCCAGCTGAATCTACTCAAATCAGTTCAAATCACGTTCAAACAGAGTTTAAACAAGAGACGACATTTAATAATCCAAAGGATCTTTATCCTACGAAAATTCTTAGTTATTTGATCGTTTTATTTCTTTATTTTAACATTTTATTTTACTTAAACATGTTGCCTATTTTAATGGCAAAACACTTTTAATTTAGAAGAAGAAGTTTGAATTAAAAAGATTGAGTTTTTTTATAGAGGATTTCTCTTTAGTTATTTGCGAAGAACAACGATTTTCTTCAAGTCACCCTTGATAGCTTTGGTTCTTACCAACGAGTTTGGTCTGGGTCAAGCTCCTGTTTTGATAGCTTCGGTTTAGCCAACAGGTATGGCTCGGGTCAAGCTCCTGTTTTGATAACTAGGGTTCCATCGAATTCTTCGATTGAGGTCTTAATTCCCTACTTTCATTTTTGAATCGAAAATGCGTTCCTTTAAATTATTCCGCATTATTGTCGGATCCTGGATCCTTTTGATCCGAGGTTCGCATCAGAATTTTTGCCCAAATTCTTAGGAAATAAGATTTATTTATTTTGGGATTTTAATACCAATATTTTAATTGGCAAGATATTAATTGGAATACTAGAAAAAAAATCCCGATAACCTAATCTCTCGGCATCCAAGTAAGTGAAAATACCACGTTTTCAACGTTTTGCCTACGACCATACATCACAAAATCTATGTTATTTTCTTATAATTATTTTATTACATATTTTTTATATTTCAGCACGCATGTTTAGACATTGACATAGAATTGCATAAAGATAAAATTGGTAGGACATTTTGTATGTATTTGAATACGATAGAATTGATGAAAAATATGTAATAGCAAAGCCTGAACAACAATGAAATAACTAAGCTTGAACGAAAAGGAGATGGCTATACCTGAACGAAAATGATATGGTTACATCTGAACGATAATGAGATGACTATACCTGAACAAAAGTAAGATGACAAAGCCTAAACAATAAGGAGATGACTAAGTCTGAACAAAGGTTGAGAAATGAGTACCAACCAGTATGTAACTTTTAAGTCAGGATTCGGTAAAAGTAAATATTAATTTTGCACTTGCACGAATTTTCGCTTACTGAGTTATTCTCATAGTTGTAATTTTGTGATGTAGGTGAGTTTTTATCTAAGGAAGAAATGACTGTGATCGAGAACCTTCCTGAGTCAAGCGAGCATACAGAAGAAGAATAAAATGTTTTCGGGTGGAAGGAAAGTGTTAATGAGTATTTTCTATTTTCGAATATATTTCGTATTTTTAATTTTAAATAAATTATGTTTAATTTTATTTAAAGTTTTATGAATTATTTTAATTTTGGATTTATTTCCAATTTCCGAGTAGGTTATTTAAAGTTTAAAATTTTGATTAAGTTTCCGCGCATTTAATGTTTAAATTATTATTTAAAGAGATTTTCATATTTTAAAATTATGTTTTTAACGCTCGAATTTAAACCTAAATAAATTTAAAAAAATTTTAGAACTTTCAAATTGAAAAAATTAAATTGAAAATTTAAAAATTAGGGCGTTATACAATTATTTGTGCATTAGCAATTAATAGACCTTGTTGCTTCTGTAAAAAAAGTGAAGAACAATGGGCTGACCAATCAGCTCCACACAGAAAATTTATCTGTTTCATCATTGACAGAGCTATAAATTGGAGGTTTTTTTTTTTTTTTTTTTTTTAATTTAAACCCTAAACTATCAACTTTAAAAATTCAAATTTTAAACTATAAAAAACGTAAGAAATCAAACTCTATCGGATGACCGATCACTGTCCGTTAGCTTACCACGGATGGTCGATCTAAAAACAATGGTCGTTCGTTCAGTATAGTCCCTACGTGGCACTGGACACGTCGGGTTGGCCGGACGATTAGGGTATGGAGACTGTCTATTCCACGTGCGGTGCACGGAACTGCTAAACGGCCATCCGTTCTAGAATAATTGTCAATAATTGTCACGAGTCAAACACTGTTTGGGAGAACGGATGACTAGTTTATGGAATGGTCGTCCGTTCTCCCAATCAGTGACCATCCCGTGACTCAGTAATTGTCACGAGCCGGACACTGTTTGTGGGAACGGACGACCAATTTACGGAATGGTCGTCCGTTCTCCCAATTAGTGACCAGCTTGTGACTCAATAATTATCACGAGCCAGACACTGTTTGGGGGAATTGACGGCCGGTTTATGGAATGGTCGTCCGTTCTCCCAATCAAATTCATGCCCGTGACAATTATTGAGTCACGGGCTCGACAAGGAACGGACGACCATTCTCCTATACTATGTAAGGAGATGACCCTTAATGTTGAACTCATAGATCTCGAAAACTCTGAAATGTCTAGCGACATCGTATTTCTAGTGACATTTTATTTTTCTCTTTATTAGCAACGTTGATGGATTCTGATTCAAGTAGATGAGCTGATGCAGACGAGACAACAAATCAAGTTGCCAACATGGACTGGTATTCAGACGACATGCCCAGATATGGGGATCTTTGAACATTCAATAACTTAGAATGTAATGGAGAAATAGATGTGCATTCAACCACGCAAACCCTAGGCGATGAGCTTTGAACACCGATCGAGTCATAAGTTAATGAGACGGAAAACATATCGGTAAGGGAATAAATTTCTATGAGTTTTTTTTTAGGTAAATAATATAGTTCTCTACAGGCCATTAGAGAAAAAATAGTCGAATATACTTTGAATAATGGATATGACATCAAATTCATTAAAAGTGAAACTCGGCGACTCATGGCAGTGTGTGAAGATGTATGTGAGTGGTGACTGCATACTGCGATCATGTAAAATGAGCTTACATTCCAAATAAAGAGTTACACCGATAAAGTTAGTTTATGTTTACCGCATGTTCACCGCCTCTTTCTCTTGGAACAAATCTCATTTAATATATGTTACACTCCATCAATTTCGGACGATCCATCAATGTAATTGAGTACTCCACTCTTTTCATTATCTAACGAAACGTATTTTGACAACTTTTTCAAAGCCGCCTTGCAAGCATTAAGCATTAATTTTTTATAATGTATAATGTACGTCTGTTTTATGATTTAATTCACTAAAATGACAATAAATGGTAAAATGTTAGAAAATCACCAATATTTATAGATTATCTTCTCATGGTGTGGTCAACATGCAGTCAAATTTTCAAGTAAATCCAATATCGTTTATTTTTTTTTAAATTAATTTTTTATATGTGTAATGTACTTCTGTTTTATGATTTAATTCACTAAAAAGGCAATAAATGGTACAAGTGTTAGAAAATCACAAAAAATTATAGATTATCTTCCCATGGTGTGGTCAACATGCGATCAAAGTTTCAAGTAAATCCAAGATTATTTGATATTTTGTTTTAAATTAATTTTTTATAATGTATAATCTACGTCTGTTTTATGATTTAATTCACTAAAATGACAATAAATGGTACAAGTGTTAGAAAATCATGAAAATTTATAGACTATCTTCCCATAGTGTTGTCAGCATGCAGTCAAATCATATGGTGTAATATAGTAAAAAACAAGTTAAAAAATTTGACAGAGTTTCCTTTGTTTTATGACTCCCTCATATCTAATTTCAAACAGTTCTTATATATTCAAATCACCAAACAGTACTAGAATTTTATAGCATAAACTAAATTGCCTCAAACTAAAGTACATTAAACTAAATTACACCAAACTAAAGTGCATAAAATAAAGTACAAAACATAAACTAAAGTTACGACGGTGGGACATCGGGTGGGAGATTGTCGTCATCGGTAGACGAAGGTGGGACATTGGGTGGGAGATTGTCGTCATCGGTAGACGAAGGTGGGACATCGTCGTCATCGGCCTCCATCCAATTCAGATGATTTGCCTCGTATCTCTCTGGTAGTCCATCATCCCTCTAAGGTACTCCATCACCTCTGTATGAGACTCCATTTGTCTCACTTCGATTTGATGGAGTCTGTCTGTGAGAGCCTTTATCTCCGTCCTACTAGCTCTCTAGGTAGACCCCTAGGGGACCCCGACCGCGCCGTGGCTTCTTGATGGGGAATCGGGTCGGGTTTAACAACATTGATTCTCTTGCAAAATAGGAACTCAAAAGTTGGTTAGAAATTTTCCATCCAACGTTTAAGGAGCAGAGGAGCAGTGGCACATCACTTCCTCCATATGAACATCCCGAGAAGTGGAGGCCCCCTGATCTCCCTTCAGCGTCTAAATTCTGTCGACTTTAACTAGGTCCATTCGAATCAAATGAATTTAGCCAAATACGTCGACGGCCTGCTCTGATCTCATCTGCTCTCCAAACGGTAACTGAATCCCAAATTGCCCAATGATCTTCTAAATCAACACACCGCAGTGTAAGTTCTTGTTGCGTGTCCGTCCGATCTCACCCATGTGACTTTAAATCCCAAAGTCGAGGGTCGAACCTCTTCCCACTGTACAGCTTCTCCAAGACATAGAGATCTATGCAGCTAACGAGATCTTTATGTCCATGCCGCAGTAGAAGGGTGTGAAACAACATGTTATGAACAACCCGAGCTCTGACATTTAAGTCTTTGGTTCTTGGCTTAACGAACCCCATAATGTCAGAGTTGCAATGAATTTGCCTAATGAACTCTATTCTCTCGGCCGATCCGACAAAAGGACAGTCCCAGGAGGCATGGTAGTATCTCTCCGCCCTTTCTCTGGCAAACCTGATCAACTCATTGACCGTCTCTGGGGTAATCTCAATCTTCATACCCAGGATGTACGTCTTTATAACTCTTGACCTCCCGATAAAGCTCAAGTTCGCATAAAATAAGCGAACAATTCGGTCGCAGCTATCGCCCCGCACACTGTAGATCCTGTGCAGGTCAATTATGTCGAACATCTCCTAGATCTTGAGGGACTCCCAACCTTTAAAGTCGACGATCTTCGAATGCAACACCGAGCAGTGTAACAGATCCAGCTCAAACTTCTCTCGACATATCCGATTGCGAAATTCATTCGACAAGAACCCAGACTGATTTTGCAGCATCTCTGGCATTGACGGTGCCCGACGTTCCGTCGGGTCACCTTGTGCCAAATCTCCTTGCGATGTTGACGGTGCTTGACGTTCTGTCGGCCCAATCTTTCATCTAATAACCAATCTCTCCGCCATTTTAGGGGGATTTTTGGGAATTTAGACTCAATTTGTGATTTGTGGATTTTGAATTTTTAGTCTCAGATTTGTGAGGTTTTGGATGAAAATCGAGCGAAAAAATTGAGAATGGAGAAATGAACAAGGTTGGGCATGAATCAGTCAGAATTTTGGGAAAAAAATGCAAAATGGCAGAGATATTCGGATTTTTCGGCTGTTGTTCGCAGGTTCTGGCGTCCGTTTCCTTATATACTGTCGGGGAACAGACGGCCGTTATAGAGGTGGTGACCCTCCATTCTCAGCCATAATTTTAACAACGGCCGGCCGTGTTCTTACAACGATCATCTGTTCCCGTCCTTGATGATGAAATGAGCGGCCGTTCTCAGAACACGGCCATCCATTCTCGTAATGCTCTGTAGAACGGACGACCGTTGTTTTGAGAACGGTCGTCCGTTTATAAGTTTCGTGCACTGCACGTGGAACAGATAGTCTCCACCCCCTAATTGTTCGACTGATCCAACGTGTCCAGTGCCACGTAGGACTGTACTGAACAGACAACCGTTGTTTTTAGATCGGCCGTTCGTGGTAAGCAATCGGACAATGATCGATCGTCCGGCAGATTTTGATTTATTAGGTTTTAGATAGTTTAAGGTTTAAATTGTTAGAGTTAATAGTTTAGGGTTTGATTTAAAAAAAACTCATAATTTAGGATTTAAATTAAAAAAAAACCCTATAAATTCGATTATCTCTTGTTGGCAGACAACAGTTTCTGAGATTTCCAAGTTGTTTATTCTTTGATTTGCAAGGATTTTGAGTCCATTTTCATGTTCAAACTATTGATAATCGTCGTTTGGCAGCTAGGAGAGCCAGGATAGAAATTTTCTCTGTCCTCTACCCCACTCCCTTCCTTGTCATTTTTGTCAGGCTATGGCGAAAATGATTCAGTATCTTCTGGATCATTTTGACAGAATGAAACACTGAAAATGACGGCAACGGCAGAAGCCAACACTTGGAAGAGAAGATTCTTTCCCATTCATAATTGGACATAAGGCTGGCTTTTTGCTTGTGTAAAATGCTTCCAGAATTCAGAGACCCATGCTTGCTCTGCCCTTCCCATATCCATTATTCTAATTTCTTCGTCAAAAAATGCCGATTCAGATGATACAGATTTACTCTCTGGTTTTCAGGAAGTTTTAATCTTAGATCATTGTTTTGTTTAAAAATCATATATTTTCTTTGGCGTTTTGGATTTTTGTTACGTGGGTCTTTGATTATAAGATATTTGGCAAACAAACAAAACTAAAGTTTTCTGCTTTATTGATTTGAGTATTAGGATAAATTGGCATAGTTGTTCCATTTATAATTGCAGTCTGAATAATAGAAATTCTCCACTCTTCTGCAGATTCAAGAAGTTAGAAACAGAAGCTAGATGGAGATTTGATAATGTCCTCATCCTCCTTAGACACGCTGAATTGCTTACCATCTGTTCGACGTAATGTCAAACAGAGAGGTTCTCAGAGTGTTGGAAGAAGAACAAGATTATTACAGGCTATGGCGAATGAGAATGGAAATCTACCAGTTATGAAGAAGCTTTCCAGCTCCGGAAAAGCTATATCAAGCTGTATAAAAGATAACTCTCTCTTTACCCAGTCTAATACTATAGTATTCGTCGGTGGAATGTCTGATTATTCAACTTTGCTTTTCCTAGAAAAGTTTTCCAGGAATTTGAAAGATGAAGATGTTAGCATCCCTTTTGTTATCTGCAATGATCCAGCATTAAGGGAAGAGAACTTCACAAGAAGTGATTCTCAAAACGTGTTTAAGAATAATCCAGTCCTGGCGAATTTGAGCCGAAAACTGGCATTTCTGGAGAATTTGGGTGCCGGCTGCATAGTCATGCCATGCAATTTTCTTCACCAATGGCACAGCGAGGTATCTGAGAGATGTAATTTGCCTATTCTTCATGCGGGTGATTGTGTTGCTAAGGAGCTGAAAGAGGCAAAGCTCAAGCCCCTCGAAGCCGGAAGTCGAGTCAGAATAGGAATTCTGGCGATCAATCCAACACAAATGCATAGTTTTTACAAGGAGAAGCTACAAAATCAGGTAGACAACTTTATTTACAACATTAGGGTATAATATTCTGGTTGGAAAGAAATTTCATTAGTATAAACGAGATAGATTACGAGCCAACTGGGATAACATTAATCTCATGATTGCTTAACGGCCTATAATTTTAAAACTGGCTAGATTGGTCATTAAAACTTGAATTTTCATAATAACAGTGGCTAGATTGCTCTGTTTTGAATACTCAGGGATTTGAAGTTGTGTTACCGGACAAGGCGACGATGGAGCATATGGTTATTCCGGCAACAGAGGCTTTGAAGAGAAGGGACAAGGAAGGAGCAAGAAATCTCCTGAGAATTGCTATCCATGTGCTTCTTGTGAAAGCTGTAAACACAGTCATCCTTGCTTCTGATGAATTGCGGGATCTTCTCCCACTCGATGATCCTCTTCTTCGAAAATGTGTCGATCCAGTGGATGCATTGGCAAGGGCAGCCATTAATTGGTCTAAATCTGCAGGAAAATGTACATAGAAAGACTCATAATTTTTCATTCTTACTGTAAGAATATAAGAATAATTACTGCACGGCATCGCCATTTCAAATTACAGAAATTGGTACTGAAAGAACACACACTACGGGACCCCATCTGACTGAATGTTGTCTAATGAACTGCATATACATAACACAGATTCTAATTCGCCTTCCTCAACTCTGCCTATAGAATCTTTGCATCAACAAGTAATAAATAATCGTCATTGTTTTGAGGATTAAAATGGCGCTTTGATTACTCTCTACAAGTTCGACATCGATCCACTCTGTTGTTTCGAAAGAATCTCAACTCCGTTTCTTGAATCCTTGTAAACCCAAGAAGAGATAAGGTGATGTGCAATTGCAAAAGGACCGGGAAAGAACATGGGGGTGAGTTCGCCACTTTCAACATTGAAATTGGCAGAAAAGTTGTGTTCTTTTCCAACCCCACTGCACATTTGTTCGACTTTGGCAGCAGCCGTTCTTTGTGCCTTCTTGTATTCGGCGAATATCAAAGACTTTTTCACATCTTCTCTACTGTGCCATTGAGCATCTAAAACAATCACAGAACAAAATAAAAAACTGAGAATCCAAGAGTTTGTCAAAATTAGCAGAAATATTTGTCAAAAGCTAAGTCATAATCCAAAGCAAGTCATTAAATCGAGGGAATTACCATCCAACTCTTCCTTATCCACGTTTATGTCAAACGATTTTGCATAAGCATAAAATCCGACCATCAACTGACAAGGCATACTACTCGGTCCGACTGTCAAGTAACCAAGAAAGAAAACCACGAATAAACAAGAGAAAACGGGGAATAAGTAGGAGAAAAGGACGTCCAACAATACAAAAGAATTTTGTTTTATACCAGTCCATGGCTGCGAACTGTGATAGACAACTTCTCCTACTTCAATACCAGTCTCTTCCCATGTTTCTCTTTTCACTGCCTCTTCTAAGCTTTCTCCAGGCTAATGAAGCAGATATAAAAATAAATCTGTGATTAATAAATATTTGATTTTGGCTTTAGTTATTCGAGTCTACTCTCCTGTTTAGACTTGTTCTGATTAACATTAAGTGATTAAGTAAATGCATCTGAAAGACTCAGCAAACAAGTACCTCGATAAAACCAGCTAAGCAACTCCACATTCGAGGCACGAATCGGGATTGTCGGCTTAGAAGAACACAATCATTCTCCTTGTCAATGACTAACATAATTACCACCTGTCCAAAACATAAGCAGTAGAAATTGAAGTGACATTTATGTTGTCTATTATCAACTTTAATTAAAAGACAGCAAGAAAAAAACTAACTGGATCGACACGAGGATAAACCCGCTTTTTGCATAACTCATTCGAGCACTGCTTCCTTCTTCCCGCTTCCATGGGGACTGTCTTCCCTCCACAATGTCCGCAAAATCTTGATACACCATGCCACTCTAGCAACGCTCTTCCCTGATACACCCTCGAAATACTAAACCAATTAAATTGTAGAATTCACTCTTATACTCAGGGGCCAGAGTTATTATACTAACGCACCAAGTTTTAATTTTGATAAGGCAAGATGATTTTGGGATATTACATTCTAGTCCCTCGCAACCTGCAATACGGCCACCAAATGTGGACGTCAAAGGTTTCCCCAGGTAGTGGTTGGTTTTGATACCAATCGTCCTAGTTGGATAGAAATCGCCATCAAAATTTGGCTTCCAAAGGGAGGACGTCCACCTTCGGTGGCCGTATTGCAGGTTGCGAGGGACTAGAATGTAATATCAATCGTCCTAGTTGGATAGAAATCGCCATCAAAATTTGGCTTCCAAAGGGAAGGTCCGGTGCTAAGCAGTAATATACGTACACACTCAACTTCAGCTGGACAAGGTGGGACAAATATAGATCATTACGTACTTTACAAAAAATGTAAATTGTAATTTAAATCATAACGTTCGTGGTCATTTACATATTATATAAATTATTTTTTTCAATAAATAAAACTTCTGTCTTTCAACTGTTACCTATTTGAATTTTACCGGTAATTTATCCATTAAATCCTATATATATCATATATTTCATTTAATTAGGTGTTTTTTATTTGATTTTTCAACTCTTCGGATACTTCTAAACCGATTTCAAACTCTAATGTGCGATTGAGAGAGTTCAAAACCCCTAAGAACAGATCGACAAATTTTGAAATCAGGATAAAGCATTTCATTAAATGAAAAAACATGACATACACGCGTTGGATTTAACAAATAAACTATCAGAACGATCAAATATTTTAACAGCTTTAAAGTGAAGTTTCTGTTTGTAAAAACAAAAAACAAAAAAAAAAAGTTTAAGATCAAATTTATAAATGACTCCAAATTAGTTCTAAAATGCATTTATCCAAAAAGAAATGAGCAAGCCTAATAAACTTATAGATTTAGGACAGCCAAGAACAACATTAAAATTAGAGCCATAAGCGTATGGAGCAAATTGTTTAGGCATTTTAACACTTTATTTTCTGTATATAACCTCCATTACTACCAATCAAAATATTTACAAAAAGTAGAGTTCTTCAAGCAAAGCATTGTGACTTACATGACCAGCAATAGCCAGTTCGCCCATAGCTTGTGTATCGGCCCAATCCGTAGCCACCATTAACGTCCGAAGTTCCACAAAACAGAGCTTTTTGTTACTCAGTATAGGAAGGAGACTATCATCATCAGAGATATCAATAGCCAAAAAAACAGTATCGTCCTCTTCCAGAGAACCCAGATAAACAAACGAGTCTCCGGTCAATTCAATCTTAGATTCGGCCAGAAACGCCTTGCAATCTGCCAAATTTAACCAGCCCAGATGCCAACTAGGCGTTGGATCAGTCTTTCCATCAGCTGTAGAAACTAAAGGCCGGCCCTTTCTGAATGGCAAAACCTTAAAATTTGGGGAAGATGGAAAATGGGTAGCCTCCAAAAGCTGTAACTTAAGGGATTCAAGTGATGAAATAGGTGATAAAGAATCGCTGGACTTCGGGGTTTTTAATCTAATTGGATTGCCGGCGAAGGCATGAGACTGAAGTCTTATAGACATTGTCGTAATCGATTCAACACAAGAAAAACTCGCTGCTGTGAAGGTCAATTTATAGTGAGAATTAGAGCCTTTCAGACATTGAGAGAGGAGACGAGAGGAAATGACCGTGATAGGTGAGAAAGTGTGGAAGAGGAACACACGACCATACTCGCCCATGGGATTTAGTATATACTGTAAATGGAAGGTGATGAATTAGGTTATTGGTTTGATGGATCGACACCTCAGCCAGTTGCCTAGTGGTGCCACGTTACCTCGTGTAATATCGCAAGAAGAAGAACGTAGTTTTACGTTAGGGAAATTACCAAAAACAACCACAAATTACGCACGTTTTCCAAAAACAACCACAAACAAAAAATTTTCCCGATTCAAACCATCAACTATTCGAAAACTGCCAATTATGACCACTCCGGACGGACGGACGTCGTTTGCGTCCGTCCGGGCGTTTTTTGGACCCGACCCGGACGGACGATAAATTATTCCGTCCGTCCCCAATTGTTGGTTCAATCAACATCTGCCACGTGTCGCCACGTTGCCCGTTCGGACGCGTTAATTACCCGTCCGTCCGGGTTAACTTAAAAAATACCCCGGACGGACGGGATAAGTTCCCGTCCGTCCGGGCGATCGATTATAATCGTTTTAGAAAGGAAAAATCGCCGGGAACTCAACAGTGGCCGGAATTCGTTTTCTCTCGACGCTCTCCAAATTTCTTGTGCGATTCTCAAACGAAAAACGCATCAGGTAATATCTTACTCCTTTTGTAGTGGATTAGTTTAAATTTTTACGTTTAGAACGCAAAAATCTGAGCCCTAGGTCAAAATCGCCTTTTTTGAATAACCCGGACGGACGCGATTTTAATCCGTCCGTCCGGGGGATCATAGCAATACCCCGGACGGACAGAAAATTATTGCGTCCGTCCGGGTTATGGCTGTGAAGGCCGAGTTTGACCGGGCTCTGATTTTCGCCACGGTTTGAGTTATTGTTGCTAATATTGGAGACTTTCCAATTTGCAGACTTTACGAAAATGGCAAATAAACTTGCTTATAAACGAAAGAAGGATTCGACGTCACAAGGTGGACCTTCAAAGCGGCCAACGATGTCACAGCCATCTCCACTGCCCTCACAGCCACCTCCAACTCCACGGGCCTTACAGCCACGTCCACCGGCCCCACAGTCAGTTTCACGGGTCTCAGAGCCACATCCACGTGCTCCACAGGCACCTCCAAGGGCCTCACAGCCACCGCCCAGCTCCTCGGCTCCCAGCTCCTCACAGCCAGCTTCATCGACCTCACAATCGAAGGAATTTCGCAGTGAACATTGTCGAGAGCAATATCGGCTGGATATAGTACACCGAAAGGTGTCGTTGACGAAGATGGTGGACTTTACAGGTTGAGTCAATTATTCTTACAAATTGTTTCGACAATATTTAGTTGAACTAGTCTCATGTATTTGTTATTAAAAATTTTCAGATGGGAGTCCTTGGAGATAAAAGAAATGTTTGACAGGATCGGACTTCAAGGACTCTACACCATTCGGAGAGTCAGCTGTGAAAAAATGGTTCGCCTATTCTATGCTAACATGAGATTTTCAGGGAGGTCGGGAGTTATAAAGACCTACATACTGGGTGAGGAGTATGAAGTGACGCCACAGGTTGTGAATGAGGTGCTTGGCTTTCACGCAGAAGCGGCAGAAAAGTACTACCATTCCCAGAAAAAATTGCCCATGCTTGCCACAGCGGAGGGAACAAGCGTTCATTAGACAGATTCATCAGAACGCTGATCTTGTGGACATCGTGAAGCCAGGAGCAAAAGATTTGAATGTGAAAGCTCGCGTCATCCATAACCTTATAGCACACACCATTCTACCGCGCGTTGGACATAGAGATCATGTTAGCTACATGTGTCTCTATGTCATGGAGAAATTGTATAGCGGTAACTTCTTCGACCTCGGCTATGTGATTCTGAGTCACATTAGTGAGATCTCACGCACACGGACCAAGAACCTCGCGTACACTGTCTTGATTCAGAAGATTATTGAGCATTTTCAGATTCAGTTACCGCGAGTGGCACAGACTATACCACAGCGGCCCGCGGATGCGTTCGGCAGGCTGCATTTGGTGAAGATGGGGCTGCGTGAGGTCGACGGACAGTGGACGGAGGGGAGTGATGTTCGGCCCCCTCCTGTGCTGCAACACCCTCGTCGAGGGCAACTCCCCCCTCAGATCGTGCCTCCCACAGATATGGCTTCTATTACGGCGCTGATAGAGAATGTTCGAAGGGAGGTGGCGTCCGTTCGAACGGAGGTGCAGACTGTTCAATCTAGTCAAGCAAACATGATGCAGTACCTCAGAGATATGATGGAGTACCACAGAGAGACTAGACGGATCTGCCAGGATTGGATAGATGCCCATTCCTTTGATCCCGACGATCTTGGGAGAGCTGGTGCTGTTAGTGCCGATGGTGACGATGATGAGGTACTCCTGACCGGTGATGGAGATGACGAGGTTGTGCTGCCGAGGGATGGAAATGACGAGGGTGTGCTGCCGGGGGATGGTGACGACGAGGGTGTGCTGCCGGGGACTGGAGATGACGACGCTGCCCAAGCTTAGGTATATTTGAACATATTTTTCTCATTATTAATTACATTTCAACTCATTATAATCTAACTTTCTTTTATTACGTGCAGAGAGGGGACGACCGAGGGCGATGCACAGAGACCGAGAGTTTTTTTTTGTAAACTTTGATGATGTACTGTATTTGGATGATGAAAATTTGTAGTACTTCTAGTTGGATATTCATTAATTTGATGTTCATTAGTTATATTTATTTTTGTTTGATGCAATTGATGTTTGAGGCAAAATACTGGAACTGTTTGGATATTCAAATATACAGGATGATACTAGCTGTGGGGGAGACTAAAAACAAAGGAAACTCTGCCAAAATTTTTAATTTTTTTCCCACTTTAATTATCAAAGGGACATTACAAATTCTGCGATTTTCCCTCTTATTTCACTCTGCATTTCTCTTTCTTCTGTTGTAATTGGAAGCAGCGTTGAAAAAACTTCAGGCAGTAATGGTGGGAGTGACGTGAAACGACCTTCTCAATCTGTGGAAGTTTCTTTTCTGTCAGATGCTTCATAGAAATGGTTTTAAATTTTGTTACTCATACTGGTTTGATAACTTCAACGTAGGAACGGTATAATTTCTCATTATAAAATACAATTTGCTGTACAAACTATAAGATACATCAAATATGCATAAAATGAAGATGATCCGCTCTCCACCATCTGTATGTCATCGTCTTCCATCATTCTCTCTCATGTGCGTGTTTCTCCAAAAGCTATGAGCAGAAGCACGCGAAGTGTGTATCCCCTCTCAGAACATGTGCGTGTTTCTTCAAAAGGCTCTGAGCCTTCCAAGAAGACCGGGATATGGTACCGTGGGCAAAAAGATAGTTGTCCGAGCGAATCATTTTCTCGTGGAAGTTTCGGACAAAGATATCCATCAGTCTCTCTCAGATTCCTGCACGTATTGAGAGTTATATTAGAACATAATAGCAAACTTTTGTTTACGAGAATAATAGTAAAAATGTACCTGCGTCCCGCCAACGGTTCAGAAACCCATAAATGTGTCACGCGAAGCAGAAGCACGCGAAGTGTGTATCCCCTCTCAGAACATGTGCGTGTTTCTTCAAAAGGCTCTTGAGCCTTCCAAGAAGACTGGGATATGGTACCGTTGGCAAAAAGATAGTTGTCCGAGCGAATCATTTTCTCGTGGAAGTTTCGGACAAAGATATCCATCATTCTCTCTTATGGCCGCTTTCCTGATTGCCTGTAGTAGATTCCTGCACGTATTGATAGTTATATTAGAACATAATAGCGAAATTTTGTTTACGAGAATAATAATAAAAATGTACCTGCGTCTCGCCAACGATTTGGAAACCCATAAATGTGTCACGCGAAGCAGAAAGCACGTGAAGTGGATCCCCTCTCAGAACATGTGCGACTGTTATGCCCCTGACGTCCACATTTACGACACGTCATCGTAGACTTCTTCTTAGAAGTCAGACCACGCGGACCACGAGAAGTGGTAGAAGGCTCATCGACATCGCGAATTCTTTTCTTCTTTGGCCTACCAGGTTGAGGCCTTCTCTGACCCGGAATGATTGGGGTCCTATTATCTGGTTCTGGCCACATTTTTTGCCCATTAATGGGACGAATGAAGTGCGAATACATCTCCAGATATGTGTCCCGATGATAATATATATGAACATAATCTTCCATCGGCTTTCTCATCAAATTGATGCATGCAACAGCGTGAACACAAGGGATGCCAGAAATCTCCCACCCTCGACATGCGCACTGGCCTTCATTGAGGTCAACGATATATTGTTCGTCTCCGTTGCTAACCTGAAACAGTGCATAAACAAACTCAGTATGAACAAGTAGAACAAACTAAGATGAACATATCAGTATGAACAAGTTGAACAAACCTGAAACAGTGCATTTCTCGCTAACTCAGCCCTCCAATCGTAAGCTGTCCCTTTCAGCCTCTCTAGCTTCTTCCTAATCTTAGGACACAGAACATCTTCTACCTTGAGCATCTCCTCGTGTTTTTTGACAATGCGTGTCATCAGGGTCTTTCGAATCATCTCAAACATCGTCAAAATCGGCATGTTCCGGGCAGGCAAAAGAACTGCATTGAAAGATTCACATAAATTATTCAAGCCCAAGTCACACTTGGGAATTGTCGAAAATGCATGACTGGCCCAAAATCTAGGTGGTGTTCGTCGAAGCCATGCATGGGCATCCTTATTGAGCTCATATACTTTCCTCATTGCTAGCTCAAAATATTCCCTTGTGGTTGCCCTTGCTGCATTCCACATCACATCTTTATACGCTAGGCCCGGAAATTTTCCTTTGTAGTTTGAATACATATGTCTCTGGCAGAAACGGTGTTCGGCTAAATTAAATATCTCGTCCACTGCATTCAACAATCCCTGCAATTTTAAAGAAAAACAGGCTCAGATTAAAACAATAACTTCTGCCGATCCAAATAATAAGAGTAATAACAATATATACCTTCTGTCGATCCGACACAAATGTCCATCCTCGGCCTTCGTGAATGCCTAAGTCGTTTCGCAATATCTCCAAAAACCACGTCCACGAGACTTGAGATTCTGATTCCACGTTGGCAACAGCTATGGGATATATACCATTGTTGCCATCAATACTCACGGCCGTGAGTAATTGGCCGGGGCAGGCTCCCTTCAGATGACATCCATCTAAACAAATAAGAGGTCTGCCCATATCCAACAAAGCTGCTTTGCATGCAGCCATACACATGTACATTCTTTTAAACATCATCTTCTCATTTCTATCTGAACGACCAGGTCACCATCTATTACCAGTGTGCTACCTGGATTTGATCTTAATATTTCAGCTCCATAGGAACGAAGTATCTTCAGTTGTTCTTCGTTCCTCCTGAAATTAGCTTCTTTTGCTTGGGTTCTTCCTCTTCTCGCAAGGCTTGGCTTAATGTTAACTTTGTGTTCCCGCCTCACTGTCTCGATAATATCATTAATGGGCCAGTCAGGTTGACTTTTGAACCTATCTGAATAAGTTGTTGCCAACCACTTTGCTGTAGCGTGCCGATTATCAAATACCCTTACGCAATTGTGATCATCACAGTATGACTTTATTTGGAAGGTGACCTCATTTTGCATGGTCGACGCATGCAGATGCCATTGACAATCTACTCCTTTACATTTTGCCGTCAATCTGTTCCTCCCACTTTTAACGATCTTGATATCATATCCTTTTTTCAAAGAATAGTCTCGTATTTCATTTCTAATGGCCTGCAAAGATACATATTTTCTACTCAAAGCAAAATCACCAGAATCTGCAGCCCTTGTTTGTCTGCTTTGCACCTCGTCATCCTCAGAATTGAATGGTGTTCGTAGCTCATCGTCTAAGGTTTTTGAAATTGAACACACTTGTATTTCTCCATCACCCTCTAAGTGGTCAAATGCTTGAATATCACCGTACATGGGAGCGTCCTCCTCCATATACCAGTCTATGTTCGCAGACTCAGTTACATCATCCAATCTCTCAGCCATTTGCGACAATTATCTGAAAAAAAATCAAAATGTTATTCAATTGACACAATATCCTATAAATTGAATACAAAATAGTTTTGACATTAATATAATTTCACATACACCCATTAAACGAACAGAAAAATTGAAAAGACAAAAAAAAAAAAATCAAATTTTAGAATATTTGGTCTCGGCCGGACAGACGCACTATTACGCGTCCGTCCGGGTTTCATTAAATGAAGTCCCCCGGACGGACGCCTTTATACGCGTCCGTCCGGGTTTAATTAAATGCCGTCCCCCGGACGGACGCCTTTTTACGCGTCCGTCCGTGGGTCAAACCCGGACGGACTCTACATTTGCCCGTCCGTCCTCGTTTCACAATTTTCCCCTTTGAAATTAGGGCTCGGTTTTTTTCGTTATTTAGATTAAAACTTGAAGTAAATAAATCAGAATTGATAAAGAAATTACCACAGACGCTTTTTTTTCGCTAATCTACGAAAAATTTCAAAGCTTCGAGTGAAAAGTAATTTCGTCGCCTCGAGATTTTTTTCTCCGGTGAAAAATCCAAAAACCCGGCTTCGCTGGATTATAATCGATCGCCCGGACGGACGGGAACTTATCCCGTCTGTCCGGGGTATTTTTTAAGTTAACCCGGACGGACGGGTAATTAACGCGTCCGAACGGGCAACGTGGCGACACGTGGCAGATGTTGATTGAACCAACAATTGGGGACGGACGGAATAATTTATCGTCCGTCCGGGTCGGGTCCAAAAAACGCCCGGACGGACGCAAACGACGTCCGTCCGTCCGGAGTGGTCATAATTGGCAATTTTCGAATAGTTGATGGTTTGAATCGGGAAAATTTTTTGTTTGTGGTTGTTTTTGGTAATTTCCCTTTACGTTATTTATCAGACAATAATCCTCGGAAAATCACTTCCTTCAAACTTTTTTCCAACGTTACCATACCCAAGTTCTAGGGGTATACAAAACTATACCAGAACCGCGGTTTTAATTCGAATCGTGATTTTAATCTCGGTTAGGCTTGGTTTTGCCCACCACGGTTCTCGGTTTTGATTCCATATGTTCAAGACCTGCGGTCTATGATCCAGTTCACAGTTTTGGGGGTCAAAAACCGTGATAGCCGAACCAAACCGTGGATAAAAAATTTGACCCGAGTTAAATCCCGACCCAAAATAGTAAAAATTAAAAAACACCTCAAACCAGATCCAAATTCCAAAAAGCTGACTGAAAAACAATAAAAAATATATATAATTTTTTGTTGTATTTTTTAAATTTGGAACCGATCGTGAAACACAATCAATTTCGGTTCTGGTACTGGTTCCGTGTAACGCCCCGAGTTTTCTGAACCCGGTTTGTTACTCATAAGCCGTACATAACTAAGAAACCTTGGATTAGATTTAAAACTCTCTCGAAAGTCTAAATTTAACATTTTTTTTTTTTAAGAAACTTCAAAACATTTAAATGCTTGCAACGGAAATCATTTGAACCACAATGAAGTTATACAAAACTACGAAATGCTGTTGAATTGTTAAGAAACAATCGGCAATTTGAAAATTCTAGTTTAAACAGCGAAATACTAGAGAAGTCGTAGAAGTCAAACACATCTGCCGATTGATAAAGTCAACGGAAGAAGTAGAAAACAACCAAAATAGAAGGCTCCTGCCGATGACGTCAGACGAATGAAAAACAAAGGACATCTCTCGGTAGACTGTATCTACCGGTAACTACACGACAAAATGCACTCTACATCTTCCGATGATGTCAGCACGCATCTGCCGATGAGTTTACTAAGACATCATCTGATGGATTTAGTTCTACATCTTCCGATGACGTCAGCTCGCATCTGCCGATCACTAAACGTCAAACGTAGTACCCACTCATACCGGTAGGGCAAATCCTACATCTTCCGATGGAACAAACCCCATGTACCGGTGACTTTACTGAAACATCATCCGATGACTATTCTTAAGGCATCTTCCGATAGAATCAACCTACATCATCCGATGACTTTTCTTAAGGCATCTTCCGATAGACAAATTACTCGACTCCTACCGATGGACCAAACAACATGGCAGTAGACTTTACTATAAATCAAGAAAGTCCCGACTATCAAGAGGACTTAAACATTTTACCAAAAACCATTCAAAGGCAGTTTAAATCATTGTATTGCTCAAATTCAGTAAAAACAACATTTTAAAATCCAACGGAACACTAATGTCAGGAAATCTCCAAAACTAATTAAAAAGGTTGCTACCACTACTGTCATGAAAACTCAATGTACTCAGATTGAATTATTATCAAT
Source organism: Begonia masoniana (assembly GCA_022432975.1). Classification (NCBI taxonomy): domain Eukaryota; kingdom Viridiplantae; phylum Streptophyta; class Magnoliopsida; order Cucurbitales; family Begoniaceae; genus Begonia; species Begonia masoniana. The sequence goes on along the minus strand of CM039508.1, from coordinate 8,304,843 downwards.
TAGACCTTCACAACCGCTGACACCAGTTAACCCGCCTCATCAGTTTACCAGACCGGAGTATGAATGTACCCCTCCAACCACATCTACTGATCTGTGCACACGGGAAATTCACCTGCAGTAATCTCTTCACCTACATCACAAAACTCATCTATTAGCCTAATGCTAAGCAAGTAAAGCAAGAAATGAAATGTGTACTGAAATGTAAATCCTAATTATGCAGTTTCTACTTTCATTCCTCAGTTATGTTGCATTCGTTCACTGGTCTGATGATCCCTGATACAATGGGAGGTGGATCAGTTTTCCCAGGGTATGAATCCATATACTAAATTAAGGGGCGGATTAATTCCCTTAACATCTGATTTGATCCCTGATACAATGGGAGGTGGATCAATTTTCCCAGGGTATGAATCCGTATGTTCGATTAAGGGGCGGATTAATTCCCTTAAAAGTATACTGTTACGATCTGTTCACATCTCACAATGCTACCTCATGTAAATTCATTTTCGTTTTCTTCAAAATATGATGCATGGCAACTGAAAAGAAACATTCATTCATGCACACACAAATCCTACTGTTTTGTGATGTAGGCCCGAAGGCACATACAAACTTTACTTACCTGGTCTCCTGGAAAAACTTGGTTACAAGCTACTTCGGGTATTACTCAAACCTAAAACCATAGTCAGAGCGTACATTAAATTTCCTCTAATCTTCATTCTAAACCACTAGAAATCTAAGGAAAACTGTTTTGGGAACTCTAGTCATTGTGCATTCCCGATTTCAACTTAAACCGAAACCTCCACTCGCTTACCGCCTTCTCAAAAACTCACATATCATCCCTCCTATCAACGATAGATACAATATAACAAGAAATAGAAGCAAGACTCACCGAGTTCGGAGGAAATCGCTTGAGGAAGTCGAAGGGGGGGTCTCCTATCGCGCTCTGCTAAGCTGAGGAGCTGAGAATGGAGGGGAAAAATGAAATAAACAGTGGCGGCTACTTCATTAATAGTTTCCTTAAATACGTTAACCTTTATTACTATCAGATTACCATACTGCCTTCCCTTAGTCATACATTAACCTAGTCATTAATTCTCCATAACAATAATGTCTCACGATTTGATTAAATAATTAGATCGTGATTAAACCGGGTTCTACAATCTACCCTCCTTAAAAGAATTTTGTCCTCAAAATTCAGTACCTGAACAACTCAGGATGTTGGTCCACCATGTCTTGCTGGCGCTCCCAAGTTGTCTCCTCTATGTTCTGACTGTGCCATAAGACTTTCACTAGTGGGACTTCCTTGTTGCGCAATACTTTCACTGCATAGTCCAAGATCCTTACAGGTTTCTCCTCATATGCAAGAGTAGGAAGAACCTCAATGTCCTGCTGTTCCACAATCTGATATGGATCTCTTACACACTTCTTTAACATAGAAACATGGAACACGTTGTGGATTCCTCCCATAGAAGCCGGTAACTGCAACAGATAGGCTGCACTCCCAACCCTTTTCAAAATTAAAAATGGTCCAATAAACCTGGGGTTCAACTTTCCTCTCTTCCCGAATCTCACAACTCCTTTGAATGGTGACACCTTAAGAAAAACTTCATCACCTACTTCAAACTCTAATTCTCTTCGTCTTTTATCAGCATAACTCTTCTGGCGGCTTTGAGCTGTCAGAATTCTCTGTCGGATGAGGGCAACCTTCTCCACAGTCTGCTGCACAATGTCAGGACCAAGTAACTGTGCTTCACCAACTTCATCCCAGTACAAAGGAGATCTGCATTTTCGTCCATATAATGCTTCGTATGGAGCCATGCCTATTGTTGATTGAAAACTGTTATTGTATAAGAACTCAACCAATGGTAAATATTTACTCCAAGATCCTTGAAAATCCAATATGCATGCTCGGAGCATATCTTCTAAGGTCTGAATGGTTCTCTCGGATTGTCCATCTGTTTGAGGGTGGAAAGCTGTGCTAAAATTAAGCTGTGTTCCCATAGCCTTGTGCAAACTTTTCCAAAACTTAGATGTAAATCTGGAGTCTCGGTTTGAAACTATGGTGCTTGGAACACCATGCAGTCTAACAACTTCGTGCACATACAATTCAGCAAGCTGATCCATCGAGAAAGTCACCTTTATTGGTAGGAAATGAGCTGATTTGGTTAAACGATCAACTATCACCCAAATTGCATCATGTCCTTTTACTGTCCTAGGTAATCCTGTAACAAAATCCATAGTTATTTGTTCCCATTTTCATTCGGGAACTGGTAAAGGTTGTAATGTCCCAGCAGGCCTATGATGTTCAGCTTTAACTTGCTGGCAGACCAGACATGACTCCACATACTCCGCCACACTTCTCTTCATACCTGGCCACCAATAATGTTGCTTGAGTCCTCTGTACATCTTCGTACTACCAGGATGAACAGAAAGTCTGGAGGAATGAGCCTCAGATAGGATTTCCTTCCTAAGCTCAGTATCAGTCGGAACAAACCATCTATTTCGAAACTTGAGAATTCCATCCGCTGAGCAGTTGAAATCCGACTTATCAGTAGAATCTACGCACAACTTATACTTATTACACTCAGTGTCATTCATTTGAACTTCCTTTATTTTCTCCAAAATAGTTGGCCTCAAATATATGGCCGAAAGTATGGCTGACACACTAGACACAGCTTCCAGGTTAAATCTTTGGAATTCTGTCTCTAAAGCTAATGGCATACTGAAAATCATAGATGGGGTTGATGTTGTTACTCTACTCAAAGCATCAGCCACGACATTTGCTTTGCCGGGATGGTATTTAATCTCAAAATCATAGTCTTTTACAAATTCTAACCATCGACGTTGCCTCATGTTTAGTTCCTTCTGTGTGAAGATATATTTCAGGCTCTTATGATCTGAAAATATCTCACAAGATTGTCCATACAAGTAATGCCTCCAAATCTTAAGTGCAAATACAACTGCAGCTAATTCTAAGTCATGGGTAGGGTAGTTCTTCTCATGTGTTTTCAGCTGTCTAGAGGCATAAGCTATTACTTTACCATTCTGCATTAACACACAACCTAGACCAATTTTGGAAGCATCACAATAAATACTAAATTTACCATCTTCAGCTGGAAGGGTTAAAATTGGAGCATTGGTTAGTTTCTGTTTCAAGGTCATGAAACTATGTTCACATTCATCAGTCCATATATACTTCACATTTTTTCCTGGTTAACTTAGTAAGGGGTGTAGCGATCTTTGAAAATCCTTCGATGAACTTTCTATAATATCCTGTTAGACCAAGAAAACTCCTGATATCTGTAGCATTCTTCGGTTGAGGCCATTCCTTAACCGCTCGAACTTTGGCTGGATCGACAGATATTCCATCTCCAGAGATCACGTGACCAAGAAAGTGAACTCTGTCCAACCAAAACTCGCACTTGGAAAACTTAGCATAAAGCTGGTGCTGTCTAAGTACTCCTAACACCAAACTCAAATGCCTTGCATGCTCATCCTTAGTTCTAGAATAGATCAGAATGTCGTCTATGAACACTATGACAAACTTGTCCAAATACTCGTGAAACACCCTATTCATGAGATCCATGAAGGCTGCTGGTGCATTTGTCAAACCAAAAGACATTACCAAAAACTCATAATGTCCATACCTTGTACAAAAGGCAGTCTTTGGGATATCTTCAGATTTAACCTTCAACTGGTAATAACCGGACCTAAGGTCAATCTTAGAGAAAACTCTTGCACCCCTAAGCTGGTCAAATAAGTCATCAATTCTCGGCAAAGGGTATTTGTTTTTGACAGTTAACTTATTCAATTCTCTATAATCAATGCACATACGCATTGATCCATCTTTCTTCTTGACAAAAAGGACAGGTGCACCCCACGGTAAAAAGCTTGGGCGTATGAACCCTTTCTTCAATAGATCCTCCAATTGTTTCTTTAATTCCTTAAGTTCAGTTGGAGCTAATCTATATGGATTTTTAGACACAGGCTCAGCTCCAGGGTAAATATCTACAACAAATTCAATTTCCCTATCTGGCGGTAAACCGGGAAGGTCATCTAAAAACACTTCGGGGAAGTCTTGGACGATTAAGACATTCTGAGGATTTGCTTTTTCCACAAGCTGTGTGTCTAGAACGCTAGCTAAGAAGCACAAATACTCTCCACACAGGGAAGGTCTAGTGTTAATAGAAGTCATCACAGACATTTCCTTACTCTTCTTTGAAGCTTGAAAGGTATGTTTCAACTTACCAGGGGGGTGAAAGCTAACTACTCCAGTTCTACAATCAATGTGGCGTGATGTTCAAACAACCAGTCCATTCCTAGGATTACATCAAATCCAATTATATCCATGATTATAAGATCAGCAGGTAGACTTACGTTCCCTACTAACACCTTACTGTCAAGCATCACCTGGTTAGAGTGCATGCGCTCACCAGAAGGTAATGCTACGCTAAACATATGTTCAGAAGGAGCAAACTGTACATCTAGTTTATCAGTAAAAGCAGAGGCTATAAAAGAATGTGTTGCACCCGAATCTATCAAAGTAAAAGCAGGTACAGAGTTGATCAATATAGTACCTGACACCACAGCAGGCTGGTCCTCTTCTCCTGACTCTACCATGGAAAATATTCTCGGCTTTATCCTAGCAGGGCCACTCTTCGACGTTGGGCAATCTCTAACAGTGTGTCCCGGCTTGTTACAGTTGAAGCATCGAAGGACTCTAGGCTTAGTGCAGTCTTTGAATGAGTGTCTAACCTCCTCACAGTTGAAACACCTTCTAGAAGTCCACCTACATTCCCCCGGGTGATTCTTCAAACATGTAGGACATTGGGGAAATTTCTCGACATTTTGCACTTTCCTTCCTGCTCCCTGGCTATTTTGGCCTTCACTTGGCCTCTTCGTTCCCCTTTGTTAGGGGTGGCTGGTTAAACCTTTGCGGGGCCTCCTTTGGTCCAGCACACTTCCCTTCAGCCTCTTCCACTTCCAGAGCAGTGGACACCACTTCACTTAATGTCAAACCTTTAATACCACAAAATTTAACTCCTCGGTAAATTTCTGGCTTCAGCCCATGCACAAATTTGAACACCTTATCCTCATCCTTGTGAGCAAAGTGTCCAGCAAACCTAGACAGGGACTCGAACTGCCTACTATACTCGGCCACAGACCCGGTCTGCTTCAAGTTCAGGAACTCCAATTTCTTCGCGGTCTGGACAGTACTGTTAAAATACTTCCCATAGAAAATGTCCTTGAATCGCGACCAAGGCATCGTCAAAACATCTGTGGTGGTCTCTATTGTCTCCCACAGCTTCACCAGCTAAATGAAAGGTTGCCAACGTGACTTTTTCTCCTTCTCCAATGTTGGCACACTTAAACATGCTTTCAATCTTTCTAAGCCATCCTTCAGCAATAACTGGATCAGTTGACTGTCCATCAAACGTGGGTGGTCTTAGCCTCCTGAACCTATCTCCAGAATGTTCACCACTAGAACCCGAGTTGGCACTTCCTTGTGCTTCTCGGTTCAACAACACACCTAACTGGTCAGACTGTTGACGCACTATATCAGTCTGTTGACGCATCAATTCTGTCAGCTGTTGATTACACTAGAGTCCTCCTCACGTCTTGGACTTGGTATCTCTCTTGGTATCCTCGGCCTTCCTGGTCGTCTAGCCATTTTGTTAAATTCCTGAATAAAGTTAAATATGTTCATAAATACCTAATAGCTAAGGTTAATGTAAACACTTACAGTTGTTGGAGCACTTCCATGCAACGATTGGCACTGATGAGTAATCTTTTAAACGGTTTAACTGAATGTCTCTGATACAATACTGTAACGCCCCGAGTTTTCTGAACCCGGTTTGTTACTCATAAGCCGTACATAACTAAGAAACCTTGGATTAGATTTAAAACTCTCTCGAAAGTCTAAATTTAACATTTTTTTTTAAGAAACTTCAAAACATTTAAATGCTTGCAGCGGAAATCATTTGAACCACAATGAAGTTATACAAAACTACAAAATGCTGTTGAATTGTTAAGAAACAATCGGCAATTTGAAAATTCTAGTTTAAACAGCGAAATACTAGAGAAGTCGTAGAAGTCAAACACATCTGCCGATTGATAAAGTCAACGGAAGAAGCAGAAAACAACCAAAATAGAAGGCTCCTGCCGATGACGTCAGACGAATGAAAAACAAAGGACACTCTCGGTAGACTGTATCTACCGGTAACTACACGACAAAATGCACTCTACATCTTCCGATGACGTCAGCACGCATCTGCCGATGAGTTTACTGAGACATCATTTGATGGATTTAGTTCTACATCTTCCGATGACGTCAGCTCGCATCTGCCGATCACTAAACGTCAAACGTAGTACCCACTCATACCGGTAGGGCAAATCCTACATCTTCCGATGGAACAAACCCCATGTACCGGTGACTTTACTAAAACATCATCCGATGACTATTCTTAAGGCATCTTCCGATAGAATCAACCTACATCATCCGATGACTTTTCTTAAGGCATCTTCCGATAGACAAATTACTCGACTCCTACCAATGGACCAAACAACATGGCAGTAGACTTTACTATAAATCAAGAAAGTCCCGACTATCAAGAGGACTTAAACATTTTACCAAAAACCATTCAAAGGCAGTTTAAATCATTGTATTGCTCAAATTCAGTAAAAACAACATTTTAAAATCCAACGGAACACTAATGTCAGGAAATCTCCAAAACTAATTAAAAAGGTTGCTACCACTACTGTCATGAAAACTCAATGTACTCAGATTGAATTATTATCAATTAGACCTTCACAACCGCTGACACCAGTTAACCCGCCTCATCAGTTTACCAGACCGGAGTATGAATGTACCCCTCCAACCACATCTACTGATCTGTGCACACGGGAAATTCACCTGCAGTAATCTCTTCACCTACATCACAAAACTCATCTATTAGCCTAATGCTAAGCAAGTAAAGCAAGAAATGAAATGTGTACTGAAATGTAAATCCTAATTATGCAGTTTCTACTTTCATTCCTCAGTTATGTTGCATTCGTTCACTGGTCTGATGATCCCTGATACAATGGGAGGTGGATCAGTTTTCCCAGGGTATGAATCCATATACTAAATTAAGGGGCGGATTAATTCCCTTAACATCTGATTTGATCCCTGATACAATGGGAGGTGGATCAATTTTCCCAGGGTATGAATCCGTATGTTCGATTAAGGGGCGGATTAATTCCCTTAAAAGTATACTGTTACGATCTGTTCACATCTCACAATGCTACCTCATGTAAATTCATTTTCGTTTTCTTCAAAATATGATGCATGGCAACTGAAAAGAAACATTCATTCATGCACACACAAATCCTACTGTTTTGTGATGTAGGCCCGAAGGCACATACAAACTTTACTTACCTGGTCTCCTGGAAAAACTTGGTTACAAGCTACTTCGGGTATTACTCAAACCTAAAACCATAGTCAGAGCGTACATTAAATTTCCTTTAATCTTCATTCCAAACCACTAGAAATCTAAGGGAAACTGTTTTGGGAACTCTAGTCATTGTGCATTCCCGATTTCAACTTAAACCGAAACCTCCGCTCGCTTACCGCCTTCTCAAAAACTCACATATCATCCCTCCTATCAACGATAGATACAATGTAACAAGAAATAGAAGCAAAACTCACCGAGTTCAGAGGAAATCGCTTGAGGAAGTCGAAGGGGGGGTCTCCTATCGCGCTCTGCTAAGCTGAGGAGCTTAGAATGGAGGGGAAAAATGAAATAAACAGTGGCGGCTACTTCATTAATAGTTTCCTTAAATACGTTAACCTTTATTACTATCAGATTACCATACTGCCCTCCCTTAGTCATATATTAACCTAGTCATTAATCCTCCATAACAATAATGTCTCATGATTTGATTAAATAATTAGATCGTGATTAAACCAGGTGCTACATTCCGAAACCTTGGAACAGTGGGCGATGGTTCTGGTTCCGGTTCTGAAGTGTAACTTAATTATACTGATAATTATTTGACACGTTAACAAATATGTTTAAATAGTAGAATAATAAAGTAAACATAACATTGTTCTTTTGAAAATTATCGAAGAATAACTTAGAAAACAATGTTTAATTTTGGAAAAAATATTTTCCCTTCCTCACTCAACAAAACAATGTCACGTTAAGGGAAGTAGTACAAAAGTGTTGTAGAAAGAAGCCAAAAAGAGACGAACATACAAACCAACATTAAAACTGATAAAGATGCTGGAATCTGGGCCAACAGTTGGCAATAATACTAATGGTTAATAGTCCCTACTTTAAAGAGAGAATGGCAAAAATGGTAAATATAATCTTCATCTGGTCCTTGATACTCATAACACTTTTAGAGTAGGGCAAGATGCCTAACTTTGTATTTGGATTGAGAATGAGAGGTGCAAGATCTTTTTCATCAGTATCTAGAGCATCCTATATTGCTAAAAGGAAAGCGTCGAATGGAAGATCTTCGACGGTGTTTCCCGATGTTATGCATCTTACTTATTTAGGATTTGGACTTTATGACGCAAGAGATATTTTTGTGTAATGATCTTATAATTGTTCTTGTTCCTCCTTGACGGGTGATGCGACAAATGCTAACTAAACTGTTCTCGAATGGTAATCTAAAACTAGACAACTCCTAACGTTTTCAATGCTCCTTTGAAGACCCCAAGTTTGAGTGGAGACTTAAATTATGGATAGTTAAGAAGATTAGCCTTCTCACTTGCAATGAAGTCTCCGTCATAATGAGTAGGGGTGTGCAAAACCGAACCGAAACCGATGAACCGAACTGAAACCGGCAGATTCGGCTCGGTTCGGATCGGTTTTGAGCCCCTGGAAACCGAACTTCGGTTTTGAGCCCCTGGAACCGACTGTTTAGGTTCGGTTTTTGGTTTGGATTAGTCAAAACCGTTCCTAACCGAACCAAACCGTTCCTGGAAGATTTTAGACCTAAATTGTAACACCCAGGAAATTTCCCTCCGAATATTCCCGCCAAGTGTACCGAATCCGCATAGGATCTTGGAAAAATTTCCAAATGGAATAGAAAGAATGGAGAAGTAATAACATGGAATTTAAAGATGAAATTATGGGGAGATTAAAACGTTTACGTTTACGAATTTGAATATAGGGTTAAAATTTAATTAGAAGAAAAATGTATGGCTTCTTCATGAAGCCACTACTAAACTTGCAACCAAACACACCCCACCTACTTTTCCCTCCCTCCTCATCCCATAACAGCACTCTCCCTCCCACTTTTCTCTCTCTGTTTCTTTTTTTCCCACGAAGGAGCAAACTCCCTTCTCTTTTCCCCTTCCCTTCTCTGGTATTCCTTCTCACGACAGGGCAAACAACTCCCTCTCCCCTTTTCTGTTTCTTTCTCCCACGAAGAACAGCCGTAGCCATCCTCTTCTTGGCGATTTTGAAACTTCAAAAGTGAGAAGTTGGATGTTGTTTGGTTAGGGTTTTATTGGATTGATATTCGACTTTGTCTTGGGTTGATTTGGTTTAAGGATGAGGATGAGTTTGTTTAGATTGATGTTGAGTTTTGATTAGGAAAAAGGGATAGCTTAATATTGACGAATGTGATGCGTGAAAATGGTGATGTTTTGCTGGAGTTTCTCCTGTGGTTTGATATTTAAGCATGTTAATTATTATGTTGGTTGTTAAATTGGAAAAGATTTGTTTGTTGGTTGAGTTTTTGAAGAAAACCGAAGAAAAATAGGGGTAAAACAGAACAAGTTCTGGTTTTATAGCTTTTGACTGAACTGTGGATTTTTAAATGGATTTTTAACACGTGAAAATAGATCCTTGGGGGAATCGAATGAGTTTTGATTTGTTGAGGCTTACACTAAGTTAGGTTAAAATAATTGTGATAGATGTGGAGTTGTATAAGCTATTTGGTTGAAATTTCGGAATGTTTAGGATGATTTGTGGAAGTTGGATTTTTATCTTGAAATTGGTTTCAAGTAGATAGTGCTTTTAATGATTTTGGAAGTTGGATAGTCAATGTTTGGATTAGTTTGTTGATTTTGAAATTTAGCTTAATGTTAGCTGAAAATCTGTGGACGTAACTTGGTTATGTTCTTATGAATGAAGTTATGATGTTTAGGTTTCCACGTTCTGCGGACAAGAATACAATTGAGTACAAGTTGAGATAAATTTGCTGAGGACGTCAGGTAAGTAATGTTACATGCACGTTAGGTTCGTGTATCACCAAGACGTTCAAGACTTCCGACACTGCAGCAAACAGGTAAGTTCATAAGTTTAGATCCGGCCCTTAAGGCCCTACATCAAGGAGGTACTAGGTTTACTGTTCTGTCGGGTTGTTTTGGGTAGAAGAGTTAGAGTTATGTTCTGAAATGTCTGGCTTTGCTTTATTTTCTGCTGTCTACTGTTTTATTCTGTTATCTGCTAGTTAAAGTTCAGGCACCGTTCATGCATACACTGTTTTCCTGAAAATTCATGCAAACCGATTTCTGTACACTGTTTGAAATTAATAAGAATAAAATCCGACTGAAATGTACCAGGTTAAGTGTGGGACGGGGACTGGCCCCTCTGGTTTTATCCCTCCCCGGGAATCTGAAAATATTGTCCCTGGCAAGGACCCTCTGGTTTTATCCCTCCCTGGGAATCTGAAAACTGCCGTGCCTGATAGTGCACTTACTGAACCAGTTCCCCTATAAGCCCCACTTAATTCTTCTGCCACTGAAATGTAAAGTTCTGTCTGTCACTGTATTCTGAAAACTGCATGCATAGCATTTTGCATCACTGCATATCTATTATGTTCTTACTGAGTTTTAGACTCATAGGTGAACTCTCTGATGTAGGTACTGAACCCGAACATGAGGACTTTGTGCCTCAATCTGACGAGTAGATGGCTGGTGGCTCGAACTCTCGGGGGTGGTTGCTGCAGCCAGACAAATTCTGTCCCGAGGTTTAAATTTTTAAAGTATAGTCTATATCTGTAAAGTTTTCTGGAAATCTTGGTTTTGTTGTAAAAACTTCTGTTTTGGGAAAATTCTGCAAATATATGTTAGGTTCTGTACTGATCCTAGATTTTTAAAACAATGTATAGATTTTGATGTCTAAGTTTTAAAAACTACTGTATTTGACAGTTGAACTCTTGTTCTAAATGTTCTGAAATGGTTTGGAACATTCTCTGTAGTCTGTACACGAATGGCCTCTGGTTTTTAGAGCTTTCTATGTAGAGAGAAATTCTTTAAAACTTCTGTCATGTTTTCTGTTGTGTTTTCTGATCCGTTCCAAATCATGCTGTGAAGTGTTTTGTTTTCTTGAAGTGTGAAGTTTGCAAATTCTCTGTTTAAACGACTTTTGTTTTAAGTGATTCTGTCAAAAGTTGCCAAATTCCTGCCCCTTTTAAACTGCATCTTCCGGTCATGTTCACTGCTGTTTTAAGTGTATATCCACCGATAGTCACTGTTCACATTTTGTCCTATTCGCATCTACCGCCAAACAGTGTTACTGCCTTAGGTTTTCATCTTCTGATTTCAATTGCTATCTGCATCTTCCGATGACGTCAGAACATCTTCCGGCTGACGTCATCACCTTCTGCCGATTATGTTTACTATCTGTATCTGCCGATGACGTCATCACGTCTTCCGATGATGTCATCACACATTCCGATTCCATCTGCTGCCTATATCTACCGATGACGTCATCACACATCCGATTCAGTTTTACTCAGCATCTACCGACTGACGTCACTCGTTATGTCTTATTCAATCCACCGGTGAACTCAATTCTGTTTGAAGTTCACATCCACCGATTGACACTGTGCATCTTTTGTCGTATCTGCATCCACCGATAGCTTTTATCTTTCCACTCAGTTTTACTCAGCTCCTACCGTCTGACGTCATCTTTGTTTATGTCTTTACAAATTGCATCTACCGACTGACGTCAGCTATTTCGTTTTATCTTAATCTACCGGTGAAGTCTTTTAAACTAAGTTCCCCGCCAACCTTATGCCTATGTTTTTCTGCTTTATTTCATGTTTATTCTGTTTATTTGTATATTCTGCTCATGTCATCCGCCTGAAATTTCTGTTTTATTCCACTTCTACATTTAAGTTCATTTCTATTTTCTGCTTCACCCGAGAGCTCACTCTCCCCCTGTAAATATTTTCTGTTACTCACTGTATTTTCTCCCTCTCTGTAAAGCTACGTTTTAGGGTTTGCATTGACAGTGCATGTTTTCTGTCATTCGATTCTGTTTTCTGTTAAAGTTTTAAAAGTTCAGTCGTTAATGTTTTCTGTCTTTCTGTTTCTGTAATTCTGTCTGCCCCTAGTTTAAAAGTATTATGTTAAAAAAAAAAATAGTCCCCGTTTTCGGTCAACTGTCCCGGAGTGATGGCTCCGATCCCGGACCCCGATCGGGTTCGGTTTTGGGCTGTCACATAAATACTTAAATCGCTTTCTTTCTTCACTGGACCACTCTTCCACTAGACTCCAGAGACGACCAGGCGAGGCGAAAATCAGGCGAGGCGACGATCAGGAAACTGCGACGACTCTTCCACCTAAATCTACTACGACGACTGCAACGATCAGGCGAGGCGATGACTCTCAGTCTTTGCTATAGGCTATCGATGTAACACCCGGCTTTACGTCAAATTAAGTCCGTTTTACGAACGGAAAGTTTTAATGAAGCCGTAATAATAAATTAGAATTTATGGTGAAATATGAAATTTTGAAAAAAACAAATCGTTAGTTAAATAACGAGATAAATAACGAAACAAATAGAAATTAAAGAGAGGGGCAAATAAGTAATTTTGCAGGTCAAATTTTAATAAAAATACAAAAACTCTCTCATTTTCCCTCTCACCCACGCGAACCCCATTTTCTCTCCACCCTTTTGGCGATTTTCATCGCCTCTCGTGCGTTTCTCCTCCACGCGGGCGATTCTCCTCCTCCGGTGACTCGAGTCTTCACGTTTCTCCTTCGTCTTCGCTCTTTAGGTAAGACTCTAAGCTTTTGGAACGATAGATTTCGATTTCTAGGGTTTAAAACGATTAGGGTTCGTTAGGGTTTTCGTTGAAAATGTGAAATAGAGTTTGAAATCGATAGGTTTAGCGTAGTTATGCCTATAATCGATGTATTGGAGTTTATTGGACGTAGTTAATCGATTTATTGGTTAATATTGGAGTTTTGGTTGGTTTGGAGCATGAAAACTCCATTAATGGAGGTTTGGAAATTCATGAGCGCGAATTGCTCGATAAAATGCCTCAATGAGTTAGAATAGAGTTAGAAGATTTTCTTTAGCTAGGAGTTTGTGATTTTCTAAACTCGATAGTTTAGAATTTTTTTAAATGACAAATGTTGTGTTTTGCACTAGGTGAACAACGCTCGTGGACGGAGCGTAAATTTCAACGGACGCGAGGTAAGTCTCTGTGATTTGTTTGGCCGTCTTGGCCTACACCATAAGAATATACGTTAAATTGAGGAATTGGAGATATATAGTGTTTGGGGTAATTAGAACGGGTAGTTAGAATTATGTTTTGTTAGGTTGTTAATTGTTAGTTTGTCGTTTGTATGTTCTGTTTGTTTCTATTTCATTCATGGCATAATATCTGTTCACGCATCATTGTTTTCGAACGGCATGAAAATGAGTTTTCTATGCATATTTTCATGAAAAGGAAAACGATAACGAAAAGGTAATGAATGTAATGATGGTCACGTCGGTGGCGGTGGTTCAGACATGGCTGTCGGATGAAGCATGTCTTCCCCCCGGTTAGATACAAGGGGCTATCCAATCGTCGGATGTGCCGCTCCTATCTAGCGAGATAGAAGCCCCGGTGATGTAAATGAAATGAAATGATTAACGAAAAGGTAGGACGCATGATTTATGAACTGTACATGCATACCATTAGCATTCACGTGCATTCACTTAGATTTACTGAGTCTCTAGCTCACGTGTTTAATTCTATGGTGTAGGTGATTTTGAGACAGGTGAGGAAGACGTCCCTCCGCCTGAAGTATGAACACGTTAAAGGAGGATGGCCCGTGGGAGTGCGTTGGCAGTCGGAGCGTGATTTTGACCCGTGGGGACGTAGGTAAACGTTTTGGGAATTGATAGATAGAATATAGGAAATTGTATAGTTTAACATTTTAGGATGCTTGGATCTGGATAGATAATATATAGTGTTTTTGGAAAATAGAAAGTATTTTGTAATGTTTTGATATTTTCAAACAGGAGGAAATGTTAAACTTTTAAATGGAACCACGCGGTTCGTTTTTTGAAATCTGGTTATATTTTAAATGTGTTTTGAGTCGGTGAACGGGTGATAGATAGCGAGTGTAATGTATGCGGGCGGTAGAGTTATTGTGTAGGAGTTTATTATGAAATGTTAGAAGTAATTAATGAGGAAAATGGGGTGAAGTTTATGAGGTGTGCGTGTAAATGTTGTGTGCAGGGCGTGAAGGGAAAGAAGGAGGAGAGGAAGAGGAGGCAAGTCCTCTGGAATCGAAATTCCAGAGGACTTGGCGATTGATCACTAGGGAAGGCAATCGATCGCCCCTCTATTGCTCACGCTCTGGAGAAATTCCAGAGCGTGTGGCGACTGGTCGCCAGAGAAGGCGATCGCCAGGCAAAAACCTGGCGATCGCTAGGGCGATCGATCGCCTGTTTTGGGCGATCGATTGCCCCTCTTCTCTGGTCGCGATCGCGTTGCGATCGTTGGGGGCGCCTGTGTGGCGATCGTTGTAACGATACGCGATCGCCACCACATTTTTAGGGACAATGTCCCTTTTGTCCCTCGAAACGTTTTATATGATTTTAAATTGTTTTAAATTATTTTAATTAATTGTTTTAAGTTTTATTTAAATTTTTTAAAGTCTAGTTATATGGTTTGAAAGCATAGACTTCAACGATTCCGATTTTTAAAATTTTATTTCCGCTCGAACGTTAGGTTTAAAGATTTTAAGTATAAAATGAAAAATTTATACGGTAAAAATTAGGATACGGGTAAGGGTCGTTACAACCGAGTATCGACGACCAATAGCCTCTTTTTGGCCTCAATTCTCCTTATCGATTGCCACTCCTTAAGCTTAATCAGACCCTTCTGCTCCGCCTCCGATGGCAGCGATGATGTTCTATCCAGCGAAAGAGACAATCCCGGGTAAAACAGTCCACCTGATCCCCCACCTCTGTGGTCTGAGTTATCACTCCGGCAACGGACGCTGACCTGATTAGAGGACTTGCTTTCAAATTTTGGCGCAGAGCCTAAGAGTCAGGTCTGGTTGCTTAGAGTAGGAAATTGGGATTTTCTTGTGGTTTGTTTTCAGGATTCCGGGCAAACCATCTTCTGGGTAGCCATTGTTTAGTTTGTAGAGAGTAGTTCTATCAGCTTTTTCTTGGATTGCTTCACCCATTTGACGAAAACTCTTCCCTTTTCTCTGTTCGATTGAAGATTACGACATTATTTAATATTGTATCATATTAATGACATTATTTAATTTTTTGAAAAAAAAAAGGTTGTAGAACCGAAACTGTAACACCCGTTTTCAATATAAATCAAAATAAGTTATTAAACGGAGGTATATAATCTTATGGTTTAAAATTGAGTGAAATGTTGATTAGGTTATTAAGAGTCTAGGCAGGGGCAAGATGGTAATTGCGAATTTATATTGTGGATAACGTATTTAAGGGAAGTGTTAATGAGGTAGCCGCCACTGTTTCATTTCATTTCCTCTTCCACTCTCAGCTCCTCAGCTTAGCAGAGCGCGATAGGAGACCCTCTTCGATCCCTCCAGCGATTTCCTTAGAACTAGGTGAGTTTTGCTTCCATTTCTTGCTACATTGTAACTGTCGAGGGTTGATAAATGAAGTTTTGAGAATGCGGTATGTGAGTGCTAGTTTCGGTTTATGAGTTGAATCGGGAATGCACTACGATTAGGACTTCCAAACTATTTTCCTTAGCTTTCTGGGTAGCTAGAAGGAAGTTTGACGAAAGTTTAAATTAATGTTCGATTTGTGGAACTAGGTTTGAGCAAACTCCCGAGGGAGAGGTTTCAACAAGCTTCCCAGGAGACCAGGTAAGTGAAGTTTGCTTGTACCTTCGGGCCTACATCACAAAACGTTAGGATTATGATTACTTGTGTGAATCTGTATTCTATGCATCATGTTTTAAAACATACGAAAATGAATTTGAATGCATGATTGACATGGTAAGGATTGAACATATTGAAACAGTCATGAAAATCAGTTTCACTGTTAAGGGAATTAATCCACCCCTTAATGAGACAGGGATGTATGTACTTTGGAAGAGCTGATCCAACTTCCAATTTAATAGGGGGATCTGAACAGGAGAATCAGTTTCACTGTTAAGGGAATTAATCCACCCCTTAATGAGACAGGGATGTATGTACTTTGGGAGAGTTGATCCAACTCCCAATTTCACAAGGGGATCTGAACAGAAACGAAGCATGAGCAACTGAGTTGAGAAAGTAGAAATTGCATATTAGGAATTTATATTTCGTTGTTTCATTTCTTGTTGGCTTTACTTACTTAGCATTAGGCTAATAGATGAGTTTTGTGATGTAGGTGTTGAGGACACTGCAGGTGAGTTTCCTGAGTGCACAGATGATTGATGTGGTTGGAGGAGTACATCCATGTCTCGGCTTGGTAAACTGATGAGGCGGGCTAACTAGTGTCAGCAGGTGTTGAGGTTTAGTTGATAATGATCTAGTCTGAGTAGGTCGAGTTTTCACGACAGTAGAGATTTTAGTATTTCGAATATATTTTGAATATTATCAATTCTAGCAACCTGTTGAGTTTTAAGAGTTGGTTTTTACTGGATTTGATTAATGGAATGGTTTGAATTGTCTTTGAAAGGTCTTGGAGAGGCAAGAAAAATTTCTGTCTGTAGTTAGAGTTGTGCCTGTTTTTCTATCGGATGATGTCGAGTGTTTTAGTCGCCCGTTGATGTCGAGCTTTTGCTCGTCAGATATTAAGGGTTAAGTCATTCAGATGAGGAGATCATCCAGATGACGTCACCAGTTGATATAGAGAAAGTCATTCGGATGAGGAGATCATCCGGATGAAGTCACCGGTTAATATAGAGAAAGTCGTTTGGATGAGGAGATCATCTAGCTGACGTCACCGGTGGATGTCCCTGTTAGACTGACCGGATGACTAAATTTATATTTTGTCGTTTAGTGACCGGTGGATGTCCCTATTAGACTGACCGGATGACTAAATTTATGTTTTGTCGTTTAGCGACCGGATGAAGTCTCCAAAAAGCCTTCTCCTTTTGTTGACTTTGTTCAAGCGGACGACGAGTTTGACTTTTCTGATTTTTAAAGTATTTTCACGAGTTAAGCCTTTGCTTCTTAATCGATTGTTTCTCAACATTTCCAACGTTTTCTTTTATATGGTTTTTGGTTAGTTTTATTTTGTTTAAACGATTTCTGCTGTAAGTTTACATGTTTTATCAAATGTCCAAATTTGGAATTTATGTACAAAGTTTTAAATTTGGTCCAAGTTTTCTTAGTAATATTCGGGTTATGAGTAACGAACCGGGTTCAGTAAACTCGGGGCGTTACAGTGTGGTATCAGAGACATTCAGTTAAACCGTTCAAAAGATTACTCATCAGTGCCGGTCGTTGCATGGATGTACTTCAACAACTGTAAGTGTTTACATTACTCTTAGTTGATAGATACTTAAGAGTGTGACTAACCCTGTATAGGAATTTAGTATAATGGCCAGACGCCCAGGGAGACCTAGAGTGCCTAGAGAAGTGCCAAATGTGAGAGGCGAGGAGGAGCCTAGTGTGATTAGGCAGCTGACAGAATTGATGCGTCAGCAGACTGATATAGTGCATCAACAGTCTGATCAATTAGGAGTGTTGTTGAACCGAGAAGCACAAGGAAGTGCCAACTCGGGTTCTAGCAGTAAACATTCTGGAGATAGATTCCGGAGACTAAGACCACCCACGTTTGATGGTCAGTCATCTGATCCTGTTGTTGCTGAAGGATGGCTTAGAAAGATCGAAAGTATGTTTAGGTGTGCCAACATAGGAGAAGAAGACAAGGTCACGCTGGCAACCTTTCATCTAGCTGGTGAAGCTCAACTCTGGTGGGAAACAATAGAGACCACCACAGATGTTTTGTCAATGCCTTGGTCACAATTCAAGGATATTTTCTATGGGAAATATTTCAACAGCACTGTCCAAACCGCAAAGAAGTTGGAATTTTTGAATTTGAAGCAGACAGGGTCGGTGGCAGAGTATAGTAGGCAATTTGAGTCCTTGTCCAGGTTTGTTGGACATTTTGCTCATAAGGACGAGGATAAGGTGTTCAAATTCGTGCATGGACTGAAGCCGGAGATTTATCGAGGAGTCAAATTCTGTGGCATTAAAGGTTTAACGTTCAATGAAGTTGTGTCCACTGCTCTGGAAGTGGAAGAAGCTGAAGGGAAGTGTGCTAAACCAAAGGAGGTCCCACAAAGGTTTAACCAGCCACACCAGCAAAGGGGAACGAAGAGGCCAAGTGAAGGCCAAAATAGCCAAGGATCAGGGGGAAAGGTGCAGAACGTCAGGAAATTTCTCCAATGTCCTAAGTGTCTGAAGTACCACCCGGGAGAATGCAGACTGGGCTTGGGAAAGTGTTTCAACTGTGAGGAGGTTGGACACACGGTCAAGGAGTGCTCGAAGCCTAGAATCACCAGGTGCTATAATTGTAACAAAGTCGGCCATATTAGCAGAGACTGTCCAGTTCCTAAGAATGGCCCTGCTATGATCAAACCAAGAATATTCTCCATGACGGAGTCGGGTGAAGAACAGCCTGCTGTAGTGTCAGGTACTATACTGATCAACTCTGTGCCTACTTTTACTTTGATAGATTCTGGTGCAACGCATTCATTTATAGCATCTGCATTTGCTGTTAAGTTAGATGTGCCGTTTACCCCTTCCCTGCATGTGTTTAATGTTGCATTGCCTTCTGGTGAACGCATGCACTCTGACCAAGTAATGCTTGACAGCGATGTGCTAGTAGGAAGCGTGAGTCTGCCTGCTGATCTCATTATTATGGATATAATGGGATTTGACGTAATCCTAGGAATGGATTGGTTGTTTAAGCATTATGCCACAATAGATTGTAGGACTAGAATTGTTAGTTTTCAACCCCCTGGAGGTTTAAACCATACTTTCCAAGCTCTGAAGAAGAGTAAGGAAATAACTGTAATGACTTCTGTCAATTGTAGACCCTCCCCATGCAAAGAGTATTTGTGCTTTTTGGCCAGTGTTTTAGACACACAACTAGTAGAAAAATCAAGTCCCAAGAATGTCTTAGTTGTCCAGGACTTCCCTGAAGTATTCCTAGATGACCTTCCCGGCTTGCCACCAGATAGGAAAATTGAATTTGTGGTAGATGTTTACCCCGGTGCCGAGCCTGTGGCCAAAAATCCATATAGACTAGCACCAACAGAACTTAAAGAATTGAAGAAACAGTTAGAGGATTTGTTGGAGAAGGGGTTCATACGCCCTAGCTTTTCACCATGGGGAGCACCTGTTCTTTTTGTCAAAAAGAAAGATGGATCAATGCGTATGTGCATTGATTATAGGGAATTGAATAAGTTAACTGCCAAAAACAAATACCCTTTGCCGAGGATTGATGACTTATTTGACCAACTTAGGGGTGCAAGAGTTTTCTCTAAGATTGACCTTAGGTCCGGTTATTACCAGTTGAAGGTTAAATCTGAAGATATCCCAAAGACTGCCTTTCGCACAAGATATGGACATTATGAGTTTTTGGTTATGTCTTTTGGTTTGACAAACGCACCAGTAGCCTTCATGGATCTCATGAATAGGGTGTTTCACGAGTATTTGGACAAGTTTGTTATTGTATTCATAGATGACATCCTAATCTATTCTAGCACTAAGGATGAGCATGCAAAACATTTGAGTTTAGTGTTAGAAGAATTGAGAAGGCACCAACTTTATGCCAAATTTTCCAAGTGTGAATTTTGGTTGGACCAGGTTCACTTTTTAGGACATGTCATCTCTGGAGATGGTATATCTGTGGATCCAGCTAAGGTTCAAGCAGTTAAGGGATGGCCCCAACCGAAGAATGCTACGGATATCAGAAGTTTCCTTGGACTTGCAGGGTATTACAGAAAGTTCATTGAAGGATTTTCAAAGATCGCTACGCCCCTTACTAAGTTAACCAGGAAGAATGTGAAGTACATATGGACTGATGAATGTGAACATAGTTTTATGACCTTGAAACAGAAACTAACCAATGCTCTAATTTTAACCCTTCCAACTGAAGATGGTAAATTTAGTATTTACTGTGATGCTTCCAAAATTGGTCTTGGTGGTGTGTTAATGCAGGGTGGTAAAGTAATAGCTTATGCCTCTAGACAGTTGAAAACGCATGAGAAGAACTACCCTACCCACGACTTAGAATTAGCTGCAGTTGTATTTGCACTTAAGATTTGGAGGCATTACTTGTATGGACAATCTTGTGAGATATTTTCAGATCATAAGAGCCTGAAGTACATCTTCACACAAAAAGAACTGAATATGAGGCAACGTAGGTGGTTAGAGTTTGTCAAAGATTATGATTTTGAGATCAAGTACCACCCTGGCAAGGCGAATGTAGTGGCAGACGCTTTGAGTAGAGTGACTCCTTTAGTTTCTACTTTGACTCTAGACATACCGATAGCTTTAGAGACAGAATTCCAAAGATTTAACCTGGAAGCTGTGCCAAGTGTGTTAGCCATGCTTTCGGCCATATCTTTGAGGCCAACTATTTTGGAGAAAATAAAGGAGGTCCAAATGAATGACACTGAGAGTAATAAGTATAGGTTGTGCATAGATTCCACTGATAAGTCGGATTTCAACTGCTCAGCTGATGGAATTCTCAAGTTTCGAAATAGATGATTTGTTCCGGCTGATACTGAGGTTAGGAAGGAGATCCTATCTGAGGCACATTCCTCCAGATTCTCAGTTCACCCTGAAAGTACAAAGATGTACAGAAACCTTAAGCAACATTATTGGTGGCCAGGTATGAAGAGAAGTGTGGCGGAGTATGTGGAGTCATGTCTGGTCTGCCAGCAAGTCAAGGCTGAACATCAAAGACCCTCAGGGACATTGCAACCTTTACCAGTTCCTGAATGGAAATGGGAACAAATAACAATGGATTTTGTCGTTGGACTACCTAGGACAGCAAAGGGACATGATGCAATCTGGGTTATAGTTGACCGTTTAACCAAATCTGCTCATTTTCTGCCAATTAAGATAACTTACTCAATGGATCAGCTTGCTGAATTGTACATGCAAGAAATTGTCAGATTGCATGGAGTTCCAAGTTCAATAGTTTCAGACCGAGACTCCAGATTTACATCTAAGTTTTGGAAAAGTCTGCACAAGGCTATTGGAACACAGCTTAATTTTAGCACAGCCTTAGAAGATATGCTCCGAGCATGCGTATTGGATTTTCAAGGATCTTGGAGTAGATATTTACCATTGGTCGAGTTCTCTTACAATAACAGTTTTCAAGCAACAATAGGAATGGCACCGTATGAAGCCTTATATGGACGAAAATGCAGATCTCCTTTGTACTGGGATGAAGTTGGTGAAGCACAATTGCTTGGTCCTAATATTGTGCAACAAACTGTAGAGAAGGTTGCCCTCATCCGACAGAGAATTTTGACAGCTCAAAGCCGCCAGAAGAGTTATGCTGATAAAAGACGAAGAGAATTAGAGTTTGAAGTAGGTGATGAAGTTTTCCTTAAAGTATCACCATTTAAAGGAGTTGTCAGATTCGGGAAGAAAGGCAAGTTGAACCCCAGATTTATTGGACCGTTCACTATTCTAAAAAGAGTTGAGAGAGCAGCCTATCTGTTGCAGCTACCAGCTTCTATGGAAGGAATACATGACGTATTCCATGTTTCTATGTTGAAAAAGTGCACAAGGGATCCCAACCAAATCATGGAACAGAAAGACCTCGAAATTTGTCCTACCCTTGCCTATGAAGAGAAACCAGTAAAGATCTTGGATTACGCAGTGAAGGTATTACGCAACAAAGAGGTTCCACTAGTGAAAGTCTTATGGCACAACCAGAATGTAGAGGAGACAACCTGGGAGCGCCAGCAGGACATGATGGACCAACATCCAGAATTATTCAGGTACTGAATTTTGAGGACAAAATTCTTTTAAAGAGGGTAGATTGTAACACCCGGTTTCAATATAAATCAAAATAAGTTATTAAACGGAAGTATATAATCTTATGGTTTAAAATTGAGTGAAATGTTGATTAGGTTATTAAGAGTCTAGGCAGGGGCAAGATGGTAATTGCGAATTTATATTGTGGATAACGTATTTAAGGGAAGTGTTAATGAGGTAGCCGCCACTGTTTCATTTCATTTCCTCTTCCACTCTCAGCTCCTCAGCTTAGCAGAGCGCGATAGGAGACCCTCTTCGATCCCTCCAGCGATTTCCTCAGAACTAGGTGAGTTTTGCTTCCATTTCTTGCTACATTGTAACTGTCGAGGGTTGATAAATGAAGTTTTGAGAATGCGGTATGTGAGTGCTAGTTTCGGTTTATGAGTTGAATCGGGAATGCACTACGATTAGGGCTTCCAAACTATTTTCCTTAGCTTTCTGGGTAGCTAGAAGGAAGTTTGACGAAAGTTTAAATTAATGTTCGATTTGTGGAACTAGGTTTGAGCAAACTCCCGAGGGAGAGGTTTCAACAAGCTTCCCAGGAGACCAGGTAAGTGAAGTTTGCTTGTGCCTTCGGGCCTACATCACAAAACGTTAGGATTATGATTACTTGTGTGAATCTGTATTCTATGCATCATGTTTTAAAACATACGAAAATGAATTTGAATGCATGATTGGCATGGTAAGGATTGAACATATTGAAACAGTCATGAAAATCAGTTTCACTGTTAAGGGAATTAATCCACCCCTTAATGAGACAGGGATGTATGTACTTTGGAAGAGCTGATCCAACTTCCAATTTAACAGGGGGATCTGAACAGGAGAATCAGTTTCACTGTTAAGGGAATTAATCCACCCCTTAATGAGACAGGGATGTATGTACTTTGGGAGAGTTGATCCAACTCCCAATTTCACAGGGGGATCTGAACAGAAACGAAGCATGAGCAACTGAGTTGAGAAAGTAGAAATTGCATATTAGGAATTTATATTTCGTTGTTTCATTTCTTGTTGGCTTTACTTACTTAGCATTAGGCTAATAGATGAGTTTTGTGATGTAGGTGTTGAGGACACTGCAGGTGAGTTTCCTGAGTGCACAGATGATTGATGTGGTTGGAGGAGTACATCCATGTCTTGGCTTGGTAAACTGATGAGGCGGGCTAACTGGTGTCAGCAGGTGTTGAGGTTTAGTTGATAATGATCTAGTCTGAGTAGGTCGAGTTTTCACGACAGTAGAGATTTAGTATTTCGAATATATTTTGAATATTATCAATTCTAGCAACCTGTTGAGTTTTAAGAGTTGGTTTTTACTGGATTTGATTAATGGAATGGTTTGAATTGTCTTTGAAAGGTCTTGGAGAGGCAAGAAAAATTTCTGTCTGTAGTTAGAGTTGTGCCTGTTTTTCTATCGGATGATGTCGAGTGTTTTAGTCGCCCGTTGATGTCGAGCTTTTGCTTGTCAGATATTAAGGGTTAAGTCATTCAGATGAGGAGATCATCCAGATGACGTCACCGGTTGATATAGAGAAAGTCATTCGGATGAGGAGATCATCCGGATGAAGTCACCGGTTAATATAGAGAAAGTCGTTTGGATGAGGAGATCATCTAGCTGACGTCACCGGTGGATGTCCCTGTTAGACTGACCGGATGACTAAATTTATATTTTGTCGTTTAGTGACCGGTGGATGTCCCTATTAGACTGACCGGATGACTAAATTTATGTTTTGTCGTTTAGCGACCGGATGAAGTCTCCAAAAAGCCTTCTCCTTTTGTTGACTTTGTTCAAGCGGACGACGAGTTTGACTTTTCTGATTTTTAAAGTATTTTCACGAGTTAAACCTTTGCTTCTTAATCGATTGTTTCTCAACATTTCCAACGTTTTCTTTTATATGGTTTTTGGTTAGTTTTATTTTGTTTAAACGATTTCTGCTGTAAGTTTACATGTTTTATCAAATGTCCAAATTTGGAATTTATGTACAAAGTTTTAAATTTGGTCCAAGTTTTCTTAGTAATATTCGGGTTATGAGTAACGAACCGGGTTCAGTAAACTCGGGGCGTTACAGTGTGGTATCAGAGACATTCAGTTAAACCGTTCAAAAGATTACTCATCAGTGCCGGTCGTTGCATGTAAGTACTTCAACAACTGTAAGTGTTTACATTACTCTTAGTTGATAGATACTTAAGAGTGTGACTAACCCTGTATAGGAATTTAGTATAATGGCCAGACGCCCAGGGAGACCTAGAGTGCCTAGAGAAGTGCCAAATGTGAGAGGCGAGGAGGAGCCTAGTGTGATTAGGCAGCTGACAGAATTGATGCGTCAGCAGACTGATATAGTGCATCAACAGTCTGATCAATTAGGAGTGTTGTTGAACCGAGAAGCACAAGGAAGTGCCAACTCGGGTTCTAGCAGTAAACATTCTGGAGATAGATTCCGGAGACTAAGACCACCCACGTTTGATGGTCAGTCATCTGATCCTGTTGTTGCTGAAGGATGGCTTAGAAAGATCGAAAGTATGTTTAGGTGTGCCAACATAGGAGAAGAAGACAAGGTCACGCTGGCAACCTTTCATCTAGCTGGTGATGCTCAACTCTGGTGGGAAACAATAGAGACCACCACAGATGTTTTGTCAATGCCTTGGTCACAATTCAAGGATATTTTCTATGGGAAATATTTCAACAGCACTGTCCAAACCGCAAAGAAGTTGGAATTTTTGAATTTGAAGCAGACAGGGTCGGTGGCAGAGTATAGTAGGCAATTTGAGTCCTTGTCCAGGTTTGTTGGACATTTTGCTCATAAGGACGAGGATAAGGTGTTCAAATTCGTGCATGGACTGAAGCCGGAGATTTATCGAGGAGTCAAATTCTGTGGCATTAAAGGTTTAACGTTCAATGAAGTTGTGTCCACTGCTCTGGAAGTGGAAGAAGCTGAAGGGAAGTGTGCTAAACCAAAGGAGGTCCCACAAAGGTTTAACCAGCCACACCAGCAAAGGGGAACGAAGAGGCCAAGTGAAGGCCAAAATAGCCAAGGATCAGGGGGAAAGGTGCAGAACGTCAGGAAATTTCCCCAATGTCCTAAGTGTCTGAAGTACCACCCGGGAGAATGCAGACTGGGCTTGGGAAAGTGTTTCAACTGTGAGGAGGTTGGACACACGGTCAAGGAGTGCTCGAAGCCTAGAATCACCAGGTGCTATAATTGTAACAAAGTCGGCCATATTAGCAGAGACTGTCCAGTTCCTAAGAATGGCCCTGCTATGATCAAACCAAGAATATTCTCCATGACGGAGTCGGGTGAAGAACAGCCTGCTGTAGTGTCAGGTACTATACTGATCAACTCTGTGCCTGCTTTTACTTTGATAGATTCTGGTGCAACGCATTCATTTATAGCATCTGCATTTGCTGTTAAGTTAGATGTGCCGTTTACCCCTTCCCTGCATGTGTTTAATGTTGCATTGCCTTCTGGTGAACGCATGCACTCTGACCAAGTGATGCTTGACAGCGATGTGCTAGTAGGAAGCGTGAGTCTGCCTGCTGATCTCATTATTATGGATATAATGGGATTTGACGTAATCCTAGGAATGGATTGGTTGTTTAAGCATTATGCCACAATAGATTGTAGGACTAGAATTGTTAGTTTTCAACCCCCTGGAGGTTTAAACCATACTTTCCAAGCTCTGAAGAAGAGTAAGGAAATGACTGTAATGACTTCTGTCAATTGTAGACCCTCCCCATGCAAAGAGTATTTGTGCTTTTTGGCCAGTGTTTTAGACACACAACTAGTAGAAAAATCAAGTCCCAAGAATGTCTTAGTTGTCCAGGACTTCCCTGAAGTATTCCTAGATGACCTTCCCGGCTTGCCACCAGATAGGGAAATTGAATTTGTGGTAGATGTTTACCCCGGTGCTGAGCCTGTGGCCAAAAATCCATATAGACTAGCACCAACAGAACTTAAAGAATTGAAGAAACAGTTAGAGGATTTGTTGGAGAAGGGGTTCATACGCCCTAGCTTTTCACCATGGGGAGCACCTGTTCTTTTTGTCAAAAAGAAAGATGGATCAATGCGTATGTGCATTGATTATAGGGAATTGAATAAGTTAACTGCCAAAAACAAATACCCTTTGCCGAGGATTGATGACTTATTTGACCAACTTAGGGGTGCAAGAGTTTTCTCTAAGATTGACCTTAGGTCCGGTTATTACCAGTTGAAGGTTAAATCTGAAGATATCCCAAAGACTGCCTTTCGCACAAGATATGGACATTATGAGTTTTTGGTTATGTCTTTTGGTTTGACAAACGCACCAGCAGCCTTCATGGATCTCATGAATAGGGTGTTTCACGAGTATTTGGACAAGTTTGTTATTGTATTCATAGATGACATCCTAATCTATTCTAGCACTAAGGATGAGCATGCAAAACATTTGAGTTTAGTGTTAGAAGAATTGAGAAGGCACCAACTTTATGCCAAATTTTCCAAGTGTGAATTTTGGTTGGACCAGGTTCACTTTTTAGGACATGTCATCTCTGGAGATGGTATATCTGTGGATCCAGCTAAGGTTCAAGCAGTTAAGGGATGGCCCCAACCGAAGAATGCTACGGATATCAGAAGTTTCCTTGGACTTGCAGGGTATTACAGAAAGTTCATTGAAGGATTTTCAAAGATCGCTACGCCCCTTACTAAGTTAACCAGGAAGAATGTGAAGTACATATGGACTGATGAATGTGAACATAGTTTTATGACCTTGAAACAGAAACTAACCAATGCTCTAATTTTAACCCTTCCAACTGAAGATGGTAAATTTAGTATTTACTGTGATGCTTCCAAAATTGGTCTTGGTGGTGTGTTAATGCAGGGTGGTAAAGTAATAGCTTATGCCTCTAGACAGTTGAAAACGCATGAGAAGAACTACCCTACCCACGACTTAGAATTAGCTGCAGTTGTATTTGCACTTAAGATTTGGAGGCATTACTTGTATGGACAATCTTGTGAGATATTTTCGGATCATAAGAGCCTGAAGTACATCTTCACGCAAAAAGAACTGAATATGAGGCAACGTAGGTGGTTAGAGTTTGTCAAAGATTATGATTTTGAGATCAAGTACCACCCTGGCAAGGCGAATGTAGTGGCAGACGCTTTGAGTAGAGTGACTCCTTTAGTTTCTACTTTGACTCTAGACATACCGATAGCTTTAGAGACAGAATTCCAAAGATTTAACCTGGAAGCTGTGCCAAGTGTGTTAGCCATACTTTCGGCCATGTCTTTGAGGCCAACTATTTTGGAGAAAATAAAGGAGGTCCAAATGAATGACACTGAGAGTAATAAGTATAGGTTGTGCATAGATTCCACTGATAAGTCGGATTTCAACTGCTCAGCTGATGGAATTCTCAAGTTTCGAAATAGATGATTTGTTCCGGCTGATACTGAGCTTAGGAAGGAGATCCTATCTGAGGCACATTCCTCCAGATTCTCAGTTCACCCTGAAAGTACAAAGATGTACAGAAACCTTAAGCAACATTATTGGTGGCCAGGTATGAAGAGAAGTGTGGCGGAGTATGTGGAGTCATGTCTGGTCTGCCAGCAAGTCAAGGCTGAACATCAAAGACCCTCAGGGACATTGCAACCTTTACCAGTTCCTGAATGGAAATGGGAACAAATAACAATGGATTTTGTCGTTGGACTACCTAGGACAGCAAAGGGACATGATGCAATCTGGGTTATAGTTGACCGTTTAACCAAATCTGCTCATTTTCTGCCAATTAAGATAACTTACTTAATGGATCAGCTTGCTGAATTGTACATGCAAGAAATTGTCAGATTGCATGGAGTTCCAAGTTCAATAGTTTCAGACCGATACTCCAGATTTACATCTAAGTTTTGGAAAAGTCTGCACAAGGCTATGGGAACACAGCTTAATTTTAGCACAGCCTTAGAAGATATGCTCCAAGCATGCGTATTGGATTTTCAAGGATCTTGGAGTAGATATTTACCATTGGTCGAGTTCTCTTACAATAACAGTTTTCAAGCAACAATAGGAATGGCACCGTATGAAGCCTTATATGGACGAAAATGCAGATCTCCTTTGTACTGGGATGAAGTTGGTGAAGCACAATTGCTTGGTCCTAATATTGTGCAACAAACTGTAGAGAAGGTTGCCCTCATCCGACATAGAATTTTGACAGCTCAAAGCCGCCAGAAGAGTTATGCTGATAAAAGACGAAGAGAATTAGAGTTTGAAGTAGGTGATGAAGTTTTCCTTAAAGTATCACCATTTAAAGGAGTTGTCAGATTCGGGAAGAAAGGCAAGTTGAACCCCAGATTTATTGGACCGTTCACTATTCTGAAAAGAGTTGAGACAGCAGCCTATCTGTTGCAGCTACCAGCTTCTATGGAAGGAATACATGACGTATTCCATGTTTCTATGTTGAAAAAGTGCATAAGGGATCCCAACCAAATCATGGAACAGAAAGACCTCGAAATTTGTCCTACCCTTGCCTATGAAGAGAAACCAGTAAAGATCTTGGATTACGCAGTGAAGGTATTACGCAACAAAGAGGTTCCACTAGTGAAAGTCTTATGGCACAACCAGAATGTAGAGGAGACAACCTGGGAGCGCCAGCAGGACATGATGGACCAACATCCAGAATTATTCAGGTACTGAATTTTGAGGACAAAATTCTTTTAAGGAGGGTAGATTGTAACACCCGGTTTCAATATAAATCAAAATAAGTTATTAAACGGAAGTATATAATCTTATGGTTTAAAATTGAGTGAAATGTTGATTAGGTTATTAAGAGTCTAGGCAGGGGCAAGATGGTAATTGCGAATTTATATTGTGGATAACGTATTTAAGGGAAGTGTTAATGAGGTAGCCGCCACTGTTTCATTTCATTTCCTCTTCCACTCTCAGCTCCTCAGCTTAGCAGAGCGCGATAGGAGACCCTCTTCGATCCCTCCAGCGATTTCCTCAGAACTAGGTGAGTTTTGCTTCCATTTCTTGCTACATTGTAACTGTCGAGGGTTGATAAATGAAGTTTTGAGAATGCGGTATGTGAGTGCTAGTTTCGGTTTATGAGTTGAATCGGGAATGCACTACGATTAGGGCTTCCAAACTATTTTCCTTAGCTTTCTGGGTAGCTAGAAGGAAGTTTGACGAAAGTTTAAATTAATGTTCGATTTGTGGAACTAGGTTTGAGCAAACTCCCGAGGGAGAGGTTTCAACAAGCTTCCCAGGAGACCAGGTAAGTGAAGTTTGCTTGTGCCTTCGGGCCTACATCACAAAACGTTAGGATTATGATTACTTGTGTGAATCTGTATTCTATGCATCATGTTTTAAAACATACGAAAATGAATTTGAATGCATGATTGGCATGGTAAGGATTGAACATATTGAAACAGTCATGAAAATCAGTTTCACTGTTAAGGGAATTAATCCACCCCTTAATGAGACAGGGATGTATGTACTTTGGAAGAGCTGATCCAACTTCCAATTTAACAGGGGGATCTGAACAGGAGAATCAGTTTCACTGTTAAGGGAATTAATCCACCCCTTAATGAGACAGGGATGTATGTACTTTGGGAGAGTTGATCCAACTCCCAATTTCACAGGGGGATCTGAACAGAAACGAAGCATGAGCAACTGAGTTGAGAAAGTAGAAATTGCATATTAGGAATTTATATTTCGTTGTTTCATTTCTTGTTGGCTTTACTTACTTAGCATTAGGCTAATAGATGAGTTTTGTGATGTAGGTGTTGAGGACACTGCAGGTGAGTTTCCTGAGTGCACAGATGATTGATGTGGTTGGAGGAGTACATCCATGTCTCGGCTTGGTAAACTGATGAGGCGGGCTAACTGGTGTCAGCAGGTGTTGAGGTTTAGTTGATAATGATCTAGTCTGAGTAGGTCGAGTTTTCACGACAGTAGAGATTTTAGTATTTCGAATATATTTTGAATATTATCAATTCTAGCAACCTGTTGAGTTTTAAGAGTTGGTTTTTACTGGATTTGATTAATGGAATGGTTTGAATTGTCTTTGAAAGGTCTTGGAGAGGCAAGAAAAATTTCTGTCTGTAGTTAGAGTTGTGCCTGTTTTTCTATCGGATGATGTCGAGTGTTTTAGTCGCCCGTTGATGTCGAGCTTTTGCTCGTCAGATATTAAGGGTTAAGTCATTCGGATGAGGAGATCATCCGGATGACGTCACTGGTTGACATAGAGAAAGTCATTCGGATGATATAGAGAAAGTCATTCGGATGAGGAGATCATCCGGATGACGTCACCGGTTAATATAGAGAAAGTCGTTTGGATGAGGAGATCATCTAGCTGACGTCACCGGTGGATGTCCCTGTTAGACTGACCGGATGACTAAATTTATATTTTGTCGTTTAGTGACCGGTGGATGTCCCTGTTAGACTGACCGGATGACTAAATTTATGTTTTGTCGTTTAGCGACCGGATGAAGTCTCCAAAAAGCCTTCTCCTTTTGTTGACTTTGTTCAAGCGGACGACGAGTTTGACTTTTCTGATTTTTAAAGTATTTTCACGAGTTAAACCTTTGCTTCTTAATCGATTGTTTCTCAACATTTCCAACGTTTTCTTTTATATGGTTTTTGGTTAGTTTTATTTTGTTTAAACGATTTCCGCTGTAAGTTTACATGTTTTATCAAATGTCCAAATTTGGAATTTATGTACGAAGTTTTAAATTTGGTCCAAGTTTTCTTAGTAATATTCGGGTTATGAGTAACGAACTGGGTTCAGTAAACTCGGGGCGTTACAGAAACCGAACCGGAACTTTTTGTTCGGTTCCGGTTCGGTTTCGGTAAGCTGAAAGACCGATTTTGGTTCGGTAAATCCGAAACCAAAAGTGAGCGGTTCGGTTCGTTTCCTTCCCAAAACCGAACCGAAATCGGTTTTGCACACCCCTATTAATGAGAATTATGGAGATAATATATTATTGTACTATAAAGAAAAGTTTGAATAAATAAAAGGGTAGTATTCAATTTGACCCTCAAAATATTAGATATTTAATAAAAAATACCATAAATTCATTTTGTAAAATACTTCACCATCAAAGTATTGAAAACTTAACAAATTAACACCGAGCATCCCCCCGATCTCCGAGAAAAAACAAGTACCAAATGATATTATATTTGTTTAAAATTTTTACCATATATTCAGTATATGATGAAAAAATAATCTGAAAAGTTTCGTGATTTTTCAACATTTCTACAATTTATTATAATTTTTTATAACAATATTATATAAAATAGACGTCAAAAATTACAATAAATCTTACAAGTTTTGAAAAATCACGAAAATTTTTAAATTATTTTTTCATAATATACTGAACATGTAGTAAATATTTCAAGTAAATCTGATATTTTCTGAATTTCTTTTTAAAACATTTTATAAAGTGGAGAACGACCCAGTTCTCCAAGACCAAGGGGTGGGGACCTCATTCTAGAGAGAGCACGGAGTCCCCGCTCCCCAGTCCCGAGTGCGGTTTTTGCACTCTCTCGAACAGACAAAAAATATACCAAATAATATTGGGTATAATTAAATTTTTTTATCACATGTTAAACATATTATGGTAAGATAATCTAGAAATTTTAGTAATTTTTTAACACTTGTAAGATTTATTATAATTTTTTACGTCTATTTTGTAGAATATTATTTTACAAAATTATAATAAATTGTAGAAGTGTTAAAAAATCACGAAAATTTTGAAATTATCTTCCCATCATATGCTAAATATGTGGTAAAAATTTCAAACAAATCTAATATCGTTTGATATATTTTTTGTCGAGAATAGAGAGTGGTGACCCACCGGGGGGTGGGGTATGAGATCAGGGGACCATTCTCGGGGGGGTTAATTTATTAGGTTTTCAATATTTTGAGGGTGAAATTGATTACTAAATGACTTTAAGATTCTTTTTGTTAAATACCTCATACTTTGATAGTCAAATTAAATATTACCCATAAATGCATTGAACTAAGTAAATAAAACACATTCAAAGAAAGTGAATAAATGAAGATAAAAAGATGCATATCATTATCAAAAAATTAAAAAGTGCCAATTTTATATGAATAAAATATTTGAATAAATTTTTACTTCATTCGAGATAAAAATATTCATTGTTAACTTGAATTGTCATAATTCGTTAATGTTATCACATGTAATTTTTTTAGTTAAATGGTTAAAATTGATAAAAATTGAGAGTTACTGCGTAGTTGAATTTCGAAATTTACATTGAGTAAATTGATATTATTATT
This sequence comes from Begonia masoniana, assembly GCA_022432975.1. Taxonomy (NCBI): domain Eukaryota; kingdom Viridiplantae; phylum Streptophyta; class Magnoliopsida; order Cucurbitales; family Begoniaceae; genus Begonia; species Begonia masoniana. Next base: position 8,272,372 of record CM039508.1, on the reverse strand, counting down.
ACATGGGGTAGAGTTTTGATAAAATGTTTAGATCCAGCTAATAGAAATTTAAGTATTTTTTTAATATATAATATAATAATATATATTTTTATATTATTTATTTAATAAATTTTTATAAAACTTTTTGGGTGCGCACCGGGAGAAGAGAGGAGGCTATCCCGCTTCCGATTCGAGTTTCCATCATCCTAATATTTGAATTCTACCAACAATCTTCGAAGGTACGACATTTTTAACCCTTTGTTTCGTTTGATTTTTGTATTTCTCTTTCGAGTCCAATTTTGAATTTGAAAAACTCAAATCGTTGAAAATCAATGTTTATGGGTCAATTTTGAGTCCTCAATCCGTTGGCATGAGTTTTGTAGCAAGTTTTGGTGAAAATCGTTGAAAATGGGTTTTTTTAATAGGAGGTTAAAAATCGTGTTTAAGTTGTAGCTTAGTAGTTTGCTATGCCGTGACACAGAGTTGTCTACGTGGGCGATTGCCACATGCCTCGTGGCACGTGTATTAGAGTCTTGCACCACGACACATGATGATTTGCATTGCATCGTTGTGTCCATTTAGGGTCGGTGCGATGTTGACCCTAATTTGGGCCATTAAAGCCCATTTTGTTGGCATTTTTTTGGGTCGTTCTTTGGGTTTTATTGGACATGTTGTGAGCCTGTTTTTAGGATATCGTTTCCTTCCAGTTTGGGTGTTTAGCTCTGATATAAGACACATCCATTGTCCCTAGTATCTTGTGTGAAGTTTTGACGTCATATTTGTAGCATCCCTTAGTACTATTCTTAATTTTTTACTGCATAAATTTTTCTGTTTTTCTTTTTCTTTTATGCTTAATAATTTTTTAAACCATTTGAAAACCTTTTAAGGAAAACATATTTAAAGTAAAGGAAACTAAAGAAAACAATTTGAATTAAAATCATAAAACAATTTACAAAACAATTAAAACAAACAAAACCATCGACTACAACTCGAGGGGCAAAAGGGACAATTGTCCCTAAAACTATGAGGCGATCGATCGGCTGCTGAAAAATAAGGGGGCGATCGATCGGCCCCACATCAGGCAATTGATCGCCCCACGATCGATCGCCCATTTGGGCTATCAATCGGTGCGCTCTCTGAAAAATCCAGAGAGTGGCGATCATACTGCCGATCGACGGTGATCGATCGGCAGGTTCTCTGGAAAAATCCAGTGAACATGCTCCTTTGTTTTGCCACCTTCCCTTTCTCTTCCTTCTTTCCACCCTGCACACTTTATTTATCACACCTACACAGTAAAATATTTCGATATAAAACCATTCATAACTTCACTCATTTCGCATTTCGTCAACCACCAAATAAACGACCCAAACATATCCTAGAACGTATTTGAAAACATAGTAAACTTTCGTAAAAACGAACTGCGTGGATCCATTTAAAACCTAAACAATTCCTCCTGTTTAAAAGAAAATTCAAAGCAGTTCCATATCATTCAAATAACTGGTTTAACAAAACATTTCATAACACAAATTATCAAAACATTGTTTTTCTTGACTAGCCAGATCCCAAGCATCCTAATATGTTCGACTACACAATCTCATCTACTATCGCGTTCCAAAAATACTTACAAACATCCTCACGGGTCAAAAGCACACCGACTGCACCAGCACACTCCCACGGGCCATATTTCTTCAACTGTTCATTCCTCGGGTGGAGGGATCTTGTCCTCACCTGTATCAAGATCACCTACACCATACAAACAACTATGAGCTAAAGGCTCAGCAAGTTTCGTAAATGCAGATTCATCCAGTGCATTTGAAGTTCAGAAATCATACAGAATACATAACATAACAGATCGTGGCAAAAAGATTGTCACCGAGATCTCAGCCCGCTAGATGGAGAGGTCACGTTCGGCGGTTGGACAACCCTTTTCACATAGCGAGGGGGGGGGGGGGGAGACATGCTTACATCCGTAATAGCCACGCCTGGACCCCACCTCACATGACCAGATAACAGATTACGTATTTTAGTTTCATTAGATGTGGTATCGTGACAAGCTCCTCTCCGTCTTCACGATAGATCAATAGCCCCCTTTCGGGCCACATCACTTTTTCTGAAAACGTAGTGCAGAAATTCATTTTCTATGCTCGTTCGAAAATCGTGATGCATGAACAATTCAATATATAAAGTAACCAACCAACATGTGTACCATCAAGACGATAAGAACATAACCTAAAAAGACAACCAATCCTATCTACCCAACCAAAGCATTTAAACAAACAAATCACCAATGTTCCTCGACAAGACTTCGACGTACGGTGTATGCCGATCGGCCATAGTAAGTCACGAGAACTTACCTCGCGTCCGTTGCAATTCTAGCTCCGTCCACGAGCGTTGTTCACCTAAGGCAAATTCACAACATTTGTCGTTAAAACACGTTTAAACCATTAAACGTCCAAACTAACTAACTCTTAACTAAAGAAATTTCCTAAAACTCTAATTTAACTCATTGAGGTATTTTATTGAGCAATTCGCGCTTGACACCTCAAAACCTTCATTAACGAGTTTTTCCAAAACCCCTAAAATTCTCGAACCCTAAAATTTCTCACAAATCAATTCAACTTCGTCCAATAACGCTCGATGCTTCCATTGTATTCACAACTACGATAAACCTATCAATTTAAAACTCTAAATCACGTTTTTAACGAAACCCTAAACGAAACCCTAATCGTTTTAACTCCGTGAAAATCACAAACTAAAGTCCGAAAACTACAGAACATTACCTAGAGCATTGATTGGAGGAGAAAACATGAAGAGCCGGAGTCGATCGAAAGAGGAATCGCTGTTGGAAGAGGAGAATGCCGTGAGGAGAGGAAGAAATCGTTGAAGGGGAGGGCTTATGGTGCTTTTCGTGAAAAGCAGAGAGAAAATGAGGGAGGAAGAAAGAGATAGGTGGTTTTTAATAAAATTTAACTTGTCAAATGACTATTTTGCTCTTCCTTTGATTTTCTATTCGATTCGTCATTTGTTTCGATAATTGTCTAACGATTCGGTTTTCTCCAAATTTTCTTATTTCACCAATAACTCTGACTTATTATTTGGGCAATTAAAACTGTCCGTTCGCAAAACGAACCTCGTTTGCTATTTTTATTAAAACGTCTATTATACTACGACAAACGTAATTCTCGTAATTTAGCGTTACAACTCCTAAAATTCCCGAAATTTTTCCTAAAATCCATATTAATAATTAGGATTCTAATAACGTTTTCTTTTTGAGAAACTGACTTAACTTGACATATTTACAAAAATGCCATTATACATATATAATTACAAAAATCTCGCAAAGCCGGGTGTTACATTCCATCCACCTTATTTAAAATTTTGTCCTCAAAATTTGATCATATAAACAACTTAGGATACTTAGACATCATATCCTGCTGTCGCTCCCAAGTAGCTTCCTCCACGTCGTGGTTCCGCCATAAGACTTTGACTAGCGGAATTTCTTTGTTGCGCAATACCTTGATGGAAGACTCCAAAATACGTACCGGCTTCTACACATAAGTCAAGGTATACTGTACCTTGATCTCTCTTGCCTCCACGATATGTGATGGATCACGCAAACACTTTCGTAGCATAGATACGTGAAATACATTGTGGATACCTTCCATTGAAGCCGGAAGCTGCAGTCGATACGCCATCTTCTCAATCTTCTTCAAAATAGGGAAGGGCCCCACATAACGAGGGCTTAGCTTGCCCTTTCTTCCGAATCGCATAACTCCCTTGAACGGAGAAATCTTCAAATAAACCTCATCACCCTCTTCGAACTCCAATTCTCTCCGCCTAGTGTCAGCATAGCTCTTATGTCGGCTCTGAGCTATCTCGATACGCTGTCTGATAACGACAATCTTCTCTGCCGTTTGCTGTAGAATCTCGGGACCAACAATACTAGCTTCGCCAACCTTGTCCCAATATAACGGAGATCTACACTTTCGGCCATACAATGCCTCGTACGGAGCCATACCGATGGTAGCCTGGAAGCTATTGTTGTAAGAGAACTCAGTCAGTGGCAAATACCTGCTCCACGATCCCTGAAATTCCAACACACATGCTCTGAGCATATCCTTCAGAATCTGATTCGTTCTCTCCGTTTGACCATCAGTCTAAGGATGAAATGCTGTGTTGAAATTTAGCTGAGTTCCCATAGCTTTGTGCAGACTCTTCCAAAACTTTGATGTAAATCTCAGATCTCGATCTGAGATAATCGAAACTGGTACTCCATGCTGTCTAACAACCTCTTGCGCATAAAGCTCGGCGAGCTTATCCATAGAAGATATCATCTTTACAGATAAGAAGTGAGCCGACTTTGTCAATCGGTCCACAATCACCCAGATGCTGTCATGCCCTTTCGTCGTCCTCGGGAGCCCCACAATAAAATCCATGGAGATCTACTCCCATTTCCACTTCAGAATCGGCAGTGGCTGTAATGTTCCGGCCGGTCTCTGGTGTTCTGCCTTTACCTGTTGACAAACTAAACAGGTTTCCACGTACTTAGCGACCTCTCTCTTCATGTTCGGCCACCAGAAGTGTTGCTTTAAATCTCTGTACATTTTAGTGCTTCTTGGATGTACAGAGTATGCTGAAGAATTCGCCTCGGCTAATATTTCCCTCCTTAGCTCCTCGTCGTTAGGCACGTACCGCCTATGTCTGAACTTTAGAATACCATCATCTGACAAGTTAAAATCAGACAAGTCTCCAGATGTCATGCTCAATCGAAGCTCCTCACACTCCACATCCTTCTGCTGAGCTTCACGTATCTTATCTGACTAGAATAGTCGGCCTGAGAGAAATATTGGTGAGCATACTGGACAACTTTGCCACAATCTCCACATCAAACTTCTCAATCTCAGACTTCAACGTAACCGACATCGCTGTAAGTGAAGGCTGACTCGCAGTAGGCATTCAGCTCAAAGCATCAGCGAACTTGTTCGCCTTTCCTAGGTGGTACTTAATCTCAAACTCATAGTCTTTGACGAACTCTAGCCACCTTCTCTGCCGCATATTAAGCTCCTTCTGCGTAAACAAATACTTCAAGCTCTTGTGGTCTGAATATATCTTGCACCGCTGCCCATATAAATAATGTCTCCAAATCTTCAGTGCGAAAACCACGGCTGCTAACTCCAGGTCATGCGTAGGATAGTTCTGCTCATACGGCTTCAACTGCCGAGAAGCATAAGCAATAACTCTACCTTCCTGCATCAATACACAACCAAGTCCAACTCCAGACGCATCACAATAAATACTAAATTTATCACCTTTAACAGGCAACATTAGAACTGGAGCTGTGGCCAACTTCTGCTTCAATTCCATAAAACTCCCGTCACAAGCAGCCGACCATATAAACTTCTCATTCTTCCGAGTCAAGCGTGAGAGAGGAACTGCAGTCTTCGAGAATCCCTCTATGAACTTCCGATAATAGCCAGCCAACCCGAGAAATCCACGTACCTCACGCACGTTTCTAGGCTGTGGCTAATCTCTGACCACCTGAAATTTACTCGGATCCACAGAAACTCCTTCCTGTGATATGATATGGCCAAGAAAACCGACCTTGTCCAGCCAGAACTCACACTTAGAAAACTTTGGATATAGACAGTGTTGACTCAGAATTCTCAAAACAATCTTCAGATGCTCATCGTGTTCTTCCTTCGTTTTAGAATAGATCAAAATGTCATCAATAAAAACAACGACAAACTTGTCCAAATACTCCTTGAAAACACGGTTCATCAAGTCCATAAACGCTGCAGGGGCATTAGTAAGTCCAAAAGACATAACAAGGAACTCGTAATGCCCATACCTCGTTCGGAATACCGCTTTCTGAATGTCTTCTCTATGGACCTTCAACTGGTAATAACCTGAGCGTAGGTCAATCCTGGAAAACACTCGGGCACCCTGCAGTTGATTAAATAAATCATCTATTCGGGGCAATGGATACTTATTCTTCACTGTCAGCTTATTCAGCTCTCTGTAATCCACGCACATCCTGAGAGTCCCGTTCTTCTTCTTAACAAACAGAATAGGCGCTCCCCAGGGAGAAAAACTGGGTCGGATGAAACCCTTATCCAGCAACTCCTCGAGCTGAGTTTTCAACTCTCTCAATTCAGCAGGCGCCAGTCTGTATGGATTCTTAGACACTGGCGCGGAGCTCGGATACACATCAATGGTAAATTCGATTTCCCTGTTTGGTGGTAATCCGGGAAGATCATCAAGGAAGATCTCAGAGAATTCTCTGACTATAGGAAGGTCACTTGGCTTTACTCCACTGAGCAACTGAGTATCAACTACCGTGGCCAGATAAATCGAGCATTCACCTCTAAACTGCTCGTTGACCTTCATGGAATAGGAAGTAGGCGACCCACTCAACCTGTTCATCGCCTGATAAGTAAACTCGGCTTTACCCGGGGGCCAAAAATTCACAATCTCGAATCGACAATCGATGGTGGTGAAGTGATGTGACAGCCAGTCTATCCCTAAGATAAGATCGTACTGCTCTATGCTTATAACTATCAGACAAGCATAAAGGGTATTATTCCCCACTGAGATGACATTGCCCTGGAAAATATGATCTGACTGCATATGCTCTCCCGAAGGCAGCATCACTCTATACTCGAACTCTGCTAACTCAGACTCTAATCCCAATCTAGTCATGCAAGCAGTTGAAATGAAGGAGTGCGTAGCTCCCGTATCCATCAAAGAAAGTACAGCTATGCCCATAATCAATATAGTACCTGATATCACGGACGGCTGATCCTCGTCGTCGACGTCACCAGGCTCAATAAAGGCAAAGATCCTCGGCATGACCCTTCTCTGATCTCCGCTCAACTGATCTCGGCCCGGCTTTGGGCAATCTTTAACAAAATGGCCGACTTCACCGCACCGATAGCACTTATTCGTGCCTATTCTGCATTCGCCACTGTGTTCTTTCTAGCACTTAGGGCACCAAGGCACCTGAGGAGCCTCTTGTACCTGTTTTCCTTTCCCTCAATCATTACCTCTTTCATAAGGCCTCTTGACACCCCTTTGTTGTTGCTGGGGTTGTTGGACTCTAGGCTGCCAACCTCGGTTCCGTGACTGAGGGTGGATCTCACGGAAGAAGCCCTTAGCTGGCTCCCTCGGCTTAATACAAGTTGCCCATGCAGCCTCGAAGTCCAGAGCTCTAGCTGCGATGTCTGAATAGGGCACATCTTGAATTCCCGACACTATAACATGCATCTGGATTTCCGGATTCAGTCCTTCTATAAATTGGTGCATTTTGTCTTCATTGTCGCTAACGAGATGCGGTGCGAACCGTGACAAAGCCTCAAACCTCCTTATATAATCCACAACCGAACCTGTTTGTTTCAGCTGGGTAAATTCATTCCTCTTAGCCACTCTCACAGTGCGGCTGAAGTACTTATCGAAGAACACGGTCTTAAACCGCTCCCATGTCATAACTGATACATCTGTTGTTGATTTGATCGAATCCCACCAAAAATGGGCATTCAACAGTAAATGAAGTGACGTAGGCCACTTTATTCCCGTTCTCTATCCCCGCGTATTCTAGCATATCTTCCATGGTTCGGATCCACTCATCGGCTAAAGTGGGGTTCGATGATTGTCCGTTGAATACTGGGGGTTGCAACTTTTGAAATCTCTCCATGCCCTGATGGTTTGGAACGACCACCTCTTGGGCCTGACGATCCTCTCGATTTACTAAACGCTCAATTTGTTGTGCTTGCCTGTCCATGTGCTGGGTCTGACGGTCCAGCAATCTTTTTCTCGAACCATTTTTTATATATAACGCCTATAAAAGTTAAAACAAATAATCTAAGAAATCGAAATCGAAATCAAATAAAGCATTAAACATACTTACAGTTGAGGAAGGATATCCGCGTAGTGGTTGTGCAGTCGAGCAGTCTACAGAACCGTTTTTAAAACCCGGGGGCTCTGATACCATAACTGCAGCATCGTTTAGTACTATTCCTAATTTTTTACTGTATAATTTTTTCTTTTTTTCTTTTTCTTTTGAGTTTAATAAACTTTTAAACCATTTGAAAACCTTTCAGGGAAAACGTATTTAAAGTAAAGGAAACTAAAGAAACAATTTGAATTAAAACCATAAAACAATTTATAAAACAATTAAAACAAACAAAACCATCGACTACAACTCGAGGGGCAAAAGGGACAATTGCCTTTAAAACTATGAGGCGATCGATCGGCTACTGAAAAAGAGGGGGGCGGGGGGGCCATCAATCGCCCCCCACATCAGGCGATCGATCGCTCCACGATCGATCGTCAGCCGATCGATCGCCCATTTGGGCGATCAATCGGCGCACTCTTTGGAAAATCCAGAGAGTGGCGATCATCCTGCCGATCGACGGCGATCGATCGGCAGGTTCTCTGGAAAAATCCAGAGAACATGCTCCTTTGTTTTGCCACCTTCCCTTTCTCTTCCTTTTTTCCACCCTGCACACTTTACTTACCACGCCTACACACTAAAACATTTCAACATAAAACCATTCATAACTTCACTCATTTCGCATTTCGTCAACCACCAAATAAACGACCCAAACATATCCTAGAACGTATTTGAAAACGTAGTAAACTTTCGTAAAAACGAACTGCGTGGATCCATTTAAAACCTAAAAAATTCCTCCTGTTTAAAAGAAAATTCTAAGCAGTTCCATATCATTCAAATAACTGGTTTAACAAAACGTTTCATAACACAAATTATCAAAACATTGTTTTTCTTGACTAGCCAGATCCCAAGCATCGTAATATGTTCGACTACACAATCTCATCTACTATCACATTCCCAAAATACTTACAAACATCCCCACGGGTCAAAAGCGCACCGATTGCACCAGCACACTCCCACGGGCCAGCTTTTTTCAACTGGTCATTCCTCGGGTGAAGGGATCTCGTCCTCACCTGTATCAAGATCACCTACACCATACAAACAACTATAAGCTAAAGGCTCAGCAAGTTTCGTAAATGCAGATGCATGCAGTGCATATGAAGTTCAGAAATCATGCAGAATACATAACATAACAGATCGTGACAGACAGATTGTCACCGAGATCTTAGCCCGCTAGATGGAGAGGTCACGTCCAGTGGTTGGACAACCCTTTCCACATAGCGGGGGGGAGAGACATGCTTACATCCGTAACAGCCACGCCTGGACCCCACCTCGCATGACCAGATAACAGATTACGTATTTTAGTTTCATTAGATGTGGTATCGTGACAAGCTCCTCTCAGCCTTCACGATAGATCAATAGCCTCCTTTCGAGCCACATCACTTTTCTTGAAAACGTAATGCGAAAATTCATTTTCTATGCTCGTTCAAAAATCGTGATGCATGAACAATTCAATATATAAAGTAACCAACCAACATGTGTACCATCAAGACGATAAAAACATAACCTAAAAAGGCAACTAATCCTATCTACCCAACCAAAGTATTTAAACAAACAAATCACCAATGTTCCTCCACAAGACTTCGACGTACGGTGTATGCCAATCGGCCATAGTAAGTCACGAGAACTTACCTCGCGTCCGTTGCAATTCTAGCTCCATCCACGAGCGTTGTTCACCTAAGGCAAATTCATAACATTTGTCGTTAAAACACGTTTAAACCATTAAACGTCCAAACTAACTAACTCTTAATTAAAGAAATTTCCTAAAACTCTAATTTAACTTATTGAGGCATTTTATCGAGCAATTCACGCTCGACACCCCAAAACCTCCATTAACGAGTTTTTCCAAAACCCCTAAAATTCTCGAACCCTAAAATTTCTCACAAATCAATTCAACTTCGTCCAATAACGCTCGATACTTTCATTGTATTCACAACTACGGTAAACCTATCAATTTCAAACCCTAAATCACGTTTTTAACGAAACCCTAAACGAAACCCTAATCGTTTTAACTCCGTGAAAATCACAAACTAAAGTCCGAAAACTACAGAACCTTACCTAGAGCGTTGATTGGAGGAGAAAACGTGAAGAGCCGGAGTCGATCGGAAGAGGAATCGCCATCAGAAGAGGAGAACGCCGTGAGGAGAGGAAGAAATCGCCGAAGGGGAGGGCTTCTGGTGCTTTTCGTGAAAAGCATAGAGAAAATGAGAGAGGAAGAAAGAGATAGGTGGTTTTTAATAAAATTTAACTTGTCAAATGACTATTTGCCCTTCCTTTGATTTTCTATTCGATTCGTCCTTTGTTTCATTAATTGTCTAACGATTCAGTTTTCTCCAAATTTCCTTATTTCACTAATAACTCCGAATTATTATCTTGGCTTAATTAAAACTGTCTGTTCGCAAAACGGACCTCGTTTGCTATTTTTATTAAAACGTCCATTATATTACGAGAAATGTAATTATTGTAATTTAGCGTTACAACTCCTAAAATTCCCGAAATTTTTCCTAAAATCCATATTAATAATTAGGATTCTAATAACGCTTTCTTTTTGCAAAACTGACTCAACTTGACATATTTACAAAAATGCCATTATACATATATAATTACAAAAATCTCGCAAAGCCGGGTGTTACAATATTTGTTTTAGTCTCCGGTGATGTTTTTGATTTCAAGTCTATTCTTAAAAGCGTAGCTTGTCGAAAAGTCAGTCGCCATTAAAGTATGAGTTTCTTTACTGTACTGCATATGAATTATGATTTTCAAAATCCTTATTTTGTGAGTCATCACATACAAAACCTGACATTTCTTGTTTAATAGTACGTTAGTTTTTATACTATATGTACATCAATTTTACACATTTATATTACGAATGCATGCTATTCTATTTATTTTTATACATATGTCAAACAAACAACCGATTGTTTTGGGCCTTTTATATGTTATACATCGTCTGATGTATGAATGTGTTTTTTTTTGTAAGCGCAACGTGGTATTGGAAGAGTGATGAAGTGTTATTGGATTTAAATCCCCATACCTGACCAAGGTATTTTATTGTTATGTTTGATACGCGACTAACTGGTCTATGGACAATCGTTATTCTTTCTCTTACGTACCTTGAGGGCATTCGACGTTCAAAAGTCCGTGAGTGACCTTAAATTTAATGAGATTTTTCTTATACGAAAAATGGTGGTGACACAATTTTCTATATAGTCACCTATGTATATAACAATTGTTTTCGCGATTTTCCCTTTTGATAGCCCATGAAACTTGTTTTCAAAATGTTAAAAAAAAATTGATGAATGTATTCATGCATTGTATTTTTATCACCGTCTCATTGTTTTTAAAATAAAATGATAAAATTTAGGGTAATTATCGATTTGAACCCTGTACTATATATATTTTTTCAATTCGCCCCCTGAACTAAAAAAACCGGCAAACCGAACTTTGTACTTTAATTTTGTTATCAGTTTTGACCTTCTATCAACAATTTCATTAAATATTCATTTAAAAAATTACCAAATGATCTTGGATTCAGTTGAAATTTTTGCCACATACTTTCTACTTAATGAGAAGATAATCTGAAAAATTTTGTGATTTTTTAATACATGTATGATTTATTATAATTTTATTTTAGTATTTTATAAAAATATTATAATAAATTATACAAATTTTAGAAAATCATGAAACTTTTTCTATTATCTACCCATGATAGGTTGAACTTGTGAAAAATTTATAATATTGTTTGGTAGTTTTTTAAATTAATCTCAATTTCTTGTTTACTTTATAAATTAATTTTTAAAAAATTACCAAACGATATTTGAATTATTTGAACAATTTTCAAATTTATAACATTTATGTGTCACTTATTAATTGATATAATAATTAACATAATTTATAAATAAAATTAGAATGTAGAATTAGAAGATAAATCTAGCATTACTCGTTGAAATAATATGTGACGGCCCGAGACCGAACCCGATCGGGGTCCCAGAGTCAAGCCATCACTCCGAGACATAACAGAAAACTCAGACTATTTTTTTTTTTGACATTATACTCTTAAAACATTGACGGGGTATAACACCCCGATTCCCTGAACCCGGTTTGTTACTCAAAACCCCGAATATTACTAAGAAACACTTGGGCCAAATTTAAAACTTCGTTGAAAATTTCAGAATTTGAAATTTGACAAAACATGAAAACTTGCAGCGGAAATCATTTAAACAAAAGTAAGATTAAACAAAGCCATGTTAAAATAATCGTTGGCAATATTAAGAATCAATCAGTTGAGAAGCAAAGGTTTAACTCGTAAAATAATTTAAAGACTTCAAAAGTCAATTTCATCGACCGCCGAACAAAGTCAACAAAAGGGAAAGGCTACTCGAAGACATCCACCGGTGACTAAACGACCAAAGCACAAGATTTGTATCCGAAAATTTGTCATCCGGTCACTAAACGACAAAACATAAAATTTGTCATCCGGTCACTAAACGACAAAACATAAAATTTGTCATCCGGTCACTAAACGACAAAACATAAAATTTGTCATCCGGTCACTAAACGACAAAACATAAAATTTGTCATCCGGTCACTAAACGACAAAACATAAAATTTGTCATCCGGTCACTAAACGACAAAACATAAAATTTGTCATCCGGTCACTAAACGACAAAACATAAAATTTGTCATCCGGTCACTAAACGACAAAACATAAAATTTGTCATCCGGTCACTAAACGACAAAACATAAAATTTGTCATCCGGTCACTAAACGACAAAACATAAAATTTGTCATCCGGTCACTAAACGACAAAACATAAAATTTGTCATCCGGTCACTAAACGACAAAACATAAAATTTGTCATCCGGTCACTAAACGACAAAACATAAAATTTGTCATCCGGTCACTAAACGACAAAACATAAAATTTGTCATCCGGTCACTAAACGACAAAACATAAAATTTGTCATCCGGTCACTAAACGACAAAACATAAAATTTGTCATCCGGTCACTAAACGACAAAACATAAAATTTGTCATCCGGTCACTAAACGACAAAACATAAAATTTGTCATCCGGTCACTAAACGACAAAACATAAAATTTGTCATCCGGTCACTAAACGACAAAACATAAAATTTGTCATCCGGTCACTAAACGACAAAACATAAAATTTGTCATCCGGTCACTAAACGACAAAACATAAAATTTGTCATCCGGTCACTAAACGACAAAACATAAAATTTGTCATCCGGTCACTAAACGACAAAACATAAAATTTGTCATCCGGTCACTAAACGACAAAACATAAAATTTGTCATCCGGTCACTAAACGACAAAACATAAAATTTGTCATCCGGTCACTAAACGACAAAACATAAAATTTGTCATCCGGTCACTAAACGACAAAACATAAAATTTGTCATCCGGTCACTAAACGACAAAACATAAAATTTGTCATCCGGTCACTAAACGACAAAACATAAAATTTGTCATCCGGTCACTAAACGACAAAACATAAAATTTGTCATCCGGTCACTAAACGACAAAACATAAAATTTGTCATCCGGTCACTAAACGACAAAACATAAAATTTGTCATCCGGTCACTAAACGACAAAACATAAAATTTGTCATCCGGTCACTAAACGACAAAACATAAAATTTGTCATCCGGTCACTAAACGACAAAACATAAAATTTGTCATCCGGTCACTAAACGACAAAACATAAAATTTGTCATCCGGTCACTAAACGACAAAACATAAAATTTGTCATCCGGTCACTAAACGACAAAACATAAAATTTGTCATCCGGTCACTAAACGACAAAACATAAAATTTGTCATCCGGTCACTAAACGACAAAACATAAAATTTGTCATCCGGTCACTAAACGACAAAACATAAAATTTGTCATCCGGTCACTAAACGACAAAACATAAAATTTGTCATCCGGTCACTAAACGACAAAACATAAAATTTGTCATCCGGTCACTAAACGACAAAACATAAAATTTGTCATCCGGTCACTAAACGACAAAACATAAAATTTGTCATCCGGTCACTAAACGACAAAACATAAAATTTGTCATCCGGTCACTAAACGACAAAACATAAAATTTGTCATCCGGTCACTAAACGACAAAACATAAAATTTGTCATCCGGTCACTAAACGACAAAACATAAAATTTGTCATCCGGTCACTAAACGACAAAACATAAAATTTGTCATCCGGTCACTAAACGACAAAACATAAAATTTGTCATCCGGTCACTAAACGACAAAACATAAAATTTGTCATCCGGTCACTAAACGACAAAACATAAAATTTGTCATCCGGTCACTAAACGACAAAACATAAAATTTGTCATCCGGTCACTAAACGACAAAACATAAAATTTGTCATCCGGTCACTAAACGACAAAACATAAAATCCAAAACATAAAATTTGTCATCCAGTCACTAAACGACAAAACATAAAATTTGTCATCCGGTCACTAAACGACAAAACATAAAATTTGTCATCCGGTCACTAAGCGACAAAATATATCCTTCATCTACCGGTGACGTCAGCTGGATGATCTCTCTCATCCGATCGACTTTACCCTACATCTACCGGTGACGTCAGCCGGATGATCCCTCTCATCCGGGCACTAGACGACAAACAAAACACCTATATCATCCGACAAACAAAACACTCGACATCATCCGGTAGAAAAGAAACACAACACTATCCACAGAAAAGAATTTACTTACTTCCCAAAGACCATTCAGGAACGACTCAAGCCATAGCATTAATCAAATCCGATAAAAACCAACATTTAAAACTCAACAGACTGCTAAAATCAGTAAATTTCAAAACGTATTCAAAATGCTAAACTTCCTACTGTCATGAGAACTCAACATACTCAGACTGAATCCTTGACTACTAGTTCTCCACACTGACAGACATCAGTTAAACCGCCCCGTCAGCTGCCTGAACATTGAATAAGTGTACTCCTCCAACCCGACTAGTCCTCAGTGAACTCAGTAAACACACCTGCTGTCACTTCTTCACCTACATCACAAAACTCATCTATTAGCCTAATGCTAAGTAAGTAATGCAAAATGAAATGAATTACTGAAACATAAACTCCTAATCATGCAATTTCTACTTTCTCCTCTCAGTTGCTCATTCATCGTTTCTAATTCAGATCCCCCTGTGAAATTGGGAGTCGGATCAACTCTCCCAAAGTATGTATCCACTGACTCATTAAGGGGCGGATTAATTCGCTTAACAGTAAATCTGATTCACATGTTCAGATCCCCATGTGAAATTGGAAGTTGGATCAGCTCTTCCAAAGTATATATCCACTGTCTCATTAAGGGGCGGATTAATTCCCTTAACAGTAAATCTGATTCACTTTGCTGTTTCATCACATTCAATCCTCTCCATGCCAATGTGTATTCAAATTCATTTTCGTATACATTTTGAAAACATGATGCATGGCATACAAACATATCCAAGTAAATACAAACCTAACGTTTTGTGATGTAGGCCCGAAGGCACAAGCAAACATTACTTACTTGGATCTCCTGGAATTGTCTGGGTAGCTAACCACTTTGGGTATTGCTCAACCTAAAACCGTAGACAGAGCATATATTAAATTCCCTCTAATCTTCATTCTAGACCACTATAAATCTAAGGGAAACTCTAGTCATTGTGCATTCTCGATTTCGACTTAAACCGAACTAACCCTCACTTACTGTATTCTCCAAAACCTCAATATCATCCCTCCCACCAACAATAGATACAATGTAGCTAGAAATAGAGGCAAAACTCACCAAGTTCGGAAGAAGTCGCTGGAGAAAGTCGAAGGGGGGTCTCCTATCGTGCTCTGCTAGGCTGAGGAGCTGAGAATGGGGAGGGAAATGGAATAAAACAGTGGCGGCTACTTCAATAATAGTTTCCTTAAATATGTTATCCACCTTTAGATTTCTAATTACCTTTATACCCTTGCCTAGTCATCCACTAACCCTACATTTAACATTGTCATTAGTTTTAAAAAAAGAATAGAGAAACGGTTTAACAGGACCGGGTATTACAATCTACCCTCCTTAAAAGAATTTTGTCCTCAAAATTCAGTACCTGAATAATTCTGGATGTTGGTCCATCATGTCTTGCTGACGCTCCCAAGTTGTCTCCTCTATGTTCTGATTGTGCCATAAGACTTTCACTAGTGGAACTTCTTTGTTGCGCAATACCTTCACTGCATAGTCCAAGATCCTTACTGGTTTCTCCACATATGCAAGAGTAGGAAGGGCTTCAATGCTCTGCTGTTCCATAATCTGTGAAGGATCTCTAACACATTTCTTCAGCATGGAAACATGAAACACATTATGAATTCCCTCCAGAGAGGCTGGTAGCAGAAGTTGATATGCTGACTTCCCAATTCTCTTCACGATTTGGAAAGGTCCAATATACCTGGGGTTCAACTTGCCTCTTTTCCCAAACCTCACAACTCCTTTGAAAGGTGACACTTTAAGGAAAACCTCATCACCTACATCAAACTCTAATTCTCTTCGTCTTTTGTCTGCGTAGCTTTTCTGCCGACTTTGAGCTGTTAAGATTCTTTGTCGGATAAGAGCAATCTTCTCCACTGTCTGCTGCACAATATCAGGACCAATCAACCGTGCTTCTCCAACTTCATCCCAATATAATGGAGATCTGCACTTTCGTCCATATAATGCTTCGTATGGTGCCATGCCTATTGTTGCTTGGAAGCTGTTATTGTAAGAGAACTCGACCAATGGTAAGTATCCACTCCAAGATCCTTGAAAATCCAATACACATGCTCGGAGCATATCCTCCAAGGTTTGGATAGTTCTCTCGGATTGTCCATCAGTTTGAGGATGAAAGGCTGTGCTAAAACTAAGCTGTGTTCCCATAGCCTTGTGCAAACTTTTCTAGAACTTGGATGTAAATCTGGAGTCTCGGTCTGAAACTATGGTGCTTGGAACTCCATGCAATCTAACCACTTCGTGCACATACAACTCTGCCAGTTGATCCATCGAGTATGTTACCTTTATTGGCAGAAAGTGAGCAGATTTGGTTAAACGATCGACTATTACCCAGATTGCATCATGTCCCTTTGCTGTTCTAGGTAATCCCATAACAAAATCCATAGCTATTTGTTCCCATTTCCATTCGGGAACTGGTAAGGGTTGCAATGTTCCAGCAGGCCTCTGATGTTCAGCTTTGACTTGCTGGCAGATCAGACATGTCTCCACATACTCCGCCACACTTCTCTTCATACCTAGCCACCAATAATGTTGTTTGAGATCTCTGTACATCTTTGTACTTCCAGGATGAACAGAGAGTCCTAGCAGCTCCAGAATGATTTCAACACATTTCAAAACATAAATACAACTGTCAAATACAGAGGTTTTAGATACATCAACAACAGAACCTATACATTACAAAATTCCCAACAGAGTTTTTTTTAACATAACACAGGACTATAACAGAGTTTTAAAACAAAACACTAGAATTCCAGAAGAGCTTACAGATATGGACCTTACTTTAAAGACTTAAACCTCGGGACATAAAATTATGTCTGGCTGCAGCAACCACCCCCGAGAGCTCGAGCCACCAGCCACCTAATCATCAGACTGAGGCAAAAAGTCCTCATCTTCGGGTTCATTACCTACATCAGAGAGTTCACCTATGAGTCTAAAACTCAGTAAGAACAAATAAATGCAGTTGTGCAAATGCTATGCATGAACTTTTCAGAAATACAGTGACAGAGCAGTACATTACGTTTCAGTGGCAGAGGGGTATAAGAGGGGCTTATAGGGGAACTAGTAGGTGCACGACAGGCACATAACAGATTACAGAAACAGAAACAGAACAGAACAGACAGAGCTGTACAGTAGGCCAGTCCCCGTCCCACACTTAACCAATACATTTCAGTTAGATTTATCTTGCTTAGTTTTCAAATTGTGTACAGAAAACAGTTTTTGCATGAACTTTCGAAAAGAAAATCGTGTATGAATGGGCATTTACAATGCTTACAATTTAAAACAGCAGACAATAAGAGTAAACAGTAGAGAAGACAAGAAATATAGAAATTCAGAACAAAACTTTAACTTATCTACCTGAAACTTCCCGACTAGAATGAAAACCTAGTACCTCCGTGATGTAGGGCCTTAAAGGCCAACCTACGGGTATGAACTTACCTGTTTGCTGTAGAGTTGATGTTCTTAATCGTCTCGGTAATGCACGAACCTGTACATGCACGAAAGGAAGATAAACAAGCTGCAAATGCTAACTAATAATGTGACGACCCCCGACCCGATCGGGGTCCGAGAGCCATCACTCCAAAACATTTAACAGAAAATAGGATACACATTTTTTTTTTGAACATAAGTGAACAGAACATTAGGAAACAAACAGAAAACAGACTGAACTTTTAAGAGTAAAACCTTAAAGCTTAACAGAGATGGAAAACATTTTCGGAATTTAGAATCAAAACAGAGAAAAAGAAACAACTAAAACTAGACTACAGAATGAATGGCAAAAGGAGAGCAGGAAGATTGGAAGCAAGGAGAAATGAAACAGTGCAATCGGTGGATATAATAAGACAAAAGATGAACAGTGTTCAGCAGAAGAGACTGAGTAAAACTGGGCGAAAGAGGTGGTGACGTCAGCTGGAAGATACAGGCAGCAGACGGAATTCGAAGAATGTAAACTATGGGTGATGTCATCGGAAGAGGAGATGACGTCAGACGGAAGATGCAGGCAGCAGATGAGATCGGATGAGGTGATGACATCAGCCGGATGATGGATGACGTCAACCGGAAGATACAGGCATTTACGAAATCGGCAGAAGAAAAACCTATGGTGACGTCATCAGAAGAGGAGATGACATCAGACAGAAGATGCAGGCAGCAGATGGAATCGGATGGGGTGATGACGTCAGCCGGAAGATGGATGACGTCAACCGGAAGATACAGACATTAATCGTAATCGGCAGAAGAAAGCCTAAGGTAGAAACACTGTTTGGCGGTGGATATGAATAAGACAAAATATGAACAGTATCAATCGGTAGATATAGTTTCAAAGGCAGAATTTACAACTTTTGACAGGAAAACAAACAGACAGAGAGCATAAAACAGAAGACCCAAAAGTCTCAGATTCTCAAACCACTTCAAAACATGGTTCTCGAGCACAACAGAAGGTATAACAGAAACTTAAGGATACAGAAAATATTCCAAACCATTTCAGAATACTTCAGAACTTAATCCAACTGTCAAATACAGCACAAACAGAAGGAATGAAAGTTGTAGACCTTCAATACCCGATTCTAAACAAGGTTGTAGGACATACTTTACAATTGACAGATTGAAAGAAACAGACTGCATGGATAGTCCTAAAACCAGAAGTCATCCATGAACAAACTAACAGAAAATATCCCCAACAATATCCCAGAACATTCAGAACATGAATTAAACTGTCAAATACAGTAGTTTTTGAAACTTAGACATCAAAATCTGTGCATTGTTTTAAAATCTGAGGATCAGTACAGAACCTAACATATATTTGCAGAATATTCAACAGAATTTCCTACAGAGTTTTTAAAACAAAAATACAGAATCCTAGCAGAGTTTCAAATTCTAAACACCAAGTCCCAGTAGGGTTTACAGACATAGACTTGACTTTAAATACTTAAACCTTGGGACAGAATTTGTCTGGCTGCAGCAACCACACCCCCATGAACTCGATCCACCAGCCACCTATTCATCAGACTGAGGCACGAAGTCCTCATTTTCGGGTTCAGTACCTACATCAGGGAGTTCACCTATGAGTCTAAAACTCAGTAAGAACATATTATAAATGCAGTGATGCAGAATGTTATGCATGCAGTTTTTCAGAATACAGTGACAGAACATTTCATTACGTTTCAGTGGCAGAGTGGTATAAGTGAGGCTTGTAGGGGAACTGGCAAGTGCACGATAGGCACAAACAGAGATACAGAACAGAACAGAAACAGATCTGGGGGCCAGTCCCCGTCCTGCACTTAACCGGTACATTTCAGTCAGATTTTATCTTGCTTAACTTCAAAACCGTGTACAGAAAACAGTTTTGCATGTCTTTCAGAGAAAACGTGTATGCATGAACGGTGCTTGAACTTAAACTGGCAGACAACAGAAATAAGACAACAGAAAGTAAATCAAAGCCAGACATTTCAGAATATAACTCTAACTCTTCTACCCAAAACACCCCGACAGAACAAAAAACCTAGTACCTCCGTGATGTAGGGCCTTAAGGGCCAACCTACAGATATAAACTTACCTGTTTGCTGCGGGGTTGATGTTCTTGATCGTCTCGGTTTCAGTAGTTTGTGAACCTAAAACGTGATTATACAGTCATTAACCCTAAACCTCTCAAAAATCAGTAAATAGTGTAGTTAAACTTGTTAACTTCCTACGGATATTACCTTCACTGAAGAATGCAGGAGAAACAAAGTGTGGAACTTGTTTCAGTCGCCTGGAAGAGAAGAATAGAGAGAAGAAAGAGAGGAAGCCGAGAAGTGAAAATGAAGATTTCACGTAGGAGGAAGAACTTAGCTTCCTCAACAAGTTGCCAAGTGTCAGTTATCCACTGGCTATCTCCCACCAACTTTAATTTCTCTCCAATTTGCCCTTCCATCGGTTTTTAACTAAAACATTATTTAGTCAGTCGATTCGGTCTCACGAATCCCCTTCCTTCTATTAATCACATCGACAATTTTATTAAAACAGTCATTACATTAATATCGGAGTAATCCCGTTTAATTATTCGGGAAATAATTACACGAAAAATGTCGGGTGTTATAAATAACTTGTAGGATATGCTCCTAACTCCATTTAGGCTTCTAGAAATTGATCCAGGTGTTTTCATCCAAAAACAGTGAGTTTTTACCAAAGTATCATAACCCTAAACTTCAACAAAACTCACATTTTTAACTTATCCAAACTCACTAGCATAAGCAGATGTTTACCTTCGCTGGGGAAACAGGAGAATGAGAGTCTTTTGGAAAGGTTGAAATCGCCTGGAGGAGAGAAAATAGAGAGAAATAGAAGGAAGCAGAAAGAAGCATATGAGAAAAGTGAGGGTTTCACGTAGGAGGAGAGAGAAAAGAACATGGCTTCATCAACAAGTTGCCAAGTGTCGATGGCACAATAGTTCCTTCCCACCAACCTTAATTCCTTCCCAATATACCCCTCCATGCATCACTAACTAATGGTTTCATTTACTCATACATTAGTTTGGTTTTATCCCATTTTCCAAATATACATATTTATATGTATCAATATATATAATTTCCGTCGATTTGGTTTCCAGCAAAACGTTCATTGTATTAATACCAAATTAACCCCACATAATGATTTGGGGAGAAATTACATAGGCGAAAATGCCGGGTGTTACATTCCAGCCACCTTAATAGAAATTTTGTCCCAAAATTTTCCTAAGCAAAGAGGTCCAGATATTGGGCCCTAACATCCTCTTGTCTTTCCCAAGTGGCTTCCTCCACATTATGGTTACGCCATAAAATTTTAACCAATGGGACTACTTTGTTGCATAATACTTTGACTGAAGTATCCAAAATCTGTATGGGCCTTTCCTCGTACGTCAGTGTCGGCATGATATCAAAGTCCACCTGTTTCACGATCTGAGTTGGATCTCGCACACATTTTCTCAGCATCGAAATATGGAAGATGTTGTGGACTCCATCCATAGATGTTGGCAACTGTAGCCTGTAAGCCATGCTTCCCACACGCTTCAAAATGGGAAAAGGGCCAATGAACTGTGGGCTGAGCTTTCCTTTCTTACCGAATCTCATTACGCCCTTGAAAGGCGACACTTTCAAGAATACTTTATCGCCCTCAACGAACACTAAGTCTCTTTTTCTATGATTCGCATAACTCTTCTGTCGACTCTGAGCAGTTTTTATTCATTGTTTGATAGCAGCAATCAGCTCGGACATCTGCTATAATAACTCAGGACCGATAAGCTTGGCTTCTCCGACTTCATCCCAACACAGTGGGGATCTACATTTCCTGCCGTAAAGCGCTTCATAAGGAGCCATGCTAATCGTAGCCTGGTAGCTATTATTGTAAGCGAACTCCACTAACGGCAAATACCTACTTCAAGGAGCATGAAATTCCAGCACGCACGACCTTAACATATCCTCCAATATCTGGATCGTTCTCTCAGATTGTCCGTCAGTCTGTGGATGAAAGGCTGTGCTGAAATTTAACTTGGTACCCAACGAGTTTTGCAAGCTTTTCCAGAATCTCGATGTGAATCTAGGGTCCCGATCGGATACAATTGATACTGGCACCCCCATGCAATTTGACAATCTCACTAATGTATAGCTCTGCATACTGGTCCACGGAGAATGTCGTCTTCACAGGTAGAAAATGGGCCGACTTTGTCAATCTGTCTACTATGACCCATATGCTATTATGGCCCTTAGCTATCCTTTGAAGGTCGACAACAAAATCCATTGTTATGTTCTCCCACTTCCATTCAGGGATCGGAAGAGGCTGAAGCGTTCCACTATGTCGTTGATGCTCAAGCTTTGACTTGTTGACATATTATGCAAGACTCCACATATTTGGCCACTTCATTCTTCATATTCGGCCACCAGAAGTGAAGTTTCAAGTCCTGATACATCTTTGTGCTTCCAGGATGCACAAATAATGAAGATGTGTGGGCTTCCGACAAGATGTGCTTCCGTAGCTCTTCGTCTTTTGGAACATACCATCTATCTCTGAACTTCAGAATACCATCTCTCGAATAGCTAAACTCGGAAGAGGCCATAGGCAACTTGCTCACAATATCAGCCATTTCCTTTGAATTGGTCCTCTGGGCTTCCTTAATTTGGTCCAGGATGGTGGGTCGTAGCGTCAAGCTTGCTAGTATGGCCGACAGCCCAGAAACTATCTCCATATCGAACTTCTGTATTTCAGTCCTCAAAGGCATCGACACGACCAGTATAGCAGGTTGCATAATATCTGACATCCTGCTCAATGCATCGGCTACTACGTTAGCTTTACCTAGGTGGTATTTAATCTCAACATCATAATCTTTTACAAATTCTAACCACCTCTTTTGCCTCATGTTTAACTCCTTTTGAGTGAATATGTATTTTAAACTCTTGTGATCAGAAAACACCTCGCATGATTGTCCGTATAAGTGGTGTCTCCATACTTTCAGCGCGAATACAACCGCCGCTAATTCAAGGTCGTGAGTGGGGTAGTTTTGTTCATGGTTCTTCAATTGCCTGGATGCATATGCCACCACTTTCCCTTCCTGCATCAGTACACATCCCAAGCCAACCTTGGAAGCATCACAATATACACTGAATTTGCCATTTTCAACCGGCAATACTAACAGAGGAGCAGTGGTTAACTTCTGCTTAAGTGTCTGAAACTCACCTCACAAGCTTCAGACCACTTGAACTTGATGTCTTTCCTCGTTAGGCTGGTCATAGGTTTTACTATCACAGAAAATCCCTTGATAAACTTTCTGTAATAACCAACTAGTCTGATAAAGCTCCGTACCTCACTGGCATTTCTCGGTCTCGGCCATTCTTTCACTGCCAGAATCTTGGCTAGATCCACAGAAACTCCTTCTGCAGACACCACGTGGCCCAGGAAATTAATCTTGCTCAACGAGAATTCACACTTTGATAGCTTAGCATATAATTGATGTTGTTTTAGAATTGACAGCACAATAGCCAAGTGCTCTTCATGCTCCGCCTCATTTCAGGAATAAACCAGGATGTCGTTGATGAAGACGATTACAAATTTGTCCAAGAACTCCTGGAATATCCTATTCATCAAGTCCATAAATGCCGCCGGGGCATTAGTCAACCCGAACGACATCACCAAGAACTCGTAGTGTCCGTACCGAGTCCTGAAGGCGGTCTTTGGAATATCCTCAGGTCTGACTTTCAACTGGTAATAACCGGAGCGCAAGTCAATCTTTGAGAATACCCGAGCTCCTTGCAGCTGGTCAAACAAATCATCGATCCTCGACAATGGGTACTTATTCTTGATGGTCAACTTGTTCAGCTCCCGGTAATCAATGCACATCCGTAGGGACCCATCCTTCTTCTTGACGAACAAGACGGGAGCACCCCACAAAGAGAAACTAGGGCGCACAAAACCCTTGTCCACCAATTCCTTCAGCTGAGCCTTCAACTCCCTCAACTCAATTGGTGCCATGCGATACGGATTCTTCGATACTGGTTCAACACCAGGATATATGTCAATTTCAAACTCGATTTCGCGATCAGGTGGCAATCCCGGTAAGTCATCTAAGAAAACCTCTGAAAAGTCTCGAACTACCGGAATATTTCGAAGTTCCACCTCACCTTGTCTTTCGACGTCTACTACGTGGGCGAGAAAACTCATACATCCTGACCTCATCAGCTGCTGAGCTTTCAAGGAGGATATAACAGGCATATTATGTTTCTTTGTTATTGCCTGATAGGAGAACTCTACCCCGTTCGGGCGCTTAAAAGAAATGAGCCCGGACCTGCAATTGATGGTGGCGTGATGTCTAAACAGCCAGTCCATCCCCAGAATAACGTCTTATCCTTTCATGCCGATGACAACAAGGTTTGCATACAACCTCTGGTCTCCCTCTGACACTATATCACCCCGTACAACCTGCTCGGAGTACATAAACTCTCCGGACGGTAGCATAATGCTGTAGGGCTGATCTGACGGCGTATAACAAAACTTCTGTCTAACTATGAAGTCTATTGCCACGAACGAATGTGTGGCCCCCGTGTCCCACAAGGTATAAGCAGGTGCATCACATATCAAAATTGTACCTGTAATTGCTGTGTGCGGAGCGGCATCATCAACATCCTCCATCATTGCAAAAACTCTAGGTACGGCAAGGTTTGGTCTCGTGTCCGGCACCGGGCAATCCCGAACATGATGGCCTCCTTTGCCACATCGGAAACATTGGCCGGTAATAAATCTACATTCGCCCCTGTGAAGTTTCTGGCACCGCGGGCATAATGAAGGTCTAGGAGCCCCCATTGGTCTCTTTCCCTTGTCTTGATAAATGATGGTCTCATTGGGCCTCTTAATGCCCCTGTTCTGTTGCTGTTGAGGTTGTAAATTTTGACCCCTTTGTTGTTGTTGCTGTTGAGGGGCATTTTGAATAATCTCCCTTGACGAATCCCTTTGTCTCTGGGATTTCATTTCCAAGGCTTCTAACTGGTAAGCCTTGGCCACCACCTTCGTATATACGGGGCCTCATCAAATCCCCCATATGAAATCCCTCGTAAGAGGTCCAACTTCAAACCCTGGATAAATTGGTGCACCTTGTTTTCATCAGTGGCCACCAAATGAGGTGCATAGCGGGATAAGGATTCAAACTTCTGAACATATTTAGCCACCGATCCATACTGTCGTAGTAGAGAGAACTCAATCAACTTTTCCTTCCTCACACCGCGGTCGAAATACTTCTCGTAAAAGATATTCTTAAATCCCTCCCAGCTCAGTGCCACGGTAGTGGACCGCACAGTATCCCACCAAAAATCGGCACTCTTTGTGAGATGAAACGTGGCACATGTGACCTTCTTGCTCTCCTCCACCTCGGCATAATTAAATATTTGTTCAATATGTCGAACCCATTCTTCAGCATGAATCGGGTCAGTAGATAATCCATCGAATGCAGGCGGTTGGAGTCATCTGAATCTATCTCCACTGGTGTCACGCGGAGCATTAGCATGATTGTTATTTCCGTTATCTTCTCTGGCCATCAAGCGTTCAACCATGCGGGACTGTACTCCCACTAGTTTGGTTAGTCGGTCAATGGCACGAGAGCTTTCGCTTGACTCTTCTCGATGCCCTCTCACCATTTCTAAGAAACCCTATAAATAGAATAACCTAATTTAATAAACAGAACTTTTACGGGAATTGAAACACTTACAGTTGGTGGAGCGATCTCACGTGGCAGGTTGCGCAGTCAGACATTTCACAGAATCGATTTTAAAACCTTGTTCGCTCTCTGATACCATAACTGTGACGGCCCGAGACCGAACCTGATCGGGGGACGAGAGTCAAGCCATCACTCTGAGACATAACAGAAAACTCAGACTATTTTTTTTTGACATTATACTCTTAAAATATTGACGGGGAGGGAGAGTTCTCTGGAGACAAGCCGAAACGGGAAGAACAGTTAGAAACCGAACTACATGATAAACAACAAAAGGGAATCAGAATAATTCGAACAAAATCAGAAAAAAACATATTGACTTTTGAACCACAGAAATAACAGACTGGAGAAAAGAGGGAGACAGAAGTAAACTAGTCTTTGGACATTTAGAATATCAGGAGAAATCTGAAGAGTGCAGGAAGGAATGTAGAAAGAATCTGGATAACAGTTATAATGACAGCAGAAAACAGGAAATAAAAGCGGAAGACATAGGCGGAAGACTGGTGGATGATGTTGTTTCAAAGGCAGAAACGAGAGACGAAATTTAAAAAGGGCAACAGTGGATGCAGGCAGAAATGCACTATTCACTGGTGGATGTGAATACGACAAAAGTGTACAGTGGCATCGGTGGATACGATTCTAAAGAAGTAAATAAACTGGGCGGAAGATATGGGTGACGTCAGGCGGAAGACGTAGACAGAAACTGTAAGTAAACTGGGCGGATGATATAGACTAGCGGTGGATGTGAATAAGACAAAACAGATGATGTCAGGTGGAAGACGAAATTTTAAGGGCAGCGGTGGATAAAATTTCTAAAGAGGAGCGGGCAGCAGTGGACGTGATCTTTAGAAGGGCAGCGGTGGATGAAATTTCTAAAGAGGAGCGGGCAGCAGTGGACGTGATTTTTTTAGAAGGGCAGCGGTGGATGAAATCGGAAGATGTAGTTTTTAAGGCAAAATTTGACAACTTTTAACAGGAAGACATACGGACAGGGAGCATAAAAACAGAAGGCATAGAAGTTTCAGATCTTCAAAACCCGATCCAAAACAAGATTGTAAAATATGCTTTACAATTGACAGATTCAAGAAAACAAACGGCATGGATAGCTCTAAAATTCGAGACCATCCATGCACAACCTGACAGGAAGAATCCTAGCAGCTCCAGAATGATTTCAACACATTTCAAAACATAAATACAACTGTCAAATACAGAGGTTTTAGATACATCAACAACAGAACCTATACATTACAAAATTCCCAACAGAGTTTTTTTTAACATAACACAGGACTATAACAGAGTTTTAAAACAAAATACCAGAATTCTAGAAGAGCTTACAGATATGGACCTTACTTTAAAGACTTAAACCTCGGGACAGAAAATTATGTCTGGCTGCAGCAACCACCCCCGAGAGCTCGAGCCACCAGTCACCTAATCATCAGACTGAGGCACAAAGTCCTCATCTTCGGGTTCATTACCTACATTAGAGAGTTCACCTATGAGTCTAAAACTTAGTAAGAACATATAAATGCAGTTGTGCAAATGCTATGCATGAACTTTTCAGAAATACAGTGACAGAGCAGTACATTACGTTTCAGTGGCAGAGGGGTATAAGAGGGGCTTATAGGGGAACTGGCAGGTGCACGACAGGCACATAACATATTACAGAAACAGAAACGGAACAGAACAGACAGAGCTGTACAGTAGGACAGTCCCCGTCCCACACTTAACCAATACATTTCAGTCAGATTTTATCTTGCTTAGTTTTCAAACCGTGTACAGAAAATAGTTTTTGCATGAACTTTCGAAAAGAAAATCGTGTATGCATGGGCATTTACAATGCTTACAATTTAAAACAGCAGACAATAGGAGTAAACAGCAGAGAAGACAAGAAATATAGAAATTCATAACAAAATTTTAACTTATCTACTCGAAAACTTCTCGACAGAATGAAAACCTAGTACCTCCGTGATGTAGGGCCTTAAAGGCCAACCTACGGGTATGAACTTACCTGTTTGTTGTAGAGTTGATGTTCTTGATCGTCTCGATAATGCACGAACCTGTACATGCACGGAAGGAAGATAAACAAGCTGCAAATGCTAACTAATAACTTGTAGAATATGCTCCTAACTCCATTCAGGCTTCTAGAAATCGATCCAGGTGTTTTCATCCAAAAACAGTGAGTTTTTACCAAAGTATCATACCCTAAACTTCAACAAAACTCACAATTTTTAACTTATCCAAACTCACTAGCATAAGCAGATGTTTACCTTCGCTGGGGAAACAGGAGAATGAGAGTCTTTTGGAAAGGTTGAAATCGCCTGGTGGAGAGAAAATAGAGAGAAATAGAAGGAAGCAGAAAGAAGCATATGAGAAAAGTGAGGGTTTCACGTAGGAGGAGAGAGAAAAGAACATGGCTTCATCAACAAGTTGCCAAGTATCGATGGCACAATAGTTCCTTCCCACCAACCTTAATTCCTTCCCAATATACCCATCAATGCATCACTAACTAATGGTTTCATTTACTCATACATTAGTTTGGTTTTATCCCATTTTCCAAATATACATATTTATATGTATCAATATATATAATTTCCGTCGATTTGGTTTCCAACAAAACGTTCATTGTATTAATACCAAATTAACCCCACATAATGATTCGTGAAGAAATTACACAGGCGAAAATGCCGGGTGTTACATAATATTTATCAAAAGAGTTAATCTTTTCTTACAATACTAGTAAATGACAAACATTCTAAACCGCACTTCCTTCTTGCTACCATGATAGTTAATTATTCAAAGTAGGATCCTTCATATGGTTGATACTTTTTTCCATGTTCATACTTCAAACGACATTACTATTGCCAAATGTTATTATTGTTTGTTCTTACTTCTCATAATCAAACCACATCATGTAGTATTTTTACAAGGAGCATTCAAACTATATCTCCACCACTAACTCTTGTCTATTTCTTTGATTTCTTGAAGAATTATGAATATAACCCTTGTTTGAAGTCAATTGATAATGAACATCGTGTCCATGTAACACTCTTACGACATTTATTACGGTTCAAAATTACGTGCATGTTTTTAAACGAAAAAAATAATAGTCAAATAAAGAGATAGTTTATGGTGTAAAGAAGGATTATAATGAAAGATTTGGTCATTATTCAACATAATTTGAGTCCATTCATCTAATTCATTTGGTATTATTGTTGATTTTTGGTTTTTTTTAATAATTTGCTTTTGACATGCATGTCATGTTGTAAATTTTTCAATTCCGACTAAATAGAACTATAACAAAAATCATAGATATATTGAAAATACTCAGTCATGTGAAGGTTGGAGTCCAAGATTAACAAATGAGATCACAATTTCTCATCGTTCGAGTGTAGTATTAGAAAATGGATATAGTTAGATTTTATTTCATATTGGTACAAGATTTTTAAAGTAAATCTTAAGAACAAAGTCATGTGGAGCTATGAGCTGACTAACAATATTGTACAACTCAACAAAAATTGAGCCGTTATATGTGTATATATATACCCTTTATTTTTTGTTTGTCGGTGCAAGAATGTTGCTCTCATTTCCCACAATTATAACTTTAATGTATAAAACCTAGCATATATTGAGGTAGATTGTCCACGTCACTTGTGTCTCACTCTAAACAAGACACTTGTCTTACTTATGTTAAGACAAGATGGGTTTGACTTACCTTTGGATGAGATTTCTCTCAGCTCTGAAGTGGGGCATCTTGTTTTTGCATAATACCAAACATTTAACTCTTCTAGATTTGATGATGCCTAAAGCAACCATTAATTATTGCTCTAGAAGTGAGTCCTTCTAGAAAATGAACTCTTTTCATAGCATATTCTGAATCTTAACTCATTTTTCCCATACATCCATCGTAGAGAGAGAGAGAGGGAGTTAATAAAAAGGGCTTCTACCATAGATTATATAGAGCTTATATATCTCAAATAGAGATTAAAGAAACAGAAAATGGAGCACTTGAATAAGGATCAGATGCAAAGAGGAGTTAACATGGCGTAGCAGTCTTCCATAAAAGAAATTCTCTTCTTTCTTTAAACTGCACCACCTGAAAACACAGAGAAAACCAGAAGGGTATTGTTTATGCCTGATAAACTAAGCATCATCTGCCAAACTTGGCCATGAATTTGACAAAAATAAACATCTTACCGAAATTTCGTGGCATTTTGCATTTGAAACACTCGGTTCGGCATGCGTAATTGTGTATTCCACATCCTAATCTGTTTCCAGACAGTAGAAAATCTTAATAAGGACAGAAAACAATTGTTTTAACTTCTACATTTTGTTCTCATGGACGTTGTTGATTAACACCGATAACTATGGTTTAAGATTACATAGTTGCGTAGATATAACAGAGAATATTGCAGCAAACTTTTCATTCCAATCATGATAAATCAAGAACTGCACCATAGGATTTTTGATTAGTTATTTTAGATTTTATAGATTTAGGTTGATCGATCAAAAAAACCCGAAACGAGAAAATCACCTGGAGCAAATCCAATCCCCAGATTTCCATCCTGGTGGAAAATTTTCAGATCCACACTCTCCAGAACACGTCATATAATTTCCAAATGCACCATCATAAACATTCTTGAATGAACCACATTTAAAGCAGTTCGATCGGCTCGCGTAGTTGTGAGCTCCACAATTCATGGCGGTGCAGTACCAATCTCCGGCCAGGACCTCAGTTGGGTTGTAGGTAGACGGGTCGGGGCCACCATATTTTGGAAACCTACAAATTTGACAAACATCTCTCTTCTTGAAATTCAAGTGCTGGCAAGCACCGCACATCCAATCTCCTCCTGACCAGCTCATTCTTCCTGGCAACAAAATTCGGCACTTGTTTAAAGCAATCTCTCTATCACATTAGTTGGACAAAGAAAGAACAAAGATTAGAGGACGATCATGAAGAAAACCGACAAAGAATTTGAATCAGAAAGCTCACCTCCGATGAACAACTGCTGTAAAAACAAAAGAATGAGAGTTTAGTATTTTGCTGTGTGTATATCTGATTTCGAATGAGTTGGTGATTGTGTTTGATGGGTTTTTATAGTTGGATCAGAGGGTGAATATGTGTCTATCTGTGTGTGTTGTGGAGGGGTCCATCCATAATCTTCTCGACTTTTATTCTTTGACTCTTGCGTGGAATCTTTTGTGATCATATTCTAAACGTAGAAAGTTTCTGAAAAAATTAGATTAGCCTGCTACTGAACTCAATCTGCTGCTTTCGCTGATCTAAGGTTTTGTTTGATGTCTTCATTATAATTGTGCAATGGAATGATTTCACATGCTGCACTGAGATGGAAAGTTTTGAGATGCTTTGGGTTGTCTTCTCCATCAACTTGGCGAATGAGCCTTCCCTGTGTAGCGTCATTCAGATGTGGGTCAAGAAGATCAAAAAGAGGTGAAACTAAAAAGAGAAAAACACAGAATTTTCGTGTATTATTGATCAGAATCTATTCCTTTAAATGCACATCTTGGATTCCTTTTCCCAGCAATAATTCATAAAGTCACTGCTACATTTATATCCATTTCCTCTCTCTCTCTAAAAAAAAAAAAAAAAAACTATATAATTAATTATCAGGCTAAAATCACAGTCCACATCTCTCTCTCTCTCAGAGTACTTGTCATGCATATTCAAGGTCATATTCTCAAAAACTCCATTTTTTTTTTGCAGGTTTTGACCTCTACGTCGTCACCTATCTCCATATAGATGGCCATAAAAAAAAAAAAAAAAAAAAAAAAAAAAAAAAAAAAAAAAAAAAAAAAAAAAAAAAAAAAAAAAAAAAAAAAAAAAAAAAAAACTATATAATTAATTATCAGGCTAAAATCACAGTCCACATCTCTCTCTCTCTATCTCTCTCTCTCTATCTCTCTCTCTCTATCTCTCTCTCTCTCTCTCTCTATCTCTCTCTCTCTCGCTCTCTCTCTCTCTATCTCTCTCTCTCTCTCTATCTCTCTCTCTCTATCTCTCTCTCTCTCTATCTCTCTCTCTCTATCTCTCTCTCTCTATCTCTCTCTCTCTCTCTCTCTCTCTCTCACAGAGTACTTGTCATGCATATTCAAGGTCCTATTCTCAAAAACTCCATTTTTTTGCAGGTTTTGACCTCTACGTCGTCACCTATCTCCATATAGATGGCCATAAAAAAAAACTATATAATTAATTATCAGGCTAAAATCACAGTCCCACATCTCTCTCTCATCTCTCGCATCGTCGTTCGTCTCTCTCTCTCTCTCTCTCAGAGTACTTGTCATGCATATTCAAGGTCATATTCTCAAAAACTCCATTTTTTTTTTTGCAGGTTTTGACCTCTACGTCGTCACCTATCTCCATATAGATGGCCATAAAAAAAAAAAAACTATATAATTAATTATCAGGCTAAAATCACAGTCCACATCTCTCTCTCTCTCTCTCCCCCCTCTTCTTTCTTATACTGAAAACATTGAAGATTTTTCCAAGTCATTTTCATTGGAACAACAAGGATTGCGGCGAACCGACGCTGGCTACAGAAACCTGGTATTGAAAAAGTTATACACTCAGCGTTGAACTTTGATTTGTTCTTTTTATTTTTTTGCAGAACAGCTGCGTAATATGTAATCTTGTCTAATTATCTCAAGGCGATCAAACTGTCCCCCATTTAAGAGCAGTTTCATCAAACAGCGTCAAAAGGCCACACCTTTGGCTCTACCCCACCTTTTCTTTTCACAATTGGGTATCGAATTCTAAGACTCCCACCGAAAAGACTTGCCCTTTTCAACGGCCGCCGTTAGATAACCAGCCCATCTCCTCTTTCGAAAATGGAAGTTTTGTTTTCTGCAGATCGTAATTAGCTGTATAATGGACTTTGAAGGGTATTCGTAGCGTGTGTTCATATCCATGTGTACGAATGTGCGCGTGGATCAGACTAGCGTGAAAATGACACAGAGGGTTACGGCGTTAGGCTGCAGGTTGACCCAGCATTGGATAGGGGAGAATCGTGATGGCCGTTGTTTGAGCCAGAAACGATGAATATTCCATGCATGAAGAAAATGAAAACCTAGACGACGGCTTCTTACCAAACTTTATCAGGTGTGGGCAGGACGGGACCGGGGATCGAGAATCAGACCGGACCGACAGTTTCGGTCCAGTTTCGGTCTCTGGGTGATGGACCGCGGTCCGGTCCGAGGTCTCTAGAACCGTGGTCCGTCGGTCCAGTCCTCGGTCTACATCCCGATTTCCCGAAAAATCGAGACCAGACCGGACCATATTTAAACCAAATTCGTCCCGAATTCTGCTGACTGTTGTGCTATCCCAGTATCCCGACCCTAACACTAGGCGAACGTGAAGTCCCGACCTCAGATTTTCGAACACCCAACCTGCGAGTTTCAGTCTCCTTTGCTCCGAACTCCGACCCCGAGTTTCGGTCTCCCCTGCTTAGTGCTCCGAACTCTGACCCCCGAGTTGCGAGTTGCAAGTTGCGACCTCCGAAGTCCCAATTTCGAACAACTCGACCTCCGACTTGCGAGTTACGACCTTCGTGCTCTGTGCTCCCTGCGAGGCTGCGCCCTCTTTCCTCACAGTCATGGCTTACTGCTCAGCTCTTTCCTCTGTAAGTGTATGGTAGGCATTTTTGTTGTTTAATAAAAAAAAAAACTTGGGCGGAACCGGGATCGACCCGGGACTGGACCGAAAGGTCCCGGTCCCGCCCCTGGACCAATTTCCTCCGGGCTAGTTTGGTACGGGCTTGGGACCAGACCAAACCGGCCCGTGCCCACCCTTAAGCTTTATTCTCCATTTGTGATGGTTTTAAAACTAAAAAAGTTTGTACGTCTTCAATTAGGGTAAAAACTATTTTAAACGTCAAAGAATCAATTTTTTTTTTTTAAATTCTTTAAATCATCAACCCTGATAAAACAAACTTAAACTATAAAAAACCTAACAATTTAAATCCCGGTGGACGGCCGATAGCCTCCGTTCCGCATTTTACAAAGAGAACGGTGACACGTTCTCCATGCACAGCCCCTCGTTCTCCAAGGAGGTCGAAGTGGGGGGTAGAACCCCACGTACGTGCCTTGCATATGGAAAAACACGGGGGGCCAAACTAAAATAAAAGGCCCCCCATTCTATTTGGTGGTCGAAGGGGATAGAACCCCCTGTGCATGTGCGTTGCATGTGGAAAAACACGGGGGCATTTTAGATCAGATCCCCCATATTACAGAGCAATTTTAAAACGTTCATGACGCGGGGGGCGTGTTCTAGACGTGGGGGGTCGTGTTCAGTCCTAGGGTTGAAAACGGGAGGCGTTCTCCCTCATACGTGGGCCGATCCCCCGATAGCATAAATAAGATCAGCTCCCTGTGCACCCTCCATCCGCCAAAACCGAGAGAAAAGTCGTCGAAAATCGTCAAATCTGTGATTTTTGTCGCAAAAAATTCTCAAATCTCAGCCCTCGCTGCTGAAAATCCCAAAATTCAATGCCTCATCGTCCAACACTCAAACTAGAGCCCTCCACTGTAAAAAATCTGAAACCGAGCCTCTGAATTGGCGAAAATCCAAAATTCGAGTTGTTTAATTGTCAAAAATCCCAACCCCGAGCTAAGAAATCGCCGAAAATCCCAAAACTACTATTTGCAATGGGCCCAAAAATTCCCCCTCTGACACAAGCTGACCCATCAAACTGGGCACCTTCGTCGCAAGGTGCTCCGGATCAAGTGTTGTGACCGCTGCCTAGTTATCTGTCAATGAAATTTCAAAACTAAATGTGTCAACAGCAGTTTGAGCGGGATATGTCAATCCACTCTATTATTTATGGGAAGACTTCTAACTTCACCGGCTGAGAGTCGTTGGAGATTAAGGAAATATTTGATAGTATTGCATTGCATGGGGTCTACAACACGCGGGGAGACAGCTCCGACAAAATAGTTCACTTATTTTAAGCAAACTTGACCAACCTTGGGTGGGGTATTTAAACACGTACCTGTTCGGTACAGATATTATCGTAGGTGCAGGCGATGTGAACGAACTGCTGAGATTTGCCGCAGAAGACGCAGCGAGATACTATCACGCTTCCCGAGAGTGTGATTTTGCAAGAACAGCAGATGACCTGCAGTTCCTTAGGCAGATTCATCGAAATTCAGAAATTGCAGCCTTTTTCAAACCGAAGTCGAAGCACTTGAATGTAAAAAATCGGGTTGTTCACAACCTGATCAGTCACACCCTGATGCTTAGGGATGGACATAGAGATCTGCTGAGCTGGATGGATCTCTATGTTTTGGAGAAGTTCTACAACGGCACGATGTTCGATTTTAGGTCACATGGAAGAGACTGGGCGAACAAGGAACAAGAATCTGCCGTACGGGACACTGATTTAGAAAATTGTGGAGCGATATAAGGTTCATGTGCTTACTGTAAAGTAGCTAAAAGCTCTAAGAGCCGTTGATCTATTTGACAGGCTTCATTTGACTCGGATGGGCCTTGTTGAATTCGTCGGGTCTTGGATGCTGAAGGGAGATCCTGGGGACTCCACATCTTGGGATGTTCTGATGGAGGACGATGCCCCCGCCCTAGCCACCGCGACTGCGCCGCCATTTTCCCATGAGGCTAGTAGTAACTGGGACATGATGCATCATATACAGCAGATGTATGAGATGCAACAGCAGATGCAGCATATGTATCATGTGCAGCAACAGCAAATGCAGCATATGTATGAGATGCAGGAAAAGATGGTTGAGTCACAAGACAATCTCAGTGAGTCCCTTAGAGAGCTCACTCAAAGGATGACGGATAGGTTGACGTCTGAAGACGACGATGTCCCTCCTCAGTAGCATAGTTTAGATGTTGTATTTCATTTTATGTATTATACTTGTCATCTGTAAATTTGATGTATTTTAATATTGCGTCTTGATGTATAGTATTTGTACTGGAATCTGGCTGTTGGGTATATAGTTGTGATTTGAATTTGCAGAACTGTGTGAAGATAGCTATAGAGGAGTCATAAAACAA
This sequence comes from Begonia masoniana, assembly GCA_022432975.1. Taxonomy (NCBI): domain Eukaryota; kingdom Viridiplantae; phylum Streptophyta; class Magnoliopsida; order Cucurbitales; family Begoniaceae; genus Begonia; species Begonia masoniana. Next base: position 8,236,434 of record CM039508.1, on the reverse strand, counting down.
ACGAAACTCTGTCAATTTTTTGAATTTTATTTTTATTTTTTTAAATAAACTGAAACAAATAAATAATTGTAATTTGAATAATCTATAATAAATAAGTATTATTATTTGACCACATGTTCACCAGACCATGAGAAGATAATCTGAAAAGTTTCGTGTTTTCTAAAACTTGTACCCTTTATTGTCATTTTAGTGAATTAAATCATAAAACATACGTACCTTACACATTATAACAAAGTAATTTTATAAAAATATAAAATGATATTGGATTTATTTGAAACTTTTACCGCATGTTCACCAGACTGTGAAAAGATAATCTATAAATTTTCGTGATTTTTTAAGACTTGTACAATTTATTTTTATTTTAGTGAATTAAATTATAAAACAGAGGTACCTCACACATTATAACAAATTAATTTTATAAAATAACCAAACAATATTGGATTTATTTCAAAATGTTACTGTATGTTCACCAGACCATGGGAACTGAGAAGATAAATGTAACGCCCTAATTTAAAAATTCTCAATTTGAAACCCTAATTTTAGAAATCCTAGAATTTTCCCCAAATTGATTTGAAATTGAGCGTCAAATCATAATTTGAAAATTTCAATATTAATTGAAAACTTTAATTGCGCGGAAGCTTTGTAATAAAATTTGTCAAAATCTTAAAACCATTGCATAATTAACACAATTTATGAAACTTTAAATAATAATAAAGTTCAACATAATAATTCAAGTCTTAAACTGAAATAAAACATTAATATCGTTTAAAAATTTAAGCATACTAATTTAGATCTTTTTCTTCAAATTCAACAATATTTTCTTCATCTGTATGCTCGCTTGCCTCTGGAGGGTTCTCAATAGTAGCTATTTCTTCCTAAGACAAAAATTCACCTACATCACAAGTTAAAAACTATGAGAAATCTCAGTAAGTAGAAATACGTGCAAGTTGTAAAACTTTTACTTTTACTTTTACCGAATCCTGTTAACAGTTACAGACTGGTTGAAAGTCAACCTTCTTTTAAGACTTAGTCATCTCTGGCTTCGCCCTCTTTTACTTTTAAGACTTAGCCATTTCTGGCTTCGTCAACTTTTACTTTTAACGATCAAGCTCTTGCTATCACGTATTTGCCGTCAATTCCATCATTTCATACACATGCAAATGTCCTACCCATTTTATCTTTTTAAACAATTCTATGTCGATATTCTAACATGTGTGTTCAACCATAAAAAAACGTGTAATAAAATAAAACAGTAATAAAGAAAATAATATCTATCTTGTGATGTAGGGCTGTAGCCAAAATGTTGTAAAATGTTGTATTTACACTTACCTGGATTCTGAGCGGTTAGGGTTTATTGGGATTTTTCCAATATCCAATATTTCAATAATATTCTGTTTAATTAAAATATTGGTATTAAATGCCTATTTAAATAAATCTAATTTGACAGAGTTTGGGCAGAATTTTCTTACGTGTGATCGTGGGTCGAATCGGGTCAATTTTGACAACCTCCAGGAATTTTCTACCTAAATAAAATTTTTAATATTATTTTTCCACTTTAATCCATAAATTTCACAACAACTTAGGTAGAAATTCCTAACCGGTTAAATCTTCGATCGGTCCAGTTTGATTCGGGTGAATAGTGCCGGTTAGGGTCGGGTCAGATGAACAGTGCCGGGTCGGTTCGGTTTGGACTGTTCTGGTCTGGTTCGGTTTAGGCTGCAATGTAACACCCGATTCTTAACGGGATTTTTGTAAATATATATATATATAATGGCATTTTGTAATTATGTAAAATTAAGTCGATTTTGTAAAAAAAAAAAGCGTTATTACGATCTTAATAATTAATATGGATTTTAATAAAATTTGAGAATTTTAGGAGTTATAACGCTAATTTTACGAGAATTACGTTTATCGTAATATAAAGGATATTATGGTAAAAATAGTAAATGAGGTCCGAATTGCAAACGGACAGTTTTAATAAAGCCCTGATAATAAGTTGGAGTTATTGACGAAATAAGAAAATTTGGAGAAACCGAATCGTGGGTTAATTAACGAAACAAAGGACGAAACAAATAGAAAATCAAAGGAAGGGTGGTATGGTAATTTGACAAGCCAAAATTATATTAAAAACATTAACTCCTCTTCTTCTCCAGCAAGTCACGATTTTCCTCTGTGTGAATTCCCTCTCTCGGCAATCTCTCCCTCCCGTGAGCGATTCTCCCTCTCCGACGACGACTCGTCCTCCGTTCTCCGAAGTTTCTTCGTGTTTTCTTCTCCACTCGCGATTCTTAGTAAGTCTCTAACGTTTCCCGGCTTTAGTTCTCGGTTTCTAGGGTTAAAACGATTAGGGTTTCATTTAGGGTTTTTGTTAAAAACGTGATTTAGGGTTTGAAATCGATAGATTTACCGTATTTGTGAATATAATGGACGTGTTGAGCGCTATTGGACCAAGTTAACCTATTTAAGACAAATGTTAGGGATTTATGAATTTTTGGGTTTTTGGCAAAACTCGTTAATGGTGGTTTCGAGATATCGAGCGTTAATTATTTATTAAAATGCCTCGATTAGTTAGGTTAGAATTTTAGAAATTTCCTTAGTTAAGGATTTCGTTAATTTGGACGTTTAAGGTTTAAACGCGTTTTAACGATAATATTGTGAATTTGCCTTAGGTGAACAATGCTCGTGGACGGAGCTTGAAGTTCAACGCGCACGAGGTAAGTTCTCGTGACTTACTCTGGCCGATTGGCCTACACCATATATCGAAGTCACGTCGAGAGTTATTGTGGAATTGTTTGTTTAAACGCTTTGGTTGGGTAGTTAGAATTAGTTCTTTTATAGGATATGCTTTTAATTGATTTTATTGTCTCGATGGTACGTATGATGTATGTTTACTTTAAGCACGTAATTGTCCATGCATCACGGTTTTCAATTATGCATAGAAAATGAATTTCCGCATTATGTTTTAAAGAAAATGGCGATGTGACCTGAAAGGGGGCTATTGACCTATTGTGAAGGCTGAGAAGGGCCGGTCACAATACCGCATCTAATAAGAACCCATGTATGTTTATAGTCACGCGATGTGGGGCTCAGGCATGGCTGTGCATGTTGCAAGCATGTACCCCCTCCGCTAGGTGGAAAGGGTTGTCCAACCGTAGGATGTGCCCTCTCCATTTAGCGGGTTGAGATCTCGGTGACAACCTATGTAAAGATAAGAAAATGTTGCATGATTTACGAACTCATATGCACAGCATGCATTTGCATTTACAAAACTTGCTGAGCCTTTAGCTCATAGTTGTCTGTATGATGTAGGTGATCTTGACATAGGTGAGGATGAGATCCCTCCACCCGAGGAATGATGCAGTTGAAGGAGGATAGCCCGTGGGGGTGTGTTGGTTAGTCGATGCGCCTTTCGACCCGTGGGGGATGTATGTAAGTATTTTGGGGATACGATAGTTAGATCGTAGGAGAAATTGTATAGATTGAATATATTAGGATGTTTAAGATCTGATTAGTTGATAGGTTTACGTTTTGATGTTTTGGAAACTTATTTTATAAACTGCTTGGTGATTTAAAACAGGGGGAAATGTTTATTTTTAAACGGATCCACGCAGTTTGTTTTCATGAATTTCCACTACGTTTTCGGTTAAGTTTTGAGTAGGTTTTGTGATTTATGAAATGGAGAAATATATAAAAATGTAGGAGGTTTTGAATGAAAATGTGGTGAAGTGTTTAGTTTAATGGTGTGTTAGGTGTATGTGTATGCAGGGAAAAGAAAGAAAGAAGTGGAAGTAAAGAAAAAAAAAAGAAGAAGAGGGAGAGAACCTGCCGATCGATCGCCATCGATCGGCAGGATGATCGCCGCTCTCTGGAATTTTTGCAAAGAGCTTGGCCATCGATCGCCACTGTGGGGGGCGAACGCGCCGCCCCACCCCCCCCCCCCCCCCCTCCCCCCCCCAAATCCCATTTTGTATGTTGGCGATCGATCGCCCCTATAGATTTTGGGACAAATGTCCCTTCTGCCCTCAGTGCTTTGGCTGATGATTTAAATGCTTTTAATTGTTTTATTTCAATTATTTTAAGTTTTATTAAAGTGGTTCTCAAAATAGTTACGAACGATTTTAACAATTTAGTCTACGATTTAAATTCCGCTCAATTGTTACAAAGTTTATAAGGGTAAAACAAAGTAATACGGAAAAATTAGGATAAGGGTAAGGGTCGCTACATGCAAAGAACCGGTTCGGGTTTTGGGTTGGGCCAAAACCGGTTCAGTTTTAAAAACACTGAACCCTTTTTCTCTGCGCGAGCAGAGAACAGAGAGAAAGGGAGAGGGAGATCGAGAGGGAAAAGGCGTGGCAGAGGGAGCGCCGAATGCCGAGCAAGGCCGGAGAAAAGGTTCGGCTGAGGGGGGTTTCGCCGGAGAAGAGTTCGCTGGAGGGACGCTCGGCGGAGGGTTTTTCACCGAAAATTTCGGTGATGTTTTCCGACGAGATAAGTATTTTCTCTCAGACTCACTTTGGTTTTCAGAACGAGAACGATTTTTGGTGTTTTTCTTCACCATCGAGCTTCTAAATTTATAGGGAAGTTCATAAATTTTCATCCACAAATTTTGGTTGGTTTCCCACCTAATTTTCCCAACCCTTTTTTCGGTGATTCAATGCTTCTCATCTAAATTTTTAGTTCTTTAATTTTGGTAGTTACAATCTACCCTCCTTAAAAGAAATTTCGTCCTCGAAATTAAAATACTTACCTGAAAAGTTCGGTATAGCTTCTTCTCATTTCTTCTTCTTTTTCCCAAGTTGCCTCCTCAATGCTTTGATTCTTCCATAAAACCCTTACAAGCGAAATCTTCTTATTCCGTAGTTCTCTTTCTTTTAACTCCAGAATTTGAATTGGTCTCTCTTCATAAGATAAGTCGGAATTTATTGAGAAGTCTAGAGATCTCATAGGTAAGATATCTGAGGAATTAGGAACATACTTCTTCAACATCGATACATGAAATACGTTGTGCACATGCTTGAATGAATCCGGCAATACCAACTGATATGCAACTTCTCCTACTCTCCTGGAGATTTCAAATGGGCCTATAAATCTTGGGCTTAATTTTCCTTTCTTTCTAAAGCGCATTACACCTTTCATTGGCGAGATTTTCAGGAAAATTTAATCTCCCACAGCAAACTCAAACTTTCTTCTTCTCCTATCGGCATAACTTTTTTGTCTACTCTGAGCCGTAAGAATTATTTTCCTGATTAGTGTAACAATCTCTGCAGTCTGTCTCAAAATATCTGGCCCAACAAGTACTCCTTCGCCCACTTTGTCCCAATGCACTTGAGATCTGCATTTTCTACCATATAAAGCTTCATAAGGTGTCATCCCGATCGAAGCTTGATAACTGTTGTTGTAGGCGAATTCCACCAATGGCAAGTTCTTACTCCAATTTCCTTGAAAGTTGATAGCACATGCCCGTAACATACTCAAGGGTCTGAATCGTTCTTTCTGATTGTCCATCTGTCTGAGGGTGAAAAGCTGTACTGAAGTTCAACTGAGTACCCATAGATTTATGCATACTCTTCCAAAATTTAGAGGTGAAACGCGTATCTCGATCAGACACGATAGAGACAGGCGTACCATGTAATCAGATAATCTCTTGAACATAAAGCCAAACATACTGATCCATAGTATATGTGGTCCTTACAGGGAGAAAATGTGCTGATTTGGTCAGTCTATCAACTATAATCCAAATAGAGTCGTGACCCTTAACTGTCTTAGGAAGTCCCACCACAAAATCCATAGTGATATGCTCCCACTTCCACTGAGGCACCATAAGTGGTTGCAATGTACCAGTAGGTCGTTGATGTTCTGCTTTAACTCGTTGACAAGTGAGACACTTCTCTACAAATTTAGCTACATCTACTTTCAATCCACGCCACCAATAATGCTGCTTTAAATCTCGATACATTTTGGTTGAACCAGGATGTACCGAGTAAGGAGTGGAGTGTGCTTCCCCCAATATAGTCCTCTTTAATTCAGCATCATCTGGTATACACCATCTATTTTTGAACTGAATAATCCCACTATCAGATACGAAAAATTCAGAAACTTTTTCCGCTTCCAAATCACTCTTTACTTTGCACATATAGGCATCACCATTTTGTTTATTCTTTATTTGATCAAGTAAACTTGGCTGAAGCGTTATAGCAGACAATTTCTCTAGTAACCCAAACGATACAACTTTGATGTCAGATTTTTGCATCTCCTCGGTTAACTGTTCTTGAATTAGTCGTAATGAAGAAATTTGAGACGATGCTCTTCTACTCAATGCATCAGCTACGACATTAGCTTTGTCAGGATGATAAATAATTTCACAGTAGGAGTCCTTTACCAATTCTAACCATCTGCGCTGCCTCATATTTAGATCCTTCTAGGTTAGAAAGTATTTCAGGCTTTTGTGATCAGTATAGATTTCACACATTTCCCCATAAAGATAGTGACTCTAGATTTTTAAAGCGTGAACTACCGCTGCAAGCTCCAAATCATAAGTTGGGTAGTTCTTCTCGTGTTCCTTCAACTGTCTCGAGGCATAGGCTACCACTTTTCCTTCTTGCATGAGGACATATTCCAATCCATACTTCAAAGCGTCACTGTATACCACAAATTTTCCCGATCCAGATGGTATAGTAAGTATGGGTGCTGAGATCAATCTTTTCTTTAGTTCCTGGAAACTTTGTTTGCACTCTTCAGTCCATAAATACTTGGCACCTTTCTTGGTTAGCTTGGTGAGCGGGCTGGCTAATGTTGAAAAACCTTCTACAAATCTTCGGTAATATCCCGCAAGACAAAGAAAACTTCTTATCTCAGCTGCGTTCTTTGGTTGAGGCAATTTAGTAACAGCTTCAATCTTCACTGGGTCCACTGCTACACCATTCTTTGAAATAATGTGGCCAAGGAAATTCACCTTCTCCGTCCAAAATTCACACTTGGAGAATTTTGCATGTAGCTTCTCACATCTCAACGTAGATAGAATAATCCTCAAATGTTCTTCATGCTCATTTTGTTCTTTGAGTAGATAAGGATGTCGTCAATAAAGACTATCACAAAATCACCCAAAATGGTTTTGAAAGAACGATTCATCAGATCCATAAATGCGGCCGGTGCATTACTTAATCCGAACGGCATGACTCGGAATTCAAAGTGGCCATATCTGGTCAGAAACGCCGTCTTGAACACGTCGTCCTCCTTAATTCTCAACTAATGATAACCAGACCTTAGATCAACTTTCGAGAAAACTGCCGCTCCCTTCAACTGATCAAATAAGTCATCGATTCTCGGCAGTAGATACTTGTTCTTGATAGTAACTTTATTGAGCTCTCGATAGTCAATGCACATTCTCATCGATCCATCCTTTTTCTTCACAAATAAATCCGGAGCTCCCCAAGGTGAGAAAGTCGGTTGGATAAATCCTTTCTTCAGCAAATCGTCAAGTTGAGTCTTTAACTCCTTTAATTCACTTGACGCCATTCTATAAGGAGCTTTAGAGATCGGCGCCGTTCCAGGTAACAGCTCAATGCTAAATTTCACATCTCTCGCAGGTGGTAACATTGTCAGGTCATCGGGAAAGACATCAGAAAATTCATTAACTATCGGCACTATATCCAATGTCGTTGCTCTGTCAGGTTCAGTACATATAACACTGGCTAGAATTCCAATGCATCCAGAATTTAATAAACTCCGAGCTCGCATAGCTGATATTACTGGAACTCTTGAACCTTTAGTATCTCCATAGAAGGAAAATGGCTCTTTTCCAAGCAATTGGAAATTTACCATTTTCTTGCGACAATCAATAGTTGCATAGTGTTTAGTAAGCCAATCCATTCCCAGAATTACATCGTAATTGTGCATCGCCAGAATAATTAAATCTGCCTCCAATTGATTTTCTTCAATACACACTTCGCACCTTCTAATAATAGAATCGGCAATCATAACCTTGCCCGAAGGTGTAGCTACTCCCATATTATGTTCTAGAGACTCTACTTGCATATCAAACTTCTTAGTATGATCAAGGGATATAAAAGAATGCATAACTCTAGAATCAATTAATATGCTAGAAGATATGCCAGAAATAAATATCGAACCTGTCACCACATATGCATTTCCTTCAGCTTCATCTCTAGTCATGGCAAAGACTCTAGCAGTTTTCTTGGTTTGCTCCCCGACATTCTTTGGGCAGTTGCTAATATATTGTCCAGATTGTCCACATTTAAAGCAAGTGTTAGCCTGAATGCGACACACTCCAAAATGTGATTTCTTGCATGAGGGACATAAAGGTGCATTTGTCGTCGCCGGTTCCCTCTTAACAAATTTAGAAGGTCCACCAGCAAACTTAGAAGATCCTCCAGTAGGTCCACTGTTCATAGGTCGCTTAAATCCGATCAATTGAGATGGTGGAGCTTTACTTCGTACAGCTTGAGTCGCGTGGCTATATTTCCTTCGTAATTCTTCGACCTTGATGACATCTTTTTCTCCTTGTTCTACAGACAGTGATTTCTCCACCACAAATGCGAACGAAGAGTTCTTGGAAGTAACGAGACGGATGTCCTTGAGTATCTCTACCCTTAATCCTTGGATGAACCTTTTTACCTTCATAGCCTCGTTACCGACAATATGAGGAACATAACGAGACAATTTTTCAAATTTGTGTAGATAATCCATCATGCTTCCGGTCTGCTTGAGAGCTATAAATTCTTTAGTCTTTGCATCCATCATTGAATCCGTAAAGTATTTGTCAAGCCCCGGCCCAGGCCCGTACACCTGGCACCGCTCCCGACCCAAGCCCGTACACTTGGCCCCGAGAGCCCACGACCCAAGCCCGTACACTTGGCCCCGTGGGTGACCCAACTCACAGTACTTCTCTCCCTGCAGAGGATTTTTGCCTTCCTCCCCACTCGAACCCAGGACCTCAGGGTAAGTACCTTGGCTACAAGTGAGGAGTACCACTTGAGCTAGTAGCCCAACCCAAGTGGTACTCCTCACTTGTAGCCAAGGTACTTACCCTGAGGTCCTGGGTTCGAGTGGGGAGGAAGGCAAAAATCCTCTGCAGGGAGAGGGAAGTACTGTGAGTTGGGTCACCCACGGGGCCAAGTGTACAGGCTTGGGTCGGGAGCGGTGCCAGGTGTACGGGCCTGGGCCGGGGCTTGACAATAAAAGGCGCCTTTTATTGTCAAGCCCCGGCCCTTTTCATCGTGACACCGATTTTAACCCAGCCCTTTTCACAGTTACACTGGGTGGCCCAACTCACAGAACTTCCCTCTCCCTGCAGAGGATTTTTACCTTCCTCCCCACTCGAACCCAGGACCTCAGGGTAAGTACCTGGGCTACAAGAGAGGAGTACCACTTGAGCTACTAGCTCAAGTGGTACTCCTCTCTTGTAGCCCAGGTACTTACCCTGAGGTCTTGGGTTCGAGTGGGGAGGAAGGCAAAAATCCTCTGCAGGGAGAGGAAAGTACTGTGAGTTGGGCCACCAGTGTAACTGTGAAAAGGGCTGGGTTAAAACCGGTGTCACGATGAAAAGGGCCGGGGCTTGACAATAAAAGGCGCCTTTTATTGTAACGACACGTCCCGAACCACGTACCCGGCCCAGGCCCGTACACCTGGCACCGAGGCCCCGGCCCAAGCCCGTACTCTTGGCACCGAGTTACGTGTCGGCCACGTGTCCGCTACTCAAAGAACTTCCCTCTCCCTGCAGAGGATTTTTGCCTTCCTCCCCACTCGAACCCAGGACCTCAGGGTAAGTACCTGGGCTACAAGTGAGGAGTACCACTTGAGCTAGTAGCCCAAGTGGTACTCCTCACTTGTAGCCAGGTACTTACCCTGAGGTCCTGGGTTCGAGTGGGGAGGAAGGCAAAAATCCTCTGCAGGGAGAGGGAAGTTCTGTGAGTAGCGGACACGTGGCCGGACACGTAACTCGGTGCCAAGTGTACGGGCTTGGGCCGGGCCTCGGTGCCAGGTGTACGGGCCTAGCTCAAGTGGTACTCCTTCTTGTAGCCCAGGTACTTCCCTGAGGTCTTGGGTTCGAGTGGGGGGAAGGCAAAAATCCTCTGCAGGGAGAGGAAGTACTGTGAGTTGGGCCACCCAGTGTAACTGTTGGAAAAGGGCTGGGTTAAAACCGGTGTCACGATGAAAGGGCCGGGGCTTGACAATAAAAGGCGCCTTTTATTGTAACGACCCACGTCCCGAACCACGTACCCGGCCCAGGCCCATACACCTGGCACCGAGGCCCCGGCCCAAGCCCGTACTCTTGGCACCGAGTTACGTGTCCGGCCACGTGTCCGCTACTCAAAGAACTTCCCTCTCCCTGTAGAGGAATTTTACCTTCCCCCCCACTCGAACCCAGGACCTCAGGGTTAAGTACCTGGGCTACAAGTGAGGAGTACCACTTGGGCTAGTAGCTCAAGTGGTACTCCTCACTTGTAGCCCAGGTACTTAACCCTGAGGTCCTGGGTTCGAGTGGGGGGGAAGGTAAAATTCCTCTACAGGGAGAGGGAAGTTCTGTGAGTAGCGGACACGTGGCCGGACACGTAACTCGGTGCCAAGTGTACGGGCTTGGGCCGGGGCCTCGGTGCCAGGTGTACGGGCCTGGGCCGGGGTACGTGGTTCGGGACGTGGGTCGTTACAGTATTTCTCGTTGAATAACTCCTGAAATTTCAACCACGTCATGGTGGTGACTGAATACATCGCCTTCACGGAATCCCACCAATAACGTGCCTCCATCCGAAACATAGAAGATGCACAAAGAACTTTCTCTTCTTCAAAAATTTTGGCAAGCTCAAAAATTTCATCAATGGTCCTGATCCAATCATTCGCCGCTGCCATATCTGCCAAATTGCCATAAAAATTTGGAGGGTTCAGACGTCGAAATCGATCGAAATCCATATCCGCATGTCGAGGCCTATCTGAAACTTGGGTCTGCATATTCACTGCTTGAGCTGCGGCAGTGGCTGCTTGAGCTACCGCATTAGCTGCTTGCGACAGTTGTTCATTTTGTCTAGCCTGCATCTCGATCATGTCCATCATCCGATCGAGTATAGCATCCCGATCATTTCTATTTCCTCTATGATTGGCCATAGTCTACATCACAATGATTTCATTTTAAGAAAATCTATATTATACACTTATTTTTAAAATGTACTATAATATTTCTAACATACTTTTATCAAAATATAAATTTTTAATACAGACTTACTTACTGATTGACAATCTTCCAAATGCACATGAGCATACAGAGTAGTCTACAGAATCATTTTATAAACCTTGGGCGCTCTGATACCATGTTGTAACGCCCCAATTTAAAAATCTCTAATTTGAAACCCTAATTTTAGAAACCCTAGAATTTTTCCCAAATTGATTTGAAATTGAGCGTCAAATCATAATTTGAAAATTTCAATATTAATTGAAAACTTTAATTGTGCGGAAGTTTTGTAATAAATTTTGTCAAAATCTTAAAACCATTGCATAATTAACACAACTTATGAAACTTTAAATAATAATAAAGTTCAACATAATAATTCAAGTCTTAAACTGAAATAAAACATTAATATCGTTTAAAAATTTAAGCATACTAATTTAGATCTTTTTCTTTGAATTCAACAATATTTTCTTCATCTGTATGCTCGCTTGCCACTGAAGGGTTCTCAATAGCAGCTATTTCTTCCTCAGACAAAAATTCACCTACATCACTAGTTAAAAACTATGAGAAATCTCAGTAAGTAGAAATACGTGCAAGTTGCAAAATTTTTACTTTTACTTTTACCGAATCCTGTTAACAGTTACAGACTGGTTGAAAGTCAATCTTGTTTTAAGACTTAGCCATCTCTGGCTTCGCCCTCTTTTACTTTTACTTTTACTTTTACTTTTACTTTTACTTTTAAGACTTAGCCATTTCTGGCTTCGTCAACTTTTACTTTTAACGATCAAGCTCTTGCTAACACGTATTTGCCGTCAATTCCATCATTTTCATACACATGAAAATGTCCTACCCATTTTATCTTTTTAAACAATTTTATGTCGATATTCTAACATGTGTGCTCAACTATAAAAAAAACATGTAATAAAATAAAATAGTAATAAAGAAAATAATATCTATCTTGTGATGTAGGGCCGTAGCCAAAATGTTGTAAAACGTTGTATTTACACTTACCTGGATTCCGAGCGGTTAGGGTTTATAGGGATTTTTCCAATATCCAATATTTCAATAATATCCTGTTTAATTAAAATCTTGGTATTAAATGCCTATTTAAATAAATCTAATTTGACAGAGTTTGGGCAGAATTTTCTTACGTGTGATCGTGGGTCGAATCGAGTCGATTTTGACAACCTCCAAAAATTTTCTACCTAAATAAAATTCTTAATATTATTTTTCCACTTTAATCCATAAATTTCACAACAACTTAGGTAGAAATTCCTTACCGGTTAAATTTTCAATCGGTCCAGTTTGATTCGGGTGAAAATTTGGTTCGGGTCCGGTTCAGGTGAATAGTGCCGGTTAGGGTCGGGTCAGATGAACAATGCTGGGTCGGTTCGGTTTGGACTGTTCTGGTCTGGTTCGGTTTAGGCTGCAAAGAATCGGTTCGGGTTTTGGGTTGGGCCGGTTCAGTTCAAACTTTAAAAAAAAACGGTTCAGTTTTAAAAACACTGAACCCTTCTTCTCTGCGCGAGCAGAGAACAGAGAGAAAGGGAGAGGGAGATTGAGAGGGAGAGGGCGTTGCTGAGGGAGTGCCAAACGCCGAGCGAGGCCAGAGAAAAGGTTCGGCTGAGGAGGGTTTCGCCGGAGAAGAGTTCGCTGGATGGACGCTCGGCGGAGGGTTTTTCACCGAAAATTTCGGTGGTGTTTTCTGACGAGCTAAGTATTTTCTCTCAGACTCACTTTGGTTTTCAGAACGAGAACGATTTTTGGTGTTTTTCTTCACCATCGATTTCTAAATTTATAGGGAAGTTCATAAATTTTCATCCACAAATTTTGGTTGGTTTCCCACCTAATTTTCCCAACCCTTTTTTCGGTACTTCAATGCTTCTCATCTAAATTTTCAGTTCTTTAATTCTGGTAGTTACAATCTACCCTCCTTAAAAGAAATTTCGTCCTTGAAATTAAAATACTTACCTGAAAATTTTGGGATAGCTTCTTCTCATTTCTTCTTCTTTTTCCTAGGTTGCCTCCTCAATGCTTTGATTCTTCCATAAAACCCTTACAAGCGAAATCTTCTTATTCCCTAGTTCCCTTTCTTCTGACTCCAGAATTTGAATTGGTCTCTCTTCATAAGATAAGTCGAAATTTATTGAGAAGTCTAGAGATCTCATAGGTAAGATATGTGAGGAATCAGGAACATACTTCTTCAACATCAATACATGAAATACGTTGTGCACATGCTTGAATGAATCCGGCAATACCAACTGATATGCAACTTCTTCTACTCTCCTGGAGATTTTAAATGGGCCTATAAATCTTGGGCTTAATTTTCCTTTCTTTCCAAAGCGCATTACACATTTCATTGGCGAGATTTTCAGGAAAACTTGATCTCCCACAGCAAACTCCAACTTCCTTCTTCTTCTATCGGCATAACTTTTCTGTCTACTCTGAGCCGTAAGAATTCTTTTCCTGATTAGTGCAACAATCTCTGTAGTCTGTTTCAAAATATCTGGCCCAACAAGTACTCCTTCGCCCACTTTGTCCCAATGCACTGGAGATCTGCATTTTCTACCATATAAAGCTTCATAAGATGTCATCCCGATCGAAGTTTGATAACTGTTGTTGTAGGTGAATTCCACCAATGGCAAGTTCTTACTCCAATTTCCTTGAAAGTCGATAGCACATGCCCGTAACATATCCTCAAGGGTCTAAATCGTTCTTTCTGATTGTCCATCTGACACGGGGGCCCCTAGAAAGGGGGCTCGTGTACGACCCACGAATATGCTAGGTTGGTACTCGGTTGGGTGCTAGTGAACAATATTTGAATAATAAAATACTAAACTAAAGACAAGAGATAAAGAAGGCAAATATTAATATAATGGCCGAGATTATAGGTTAGTAGAGAGAAGCAAAATTACAAGAAAATAAAGAGAATAAGATGACAATATATGTTAGAAATGACAAGGAAATGTAAAGCAATGGAAATAAAGAAACGATGAAAAATAGAAAGTGAGTGTGTGGATAATAGAAAGCTGAAAAGTAAAGAGTGATTTGTGTGCAAAAGTGATAGCAATAAAAGTAAAGAAAACCCTTGGTGGATCCGAGGAGCGAGCTTACGGTTTAAGCTCCCGGATTCACGTTTTCCGTGAGGAAAACGTCCACCGTAGGCCGGGAATTTTCGTCCTCGTTTCAACTCCCAATGGAGATGATGAGGGAATGGATAAGAGCTAACCTAGCAACCCAAGCTAGGTTAGCAATGGAGGCTAACTCCTCTTGGTTCAAGGAACCAAGGAAAACACCAAAGGAATTTGGGAGATTTAGGGAAATAGTAGTATATTGATTTAGCAAAAGTTGTCTACAATCACTAATACCATGCATTTATAGAAGTCCTAGGTGGATTAGGGCCCTTGGATCAAAAAGGATGGATGGCCAAGATCAAGGCTAACAAGCATACATCCTATGGAGGAGATGAATGCCATGCCTAAATGGATCAATGGAGGGAATCTTGCCACATCATCAATCCATGTTGCCACTAACTTTTGTACTTGCAAAATTATACCTTTTTTTGTGGGCTCTTCTTTGGGCCAAGGCTTCCATTGGGCTCCATTTATTGTAGGGCCTTTTCCTTTGAATATTTTGTTGAACTTCCTCCAACCCAAATCCACCACCATATATCTAGTCCTAACCACACAATCTAATGCATGAAATGCAATTATAAAATCCTTACAATAAAGGCGAATGTATGCCAATGAGTTTTAAAAATTAAAAATTACAAATTAAGGCCCGGGAAGACAAATTCCCATGGGGCTATCAGCAAACTCCGTGCGAATGCTCCAATGAATGACATGGTAAGGCTTCTCCTCATCCTCCTTAGTCGGCTCCCAAGTGAAGTCCAAGAGTGAATCGAAACCTACAAAAAGAGACAAGTCGTTAGAACATTGAACAGTTAAATTTTGTGCCCGGGTTTGTGATCTAGTAATAGGCCTACGAGGCACATCATCCCCTCCGGGTGGCTGAGGATTTGGCCTCAAATCCGTTAGCTCAGCCTCCTCTTCATGTCCCAATTCTCCAATATAAAGGGACAAATCTTGCACGTTGAAGGTGGATGATACCCCATAATCGCCAGGTAACTCCAATTTGTAAGCATTGTTATTTATGCGCTCTAAAACTTTAAAGGGGCCTTCAGCTCTAGGTAATAGCTTGGAGCGTCTTTTGGCGGGAAACCGTTCTTTCCTAAGGTGTATCCACACCAAATCTCCAACATTGAAAATTACCTCCTTTCGTCCTTTATTCGCATGCTTTGCATAATTGGCGTTATTCTTCTCAATGGTTTGGCGAACCTTTTCATACAACTTTTTCATTTGCTCTGCTTTATTCACTCCCGAAGGGTTAATTAGGTCCTGGGTTGGAATAGGAATAAGTGTCAATGGTGTGTTCGGATTAAAACCATATACTACCTCAAATGGCGTTTGCTGGGTGGTGGAATGAAGGCTTCGGTTATAACCGAATTCAACTTGGGGTAGTAATATGTCCCAATTGGTTAGATTCTTACCTATGACACTTCGGAGAATGGTTCCCAAAGTCCTATTGACCACTTCCGTTTGGCCGTCCGTTTGGGGATGGAAAGATGTACTAAAACATAATGTAGTCCCCAACTTCTTCCATAAAGTTTTTCAAAAAGTGCTCAAAAATTTAGTATCGCGATCTGACACAATAGATTGAGGCACCCCATGGAGTCTAACTATCTCCTTGAAGAATAGGTCAGCTATAGCAGCAGAATCATCAGTCTTATTGCAGGCGATAAAATGTGCCATTTTGGAGAATCTATCCACAACCACGAGTATAGAATCTTTATTACGTCCCGTTCGTGGTAACCCCAAAACAAAATCCATGCTAATTTCTACCCAAGGGTGTGTAGGAACTGGTAAAGGAAGGTAAAGTCCTTGGGGTAGAACTTTGCTTTTAGCCTTCTTACAAACAATACACTTCTTGACATAGTGGTGTACGTCTTTCATCATGTGAGGTCAATGAAATTTTTCTTTCAATAGTTCGAGGGTTTTCTTTTCCCTAAAATGCCCAGACAATCCTCCTCCATGAGCTTCTTTAATGAGGCATTGTCTAAGACTGCAATTAGGAATACACAATTTCCCATTCTTTAATAGAAATTCATCGATAAGACTATATCCTCCTTCAGCCTTAGTTTGGCAAACGTGATAAGGCAATCCAAAATCTTTATCGGATGCATACAAGGTTTTGATCCATTCAAATCCGAAAAATCTAACACTTCCGTTAAGAGGATACGTCTACGAGATAAAGCATCAACAACGGTATTATCAGACCCTTTCAAATATTTGAGAATGTAGGGAAATCTTTCCAAGAATTCCACCCATTTTGCGTGACGCTTGTTGAGTTTGTGTTGGCTCTTGATGTGCTTAAGGGATTGGTGGTCGGAGTGAATCACAAACTCCTTTGAAAGTAAGTAATGTTGCCAATGTTCGAGAGCTCTAATCACAACATAAAACTCTTTGTCATAAGTTGAATAGTTCAAAGCAGCTCCTTTCAATTTTTCACTAAAATATGCAAGAGGTTTACCATCTTGCATCAATATAGCTCCAATGCCAATACCGGAGGCATCACTCTTGATCTCAAAAACCTTATTGAAATCGGGGAGTGCCAAAATGGGGGATTGACAAAGTTTTTCTTTTATCATATCGAAGCTACTTTGGCATGCCGGTGTCCAATTAAAGTCAACTCCTTTCTTAGTGAGGTCCGTAATAGGAGCGACTAAAGAACTGAAGTCTTTAATGAACCTCCTATAAAAAAAGCTAATCCGTGAAAACTACGGACTTCAGTGATGCTATTAGGAGTGGACCAATCCTTGATGGCTTTAACCTTCTCTTCGTCCGCTTCCAAGCCATCCTTAGAAATGATAAAACCCAAAAAGTAAACTTTCTCTTGTCCAAAGGAGCACTTACTCAAGTTCCCAAACAATTTAGTGCTACGGAGGGTTTGAAATAACATCCCGAGATGGTTGACATGTTGTGGGAGGTCACGACTATACACCAAGATGTCATCGAAATACACGACAACAAATTTCCCAAGGAATTCCTTAAGAACATGATGCATTAACCGCATAAAGGTGCTCGGGGCATTTGTAAGACCGAATGGCATAACCATCCATTCAAACAGTCCGTATTTTGTTTTGAAGGCGGTCTTCCATTCATCACCCTCTTTCATACGTATTTGGTGATATCCACTCTTCAAGTCAACTTTAGAGAAAATTGATGCTCCACTCAATTCGTCCAACATATCTTCTAATCGAGGGATGGGATACCTCTACTTAATGGTGATTTGGTTGATAGCCCTACTATCAACACACATTCGCATAGAGCCATCCTTTTTAGGTACCAACAAGGTAGGTACAGCGCATGGGCTCATCGACTCTCTTATGTATCCTCTCCCTAATAATTCTTGGACTTGATCTTGTAATTCTTTTGCTTCTTCAGGCCTCATCCTATAGGCCGGTCGATTTGGTAACATAGCACCGGATTGGAGGTCGATTTGGTGTTCTATTCCTCTAATCGGGGTAGTCCAGGGGGTAGTTCTTTAGGAAAAACATCTTGATAAGTCTTAAGTAGGTTTTGAATCGGTAAGGGAATCTCTCCAAGCTCCATAATTCGGTCCCTAAATAAAACAAGAATCACCGTTTTTCCCTTAGTCACAGCAGCCCTTAATCCCTTTTTGGTCAACAAAAGATTCTCTTTAGTCTTTTCCTCCTTCCTAAGCGCATCATCATGAGCAATTTGTTCAGGGGTCATAGGAAGTAATTTGATATTTCTACCGCCGAATTTCAAACTATAGTTGTTGAGGTAACCATCATAATGTACCCTACGGTCGTAGAGCCATGGTCGTCTTAATAGAAGATGACTCGCTTTCATCGGCACGACATCGCAAGTAACTGAATCCTTATATTTTCCAATAGTAAAATTAATAGTTACTTGTTTGGTCACTTTAATGTCATCTCTATCATCCAACCATCTCAACTTATATGGTTTAGGGTTGTTTGTCGACTCCAATCCAAGCTTGTTAACCATATCTTGGGAAGCTACGTTAACGCAACTTCCACTATCTATAATCACCGAACATACTTTATCTTTGACTGCACATCTACTTTGAAAAATGTTTTCGCGTTGGCAGTCCTCCTCAACATTTTTAGAGACAAGGGATCTTCTAATGTAACGCCCCTGAACCCACCCTGGCTCGGAGCGCTACTTTGCTAACCGATCCCACGTTGAAACATAAACTCCCAAACATAAAAGAAACTTACACAGCTGAATTTACAACTAAACTCCCAAAACTCTCTTACTTCGTACCTAGCTGCCTAGACTCATCAATTCCTTTACCCCTAACCTTTCAGCACCACGGCGTCTTTCCCAAAAATTTCGGCAAAGTAACGCCTGAAAATGGCGCCTCCAAAATGCTAGGTACCAGCACACAAACCAATCCCAACCAGATCCAGAATATTTCTAACCATCTAACCAACCTACGAAATCTCTAACAAACCACATATCGCCAAGAAATGCTATCAACATACAAAATAAGGAAAATCTCCAATATAGGGTAACACTTCACCCTGACCTATGACTATATACAACGAATACACATCAGACATCCATCCAAAAAGAACTACACATTTCCATCAACTTACAAGCAGACATTTACAATACTACCAAAATACAAAACCCACATTCTCCGAAGACCATGGTCGAGGCGCCCCGACAACTGCCTGCACCGGCATGCCCCGTACTTCTCCGACGGCTCCCAAGTCATGGCTCACTCGCTCAGCTCACCTGTAACCGCATCGTTACCTACACCATAGAACACACACACATACGTAAGCTTACGCTTAGCAAGTAGGGAATAACGAATGAACGAATGAGACAACAACACAACGCAATCAACCTAACCCATGCACGAATGAGACAACAACACAACGCAATCAACCTAACCCATGCAGTTTCTACCACTCAGTTGTGTTTGTTCGTTGCTGTGAATCGGGTAAGCTCACATCCTATAATCGAGGACGGCCCTTAGCTCACATCCCGTAATCGTACAGCACGGCCCTTAGCTCACATCCTATAATCGAGGACGGCCCTTAGCTCACATCCCGTAATCGTACAGGACGGCCCTTAGCTCACATCCTAAGGATGGTCATTCCCAGAACCACCATTAAGTATTTTAGCCAATCGTCCTTCATAGAGTTCCCTTCGGGGTGCCACTGCAAGCACCGTATCCCGACAAGGCACACTATTCCAGATCTCGTATTTTAGCCGGTCTCTCATAGAGTTCCCTTCGGGGTGCCACTGCAAGCACTGTATCCCGACAAGGCACACTAATCCAGATCTCAAGTTCCCTTCGGGGTGCCACTGCAAGCACCGTATCCCGACAAGGAACACAAAGCCGTGCAGTTCCCAACTATGGGTTGCTGCCACGTGGGTCCCCGTAGGGCGGTACACGTGCACACACTGCTGTCACGTGGGTCCCCGTAGGGCAGTACACGTGCACACACTGTTTACCCTCTCCACTCACAATGCCAACAATGCAATCACTCATCTCTAGCGTAGCGTACTCTAACTCACGATGCATGCGTCAACCAAGATATGCAATACAACACGAAACAACCCAACGAAACACGCCACGAAACAAAACAAACATCCCTCGAGGCTATAAAGCATTTCACACTATGATGCAAGTCGCACATATACTTAACCAGACCAAAACAAAGCAAAGCAATCAACCAACAATGCTCAACCAACAAAGAAGGCAACCAAACAACAAACAACAAACCTACCGTTCCGTGGTGTAGGCCCGAAGGCAAAACAAACGTCCTCTACTTACCTGCACTCTTGCACCACAATTACTCGCTTTGGCTACGTAAATTTCCTCACTCGGTAACCTATCACATTCACAAAAGTCACTTAAGCATCACAATTCACTTCTAAAGAATATTTAAGTTAACTCTAACTACAATTATTCAAACTTCATTCAAATTAAGCCTACATTCACCAATTACTCTCAAACTACTATTTCTAGCCTAATCCAACAAAAACCTAACAATACGGGCCACCAATTTGGGTTTGATAAAAACCAACCCGAAACCTCAAACGTGCATAATTTTTGCGTCGGATATCGGAATCGAACGATTCCAGCGGCCACGTACTCCTCTAATAACCTATTTTAACCTGCCAAAAGGAATTTGAAAACAAACGACCCTAACTAGGTCAAAACTCAGAAAATCCAAATTTCCCCTTCACCCGGAAAATTCCCCTTTCCGATTTTCCATCAATTCTCACTCAATTCCTCACCAATCAACCACCTATACCCTCAATTAGCATAAACTAACCTAAAATCGAAGTTCCAATTCAGAAAACCCGAAATCCCTAAATTGGAGCCCTCGGTTTTTAGCTCCTCCCGAGCTGCCCACTGCTCGGCATTCCTTGCCAGCACCTGAGCTCAGCAATTCGACGCCGAGAGCAACCAAAAACGGCCGGCGATCAGAGCTCTAGCAGCTCGTCGCCGTCGGCCCTAAACAGAACCGAAACAGGGGAGAAAAATCGGTCTAACCTGACGGTTCATGCGCGGAGAGAACCGGGCCCAGCTCGTCGCCGTCGTCTGGCCGGAGAACGCCGGAGTCGCCGGTGCTCGTCGGAGGAGGGACGTCGCTCGTCTCCCTCTCCTCTCCCCTGCTCCTCGCGCTCGGCATCGGGCACTCGACAGAATAGCTTCGGCTATTCTGTTGAGTTTTATTTATTTATTTTTTTTAATAATAATAATAATAATAATAATAATAATAATAATAATAATAATAATAACAATAATAACATTAATATTAACATTAACATTAATAACAATAACATTACCATTAAATCTCGTTTTTAAATTATAAATTTTCCTTTTAAAAAATCCCGGGTGTTACATTTAATCACCATTAAAAGTGGTCCGTCTTGAGCAGCACACTCATCCGACTCGTGCTCGCTCTCGTCACCAACCTCTTCTCCTACTTCTTTATCGAGGTATTGACCTTCATCGTTCTCACTCTCCCATTCTCCGGTTGACTCCTTGATAACCATCACTCGACGGTTAGAACATTCATTTGCGTAATGTCCCTTGCCTAAGCACTTGTAGCATTGGACATCACGGGCTCTTAGTCCTTTAGGAGGGTTTGATTGATTTTTGTCCGTAGGAGAGGGTTTGCTTTAGTTGAATGGGGTTTTAGGTGGCCAATTACAGTTAATGGGCCTTTTCTCTTCATTCTTCCATGGAGGTTTGGGTTTATCTTGATCTAGGTGCCTAGGTGGAAATTTAGTTGGGAAGTTGGTCTTGCGTTTTTGTTTGAGTTGTCTTTCCACCGTGAGGGCGAGTTGAATGACCATGTCCATGGTTTGCAATTTTTGTACTTCAACCGCATCTCCAATATCGCGGTTAAGACCTCGAATTAATCTCGCGATGAGTTGCTCTTGGGGTTCATCAATAGCACAACGCATATTGAGAGTTTCAAATTCCGTGATATACTCATCGACAGAGAGAGAATTTTGTCTAAGGTTGTGAAGTTGGTGGAAGAGTTCGTGCTTGTAGTGTCGGGGAACGAACCTCTTGTGCATTTCCTCTTTCATGGAATTCCAGGTTGAGATGGGGTATCCTAGTGTACGCATTCTTTGGTTTTTAAGGTTGGACCACCATAATGCGTCGTGGCCCATTAGTTCAAGGGAGGCGAGTTGAATTTTGACTCGCTTGGAATAGTCGTGACACTCAAAGATTCTCTCTACCTTATCAATCCAATCAAGATACGTGTTTCCATCACACGTCCCATTGAAAGGGGGAATTGTCATCTTCACATTACGGAGGTCGTCGTTGTCCCTACGACGATTAGGTCGATACTCTTCATCATCTTCCGTCCAAATATCATCCTCCGAATTAAAATGACGTGGTCTCCTTCTTTGGGGTTCAACCCATTCCTCTGCCTCTATAGGTGGTTGAAAAGGTGCTCTACGCCTAGGGCGTTCGGGAATAATCCTAGAGGAGGTCTCTTGAGAGGGGACACGTTTATGAAATTCTCTACGAGAAGGATTGTTCAGCATAGTTTGGACTTGTTGGGCAAGGCTATTAACTATATTCGTTAAGGCATCAATTTGTCCTTGCATGCCTCCTTGAGAGCTAGTTTCTCCTTTGTAACGGGTGTGTTCGGGTGGGGGAGTATCCCTAGTCCGATGTGGTTCTTGGTGTGGTGATTCTCGATTGAGTCCACTTCGATTAGGCATGGTTGAGTGATTTAATTAAAAATTGAAATTCTTGTCTAAGTAAATTTCCCTAAATTAGTGTGATTTTTATCTTCTTAATGTCTTAGACAATTTTAGGAACTAAGGAACAATCTTAGCTAAGACAACAATAAAAATAGGGATCATGCTAATTAGGATGATAACTAGACAATTTAATAACACTTAATATTTCAACCAAGAAGTGAATATTTTCAATAATTCAAGTCTTAAACTGAAATAAAACATTAATATCGTTTAAAAATTTAAGCATACTAATTTAGATCTTTTTCTTTGAATTCAACAATATTTTCTTCATTTGTATGCTCGCTTGCCACTGGAGGGTTCTCAATAGCAGTTATTTCTTCCTCAGACAAAAATTCACCTACATCACTAGTTAAAAACTATGAGAAATCTCAGTAAGTAGAAATACGTGCAAGTTGCAAAACTTTTACTTTTACTTTTACCGAATCCTGTTAACAGTTACAGACTGGTTGAAAGTCAATCTTGTTTTAAGACTTAGCCATCTCTGGCTTCGCCCTCTTTTACTTTTACTTTTACTTTACTTTACTTTTACTTTTACTTTTAAGACTTAGCCATTTCTGGCTTCGTCAACTTTTACTTTTAACGATCAAGCTCTTGCTAACACGTATTTGCCGTCAATTCCATCATTTTCATACACATGAAAATGTCCTACCCATTTTATCTTTTTAAACAATTTTATGTCGATATTCTAACATGTGTGCTCGACTATAAAAAAAAACGTGTAATAAAATAAAATAGTAATAAAGAAAATAATATCTATCTTGTGATGTAGGGCCGTAGCCAAAATGTTGTAAAACGTTGTATTTACACTTACCTGGATTCCGATGGGTTAGGGTTTATAGGGATTTTTCCATTATCCAAGATTTCAATAATATCCTGTTTAATTAAAATCTTGGTATTAAATGCCTATTTAAATAAATCTAATTTGACAGAGTTTGGGCAGAATTTTCTTACGTGTGATCGTGGGTCGAATCGAGTCGATTTTGACAACCTCCAGGAATTTTCTACCTAAATAAAATTCTTAATATTATTTTTCCACTTTAATCCATAAATTTCACAACAACTTAGGTAGAAATTCCTTACCGGTTAAATCTTCAATCGGTCCAGTTTGATTCGGGTGAAAATTTGGTTCGGGTCCGGTTCAGGTGAATAGTGCCGGTTAGGGTCGGGTCAGATGAACAATGCTGGGTCGGTTCGGTTTGGACTGTTCTGGTCTGGTTCGGTTTAGGCTGCAAAGAATCGGTTCGGGTTTTGGGTTGGGCCGGTTCAGTTTTAAAAACACTGAACCCTTCTTCTCTGCGCGAGCAGAGAACAAAGAGAAAGGGAGAGGGAGATCGAGAGGGAGAGGACGTGGCTGAGGGAGTGCCGAACGCCGAGCGAGGCCAGAGAAAAGGTTCGGCTGAAGAGGGTTTCGCCGGAGAAGAGTTCGCTGGATGGACGCTCGGCGGAGGGTTTTTCACCGAAAATTTCGGTGGTGTTTTTCGACGAGCTAAGTATTTTCTCTCAGACTCACTTTGGTTTTCAGAACGAGAACGATTTTTGGTGTTTTTCTTCACCATCGATTTCTAAATTTATAGGGAAGTTCCTAAATTTTCATCCACAAATTTTGGTTGGTTTCCCACCTAATTTTCCCAACCCTTTTTTCGGTACTTCAATGCTTCTCATCTAAATTTTCAGTTCTTTAATTCTGGTAGTTACAATCTACCCTCCTTAAAAGAAATTTCGTCCTTGAAATTAAAATACTTACCTGAAAATTTTGGGATAGCTTCTTCTCATTTCTTCTTCTTTTTCCTAGGTTGCCTCCTCAATGCTTTGATTCTTCCATAAAACCCTTACAAGCGAAATCTTCTTATTCCCTAGTTCTCTTTCTTCTGACTCCAGAATTTGAATTGGTCTCTCTTCATAAGATAAGTCGAAATTTATTGAGAAGTCTAGAGATCTCATAGGTAAGATATGTGAGGAATCAGGAACATACTTCTTCAACATCGATACATGAAATACGTTGTGCACATGCTTGAATGAATCCGGCAATACCAACTGATATCCAACTTCTTCTACTCTCCTGGAGATTTTAAATGGGCTTATAAATCTTGGGCTTAATTTTCCTTTCTTTCCAAAGCGCATTACACATTTCATTGGCGAGATTTTCAAGGAAAACTTGATCTCACACAGCAAACTCCAACTTCCTTCTTCTTCTATCGGCATAATTTTTCTGTCTACTCTGAGCCGTAAGAATTCTTTTCCTGATTAGTGCAACAATCTCTGCAGTCTGTCTCAAAATATCTGGCCCAACAAGTACTCCTTCGCCCACTTTGTCCCAATGCACTGGAGATCTGCATTTTCTACCATATAAAGCTTCATAAGATGTCATCCCGATCGAAGCTTGATAATTGTTGTTGTAGGTGAATTCCACCAATGGCAAGTTCTTACTCCAATTTCCTTGAAAGTCGATAGCACATGCCCGTAACATATCCTCAAGGGTCTAAATCGTTCTTTCTGATTGTCCATCTGACACGGGGGCCCCTAGAAAGGGGGCCGTGTACGACCCACGAATATGCTAGGTTGGTGCTCGGTTGGGTGCTAGTGAACAATATTTGAATATTGAAATAAAATAATAAAATACTAAACTAAAGACAAGAGATAAAGAAGGCAAATATTAATATAATGGCCGAGATTATAGGTTAGTAGAGAGAAGCAAAATTACAAGAAAATAAAGAGAATAAGATGACAATATATGTTAGAAATGACAAGGAAATGTAAAGCAATGGAAATAAAGAAACGATGAAAAATAGAAAGTGAGTGTGTGGATAATAGAAAGCTGAAAAGTAAAGAGTGATTTGTGTGCAAAAGTGATAGCAATAAAAGTAAAGAAAACCCTTGGTGGATCCGAGGAGCGAGCTTACGGTTTAAGCTCCCGGATTCACGTTTTTCGTGAGGAAAACGTCCACCGTAGGCCGGGGATTTTCGTCCTCGTTTCAACTCCCAATGGAGATGATGAGGGAATGGATAAGAGCTAACCTAGCAACCCAAGCTAGGCTAGTAATGGAGGCTAACTCCTCTTGGTTCAAGGAACCAAGGAAAACACCAAAGGAATTTGGGAGATTTAGGGAAATAGTAGTATATTGATTTAGCAAAAGTTGTCTACAATCACTAATACCATGCATTTATAGAAGTCCTAGGTGGATTAGGGCCCTTGGATCAAAAAGGATGAATGGCCAAGATCAAGGCAAACAAGCACACATCCTAGGGAGGAGATGAATGCCATGCCTAAATGGATCAATGGAGGGAATCTTGCCACATCATCAATCCATGTTGCCACTAACTTTTGTACTTGTAAAATTATACCTTTTTTGTGGGCTCTTCTTTGGGCCAAGGCTTCCATTAGGCTCCATTTATTGTAGGGCCTTTTCCTTTGAATATTTTTTTGAACTTCCTCCAACCCAAATCCACCACCATACATCTAGTCCTAACCACACAATCTAATGCATGAAATGCAATTATAAAATCCTTACAATAAAGACGAATGTATGCCAATGAGTTTTAAAAATTAAAAATTACAAATTAAGGCCCGGGAAGACAAATTCCCATGGGGCTATCAGCAAGCTCCGTGCGAATCCTCCAATGAATGACATGGTAAGGCTTCTCCTCATCCTCCTTAGTCGGCTCCCAAGTGAAGTCCAAGAGTGAATCGAAACCTGCAAAAAGAGACAAGTCGTTAGAACATTGAACAGTTAAATTTTGTGCCCGGGTTTGTGATCTAGTAACGGGCCTACGAGGCACGTCACCATCTGTCTGAGGGTGGAAAGCTGTACTGAAGTTCAACTGAGTACCCATAGATTTATGCATACTCTTCCAAAATTTTGAGGTAAAACGCGTATCTCGATCAGACACGATAGAGACAGGCGTACCATGTAATCAGATAATCTCTTGAACATAAAGCCGAGCATACTGATCCATAGTATATGTGGTCCTTACGGGGAGAAAATGTGCTGATTTGGTCAGTCGATCAACTATAACCCAAATAGAGTTGTGACCCTTAACTGTCTTAGGAAGTCCCACCACAAAATCCATAGTGATATGCTCCCACTTCCACTGAGGCACCATAAGTGGTTGCAATGTACCAGCAAGTCGTTGATGTTCTGCTTTAACTTGTTGACAAGTAATACATTTCTCCACAAATTTAGCTACATCTACTTTCAATCCACACCACCAATAATTCTGCTTTAAATCTCGATACATTTTGGTTGAACTAGGATGTACCGAGTAAGGAGTGGAGTGTGCTTCTTCCAATATTGTAATACCCGGTTGTACGGACTATTATTATTTTAACGTAAATGATATTTTTGTAAATATGTCAAATCAAGTTCATTTTACGAAAAGAAAGCGTTATTATGATCCTAATAATTAATAAGGATTTTGAGATAAATTTTGAGAATTTTAGGAGCTTAACGATAATTTTACGAGAATTACGTTTAACGTAATATAAATGACACTTTGATAAAAATAGTAAACGGGGTCCGAATTGCGAACGGACAGTTTTAATAGAACCCTTATAATGAGATGGATCTATTGGTGAATTAAGGAAATTTGGAGAAGCCAAATCGTTAGACAATTAACGAAACGAAGAACGAAACAAATAGAAAATCGAAGGAATGGCAAAAAGGTAATTTTGCAAAGTCAAATTTTAATAAAAACATCACAACCTCTCCTTCTCCCTCACTCCACGACTTTCCCTCTTTCTTCCTGCGATCTCCCTCTCTCTTCGCGGCGATCCCTCCTTCCCAACGATTGTACCTCTCTGATCGAACTCCGATTTCTCACGTTTTCTCCTCCAATCAACGCTCTAGGTATGATTCTAAAGCTTTGGAAGCTTATTGTTCGATTTTTACGGAGTTAAAAACGATTAGGGTTTCATTTAGGGTTTCGTAAAAACGTGGTTTAGGGCTAGAAATTGATAGGTTTACCTTAGTTGTGAATATAATGGATGTATTGAACGATATTGGACGAAGTTAAATCGATTTAGGACGAATATTAGAGATTGACGAATTTTCGAGTTTTAGGGAAAACTCGTTATTGGTGGTTTTGAACTATCGAGCATCGATTGTTGTTTAAATGCCTCGATTAGTTAAATTAGAATTTTAGGAATTTCCTTAGTTAAAGATTTTTTTAGTTTGGACATTAAATTGTTTAAGCTCGTTTTAATGACAATTTGGTGAAATTGCTTAGGTGAACAACGCTCGTGGACGGAGCTTGAGCTGCAACGGACACGAGGTAAGTTCTCATGACTTACTTTGGCCGATAGGCCTACACCGTACGTCGAAGTTGTCTCGAGGAGTTTTGGTGACGTGTTTATTTAATTGTTTCGGTTGGGTAGTTTAGGTTTAGTTGTTTTATAGGTTGATTGTTTTGATGGTATTTGTCGAGTTTTAATGGTATACTCTTCATGTATGATTATATTGAACTGTTCATGCATCACGTTTTTTTTAAAATGTCATGAAAATGAATTTATGCACAGATTTCATGAAAATAACATGCATCGTAAAGGTAAGTAAAGTATCACAATAAAAAACCATGACATGGGGTTATCGGGGATGAGGTTCAGACCTGGCGTTCTGTAGTGAGCGGGTTTTCCTCCCTTCAGATGGTGTGGGCTGTCTAACCGTTGGACGTGCCCTATCCATCTGTCGAGCATTTTCGATAACCATAGACTGACACGTACTGATATATGCATTGACATGGACGGTTTTCATAGCATTGAGTATACATGATCATGCATTAGCATTTACGTAGAGCTTACTGAGATTTTTATCTCATAGGTGTCTTTATGGTGTAGGTGACATAGATCCAAGTGAGGAGGAATTCCCTCTACCAGACGATCGTACAGATTGATGGAGGATGGCCTGTGGGAGTGCGTTGGGCAGTCGGTGCGTTTTGACCCGTGGGGAATCATGTAAAGGTATTTTGGGACACGGTAGTTAGATTGTAGGAAAAATTGTATAGTTAGAACATTTTAGGATGTTTGATTCTGATAGTTGATAGGTTTATGTTTGAGTTTTTAAACGTTTTGGAAAACTCGTTTTGTAAAATGTTTGATAATAGGGATATGTTCGGTTTTTAAACATATCCATGAAGCTTGTTTTCATGAAAATATATTTCGTTTTAAATGTGTTTTGAGTTGTTATTTCGGTTGATTGAAGAATTGAGGAGTGATGAGATTTTGAGTGAGTTATGTTAGGTTGTAGATTTGATGAAATGGTGAAGGGTTGGTTTAGTGTAAGGGGAAGCAGGTGAAGAGAAGGGAAGAAGAATGAGAGAAGAAGAAAGAAGGGAGGCAGAGGAGATGGCGATCGATCGCCCAAGGGTGGGGATCGATCGCCCATGGGACGCCGCGCTCTGGAAGAATTCTAGAGCGTGTGGCGATCGATCGCCACTTGTGATTTGGCGATCGCCAGTTTAGGCGATCGCTGGGCATAAGACGATCGCCCAGGGGCAATCCAACTGGCAAGTGATCGCCAGTGTGTGATCGCCATGGGGCGATCGATCGCCGGTTTTGGGCGATCGATCGCCCCTCATTTTTAGGGACAAACGTCCCGTTTTGCCCCCGCCGATTTTTTATTTAGTTTTTAATTGTTTTTAAATTTGTTTTATAATTGTTTTAAGTTTTGTTTCAAATAGTTTATAAACCTAGACTCCATTGATTTCAACTTAGACTTCGATCCCGATTTAAAAAGTTTTAATTCCGCTCACACGTACGAGATTTATTTAGGATATAAAGATAAAATATATATATCTATATAATACGGGAAAATTGGGTACAGTGTTAGGGTCGCTACAAATATAGTCCTCTTTAATTTAGCATCATCTGGTATACACCATCTATTTTTGAACTGAATAATCCCACCATCAGATACGGAAAATTCAGAAACTTTTCCCGCTTCCAAATCACTCTTTACTTTGCACATATAGGCATCACTCTTTTCTTTATCCTTTATTTGATCAAGTAAACTTGGCTGAAGTGTCATAGCAGACAATCTCTCTAGTAACCCAAATGATACAACTTTGATGTCAGATTTTTGCATCTTCTCGGTTAACTGTTCTTGAATTAGTCATAATGAAGAAATTTGAGACGATGCTCTTCTACTCAATGCATCAGCTACGACATTAGCTTTGCCAGGATGATAAATAATTTCGCAGTCGGAGTCCTTTACCAATTCTAACTATCTGCGCTGCCTCATATTTAGATCCTTCTGGGTTAGAAAGTATTTCAGGCTTTTGTGATCAGTATAGATTTCACACATGGATTCTTTGGCATACCAATAAATCATCCTCCATCTCGTATGTATTTTTAATGTGCTACCCGAATTTGATCTACATATTTCTGCTGCGTACGACCAGATTAGCTTGTACTGTTCATCGCCCTTGCCTTCATTAAGTGTTCGAGCTACACTTTTTGCTCTTCTGGCCAGACAGGGAGTAATGTTGACTGTCAAATCCTTCTCCATTGTCTCGATAATGGAAGAGAACTCCCACGTAGGTTAACTTTTGAACCTGTCAAGATATGATTTACCACCCATTTTGCTCTAGTGTGTCGATTCTCAATTTTCCTCGAACAGCTGTGATAATTGATCAAACTCTTTATTTGAAACGTATGTTCGTCTTGCATCTTATAAGCATGCAGTCGCCACTCACACCCGTCTTCACACTCAGCTGTCAGTTGCCGATTTTCACTTTTGATGAATTTTATCCTATAGCCATTTTTCAAAAAGAATTCGACTATTTCTGCTCTAATTTTCTTTAAATAACTATATTTTTTCTCCAAAAACACCCCATTGAGATTTTTTCTATTACCGGTATACTTTCCACCTCATTATCCCCCGAACCGACTAGTGTTCGAAGCTCATCGTCTAGAGTTCTAGAGGTTGAATGCACCTCTATTTCTTCATTTCCATGTAAGTGATCGAATGCTGAAAGATCACCATATGTAACACCCGGTTTCCATTAACCGATTTACCTTTTTCCATTTATAGAGAATGTTTTATAATTGAAATATGGGTGATTTAGTGATTAGGTTCATAAGTGATTGAGCAAGGATAAAATGGTAAATTGCAATTTATTGTGGATAACGCATTTAAGGGAGGGTTTAATGAGGTTTAGCCACCACTGTTCCCTCATTTTCCTCTTTGGGTTTTCAGCTCAGGCAGTCGAGCTCTCTAGGCAATTTTCCCTCGCCCGATTCTCCTTCAAACTAGGTAAGTTTTCCTTTCGTTATCTTGAGATTTTAGTGGTTATATAGCAGAGAAAGTACAATGCGTGTAATTTTGATAAGGCTGCGAGTGTGGTTAGTTCGGGTTTAGTGTTGAGAATGTTCGATAACCAGAGTTTTCCAAACTAGCTCCTTAGGTTTCTGAACGATATAAGATTAAGGTTAGTGATGATCTAATCGGTATTCTGCTTATGACATTAGGTGTACAGAGCTTCCCGAGTAGTGGTAACCGAACAATTTCCAGGAATCCAGGTAAGTAAAGTATGCATATGCCTTCGGGCCTACATCACAAAACAGTAGGGTTATGCATTTTGTGAATGATTTTGCATGTCATGCATCATGTTTTTGAAAGATTACGAAAATGAATTTCCATGTAAGAATGGTGAGGCATGAACTGAATGTGTCAGATCAGCAATTAAGGGAATTCATCTGCCCCTTAATCTAGTAGAGGATGTATGACATTGGGAGAACTGATCCCACTCCCAAGGGAACCAAGGGATCAGATCAGCTATTAAGGGAATTCATCCGCCCCTTAATCGAGTAGAGGATGTATGACATTGGGAGAATTGATCCCACTCCCAAGGGAACCGAGGGATCAGAACAGTTTATGAATATATGTGTATGCAACTGAGATGAGAAAGTAGAAATTGCATGTTTAGGAATTTATGTTTCAGCAATTCATTTCATTCCTGCTTTACTTACTTAGCATTAGGCTAATAGATGAGTTTTGTGATGTAGGTGTTGAGGATACTACAGGTGAATTCTCTGAGTTCACTGAGAGATAGGCTGGTTGGAGGAGCACATTCATGTTTCGGCCTGGTAAACTGATGAGGCGGGTTAACTGGTGTCAAAAATCTGAAAGTTTAGTTGACAGTGTTCAATTTAAATTTGCTGAGTTTTCATGACAGTAGTGATTTCGATGTCTTGAATACGTTTTGAGTTTCCTTTTTCTGATAATAGTGTTCTGTTGGGATTTAATGTTGGCACTCACTGGAATTTTAGTAATGTGATGATTTGAAATGTTTTTGAATGGTTTTAGTGAAGTGAGTAAATTCTTTTCTGTAGGTTGAGATGTTGTTCTGTTGTCTATCTGAAGATGTCTTCAGTGGAAGCCATCGGATGATATAGAACGAAATTTGTCGTTTAGTGACCGGTGGATGTCGTGTGTTAATCCACCGGAATATGTAGGATATGTTTTGTCGTTTAGTGACCGGTGGATGTCGTGTGATAATCTACCGGAAGATGTAAGAAGTGTTTTGTTGTCTAGCCACCGGTGGATGCTGTATAGCGTCGATCATCCGGCTGACGTCACCAGAAGGTGTAGAGCGTATTTTGTCGTGTTGTCCTCAGATGATGTCTTCTATTGTCGTTTAGTGACCGGTGGATGTCGCGTGTTAATCCACCGGAAGATGTAAGAAATGTTTTGTCGTTTAGTGACCGGTGAATGTCGTGTGTTAATCCATCGGATGATGTAGAAAGTCTTTTGTCGTTTTGCCACCGGATGATGTTTTCCATTTTCTGCCTCAGCCCCTTTTTGTTGACTTTGTTCAGCGGGCGATGCGTTTGACTTTTGAAACTCATGAAGTGTTTTGCTGATTTAATCCTTTATTTCTTTTGCCGATTATCCCCAAAATTTTAACTGAGTGTTTAAGCATTGTACATTAGGCTTGTTTAACTTGATTCTTACTTAAACGATTTCCGCTGCAAGTTTCGAATATTAATGTTTTGGAGATTCCGCTTATGTCAAGTTTTCAAAAAAAAAAATATGATTGAAATTTTAGTCATGTACGGGTATGGTGTGACGAAACCGGGTTCAGATAACTCGGGGCGTTACACCATATGTAGGCGTGTCGTACGAATACCAATTTATATCGAGATCAAGTGTTGTTGTCTCGTCTAAATCAACCGATCGACTTGAATTCAGAATCCATTGTCATCACTAATACAGAGAAAATTTACCGGAGCAAGAAAATATTTGAGAGGTTTTAGAGTTTTAGGAAAGTGTGGAATTAGAGTAGATGGTTGATCTTCTTAAATAACCAAGGAGATTAGGCCCCCATTCTCGGGAGAACGGCCCCCCATTTTATAGATCATGTTCAATAATTTGATCACGGGCCGTAGAACGGGGGGCCGTTCTTCTGACTCGGCCCCACACGTTTTCTAACCCGTGATCAATAATTGATCACGGCCGTAGAACGGAGGGCCGTGCACATGACAAGGTCGAGCTAAATATAACGGCCCCCTGTTCTCCACAGGGGTCGAGGCAGGGGGACCTAAAATAAACGGTCCCCCATATTTTTTCACGTGTAACGCACGTCCCGGGGGGTTCTACCTCCCCGTTTCGACCCCCGTGGAGAACAAGGGGCCGCACATGGAGAACAATGTGTCGTTCTCTTTGTCAAATGTGAAACAAGGGGCTATCAGCCATCCACCGGGGTTTAAATTGTTGGGTTTTTTATAGTTTAAGGTTTGTTTTGTTAGGGTTAGTACTTTAAGGGGATTTTTTAAAAATTGAAACTTTGAGGCTTAAAATGTTTTTTACCCCTTCAATTATAATGGTAGAATCTAGCTCCTAATCTCATTTATTGAAGGGTAAAAACTATTTTAATCTCTAAACTATGGATTTTTTTTAAAACACCATTAAACTAACACTAATGAGAGCCACGAGTATATAATAAGTGTGTATTTTTCATACTTATTTGTACTCTTTTATATTTGATTCGATTAGTTTTTCTCAAGTGTTTGAGAGAATTTGACATTTTTACGATAAGTGCGCAAATAAAATGAAATAGAGCAGGTTGGAGTTTCAACAAAGAGAATTAGATGACTCTGTTGCAGCACGGGGTAAAACGAGACAAAATGAGAAGGCAAACCCAAAGTAGTGCCGATCGGTCACCACATTTGAGCGATCTCGATTGGCTAAACATGATAAAAATCGAAGTTTAAGAGAAACAAGCAGAAGCAGCGCCGATCGGTCGCCACATGATCGGCCAAAACATGAAAAAAAAAATCAAAGTTCAAGAAGCAGAACAGAAGGAGTGCCGATCGGTCGGCTACTGTTCGGCGATCAATTGGCTAAAACATTAAAAATTGACGTTGTTTGAGCAGAGAAGATGTCGATCGATCGGCTACTGTGCTGCGATCGATCAGCTGTCGGGAGTTAAAAAGTCTTTCTAGGAATTTTTATTCAAAAATCATTGCAGCCGTTGATCCAAGCGGGACATCAAATTTAATTGAGAATTACGTTATAAGTTAAGACGGAAGCCAAGAAGCAAGTGTTCGGTGAAGAGCTGAAAAAGACAGAGACCGGAACGGAGAGATAGAGAAAAGGAGATCAGAACGACAGGCTGGGATCAAGAAGAAGATTTCGGATCAAAGAGCATAGTTTCTTCTTCTTTCTCATTCTTTTCTAAAATTATAAACTTCATTATTTTATTGTTTTCTCGTTATTTTAGTATAAACTAACTTTCTTTTCTAAAGCTAAGACGTAGCCAAACTATGATTATTTAGTATTTCTTTTAATTCATTTTATTGATATTCTATTCCAATTATGTGTTGAGTAAACTATTATTGTTCTTATTGCTTGCAATTGCATGATCAACAATAGCATGAACGTAGGATTATTTTAAGACCGAGAGGAGAAAATTAATTGTGCAATTGAATAGTTTACCATGAAAAAGATTTTAGACTAGAGATAGCTAAGGCGTTCATGTGATATTTTGATTTTTTTGTTCGTAATGTATTCAATTAATTGTTGGGATTAGAGATCGAGAGGTAATAATCAGTTAATTGGATAAGTTTATCATTACTCGAGAAAGATTGATAATATACTTGCGAATATACTATCAACACATAGGAATAGATATTAACAAATTGGATTAGGAATATTAAATATGATTAATTTAGGTGAAATCTAAAACCCTTGAGTTTTCTTATTTAACATTCTATAATTTAGTTTTATTTTTTAATTAAGTTCTCATGTTTTATTTTAATCAAAAAATCATTGAAATCTCGTTATTCATCTTAAATTAGAATTAAATTCGTTTATTAATTAGCAGAAAATAGTTCTTGTGGGTTCGACTCGTATTTATTCACTTTATTACTTTTACGACACGTTCACTTGCGTACGTATTGTTTTTTCGCAACAGCATATCAAATTTAGACTCTTCAACAACGTGGAATAGAAACTCAAGAACGTCTTTGAATCAAGTAAAAAAGAACTTGACTTCGATTAAACGTTGCCGATAGAACCAAACTTATTGGTAATAACCAATGCTATCAATTTCATCTCTCAATATTTGACTTGAAGAAGATCTAGTTCTTCACAAAGAACCAAAAAAAAAATTCTCTTAAAAACTCAAAGCTTATTTCATAATAATTGTTCTAGCAAATTTCTCTCTTTTGTAATTACCATCCTCATAGTTGGATGTCTCATTGTCATGTTCTATTGATACTTTGTTTCTTCATGCATTGTGACTAGAAGATGACTCCATTGTCCATCCTCATGCTCAATGTCTTACATTGATCTTGTATATCCTTCATGTACATGTCTAGATTTAAGTCAATACGTCTTTCCTCACTACTCATGATTTTAAGAAGAGAAATAAAACGTGTTAGTGAACAAAAATAATTAAACGGAAGTCACACACTCCCTCACGTGTTTACACTCAACTAATGTCATTCCACTTGTGTTTCACACAAAATATGACTTTTGAAAAATAATCTCATCATCTTTTCTTTTACTTCTCAATTTTCCTTTTTTGCTCCTTATGTAAAAACTTGATCAAGAGAAAATATTCAACAAGCAAGATCAAACTTTCAAGCTAAAAATTCTAACATTCAAGAATAGTAGAATTAAACTATTTTGAAAGAAGGAAATATGAATAATCAATTAAGAAAACTTTGTTAATAATCAATAAAGAAAAATAACAAAGTACAAGAGAGAATAAAAATTGATAATTACAATTGATAGGAATAATGATATCAAAGGAATTAGAATCAAAATTTTAATAATAAAATTCGAGACATTGAAAATAAGAGTAAAAATTTTACGAGCAAAGTTTGAAACCTTAAGAACAAGAGTCGAAAGTTCAAACATTAAGAATGTTAATCGAAATTCCAAGAATGAAATTCAAAACTTTAAGATCAATAGTCGAAATTTCAAGAATGAAATTTGAGACTTTAAGAAAAAGAATTGAAATTTTAAGAATAAAATTCGAAATTTTAAGTGTGAGAATCGAAATTTCAAGAATGAAATTCTAAACTTTAGAAGTAAGAAAAAAATGATTTTTTTTTATAAGAAGAATTTCGAAAAAGAAATTCGAGGGAAGAAGAGATTGACAGAAAATAAAGATAGCGCTTGAAACTAGGAGCCTTTGCTATGATAACGAATGATGAGAACTACGAGTATATCAAACCTGAGATCCTTCAACAATGCAGAATAGAAACTCAAGAGCGCCTTTGAATCAAGTAAAAAGAAACTTCATCCCGATCGAACTTTGTCGATGGAACCAAAGTTATCAAACAAAGTGTTTGACCCAGACCAAACTTGTTGGTAAGAACCAAAACTATCAATTTAATCTCTCAATATTTGACTTGAAGAATATATAGTTTTTCACAAAGAACCCAAGAGAAAATTCTCTAAAAAACTCAAAGTTTATTTCATCATAATTGTTCTAAAATGGTTACAAATCTAGTATTTAATTAGGCTAAAGTAAACATTAAAAATAATAGAAATATATCTAAAAATATTATAGAAAGCAATTTAGGGTTAAGAAAACTTAACTAATACATAAAAATAGAGAGAAAAACATGGAAATATGAAAAAAGGAAGGTTTTCGACGCGTTGGGCGTGTTGGAGAGCGCTTGGACGTGTAGGATGCGAGCAAGGCACTAGCAGGGCGCAGGCGCACGTGAGAAGGGTGTCGGGCTAGCGAGCAGGTCCTGAGCGCGCTTCGGGGTAGCGGGGCGCTAGGTGCGATGGGTGCTAGCCACCTTTTTGGGAGGCGTTCCAATTTTGATATTTTGGCTTTTTCTTGCATCCTCATGCATTGTAATGCCCCCGAACCTGCCCCGGCTCGGTACGCTACTTTGCTAACTCAACCCGTGTTAAAACGGCATTTAAAATAATTTTTCTTAAACTTTTCGACTCGATTTTGGGTTTTACGAACCCTCGAAAAACATCAGAAAACGCGCCAAAATACATTTAAAATACGTCGGGTTGAAATAATTCGGGAATAGGAAAACTTTTTAAATTTTTTTTTTTTCCGGGTGGCGATCAATCGCCACATGGAGGCGATCGATCGCCACCCTCTCGGGTGCTACAGTGCCCGAGAGGCGCGATCAGCGACCGATCGCCGCTGGGCACGCGATCGATCGCCTCTGCGGCGCCCAGCGCCCCCTGCGCGCGCCCAGCACGCCCCAGCGCGCGCCACCCACGACACAAGCCAATTATCCTCCACTTTTTCCTGAGCCAAACTCCTCCAAATTTCACGACTTAAAACTGATAACAAAATAAACCCGACATTATAAACATTTTTAACAAAAACTGACAACATAACGGCTAAAAGTTTCTAAATCCGAAACCCTGAAAACATGCATTTAAACCACAATTTTACCAAATCCACACCAGTATCAAGCCATAAGTATTTACCCCCAATCAAATCTAACAAACCAAACAACAAAATATCAAACCCCAATCCATTTTAAATCAAAACAATATCTATACAAAAATCTCCAAACCACCAACCAAATACCTCAAAAATACCAACATAACCAAAAAGTAACTATCACTCACAACTCCCCGAAGACCATGGTCGAGATGCCCTGACAACTGCCTGCCTCGGCATGCCCTGTACATCACCAACTGCGTTCCAGTTCTAGCTTTTTGTAAGGCTCTCACCTGTAATCCTGTCAACACCTATACCACAGAACACAAAACGTGAGCCTAATGCTTAGTAAGAAGGGAATAATGCATACGAAAATAAAGTGCACACCACACACATCACCATCACACACAACCCTAATACATGCGGTTTCTAACTCTCGGTTGTGTTCAACTTGTTCTCGTTTCATTACTCTTCACTTTCACTTGTGCGTCAAGCGGATACCTATCCTAACAGGATGGTCACGCGCTGACCACTCAGAGCCAGATCCGAGGCACACATCATGTTCACACACGGGACGGCCATACATGATCTTCTCCCACGTCGATCAATGAACCTCGTTCATTATCAACTCTCTTGCAGACACCTCCCGAACTGTCATTCTTTCAGACACTAATTCGCGACGAGGTGACTCAACCAAACACCACCGTGCATCTTTTGTGATAACCTCCCGAATTACCATTCTTCCAGGCACTATTCGCGACGAGGCTAATCCACAAGAGACCACCACACAGCTTTTGTGGAACCCTCTCGAACTGCCATTCTTTCAGGCACTCAATCGCGACGAGGCAACTCCACAACAATTCACCACACATCTTCTGTGGAACCCTCCCGAACTGCAATTCTTTCAGGCACTATTCGCGAGGAGGTGACTCCACAACAATTCACATTTACCTCACATATCTTTACATTTCACTTTCACAAATTGCAAACGATGCTCAAAACACGTATTTCGTAGTTTGAAAACCATGATGCATGTCACATACAATGCACAACACAAGACAGAAACAAAACAACCAAGCAAACAATTTCCTACCGTTCCATGGTGTAGGCCCGAAGGCAAAACCACACACATCCGCTACTTACCTGATATCTCAGTACGTTCTCGTTCACTTCGTCCAACCGAATTACACGTTCGACAACCTTAAACCTTGAAAACTCTTGAAGGATTGGAGGAGAGAAGGGCTCTAATGGTGGTTGGTCTTTCACGATGGAGAAGGAGGAAGAAGATGAAGAAAAGCTTAAAATTTTACCTTTTTGTCAGTTTTTGTTAAAAATGTTTATAATGTCGGGTTTATTTTGTTATCCGTTTTAATTCGTGAAATTTGGAGGAGTTTGACTCGGGAAAAAGTGGAGGATAATTGGCGGGTGTCGTGGGTGGCGCGCGCTGGGGCGTGCTGGGCACGCGCAGGGGGCGCTGGGTGCCACAGAGGCGATCGATCATGCGCCCAGCGACGATTGGTCGCTGATCGTGCCTCTCGGGCACTGTAGCACCCGCGAGGGTGGCGATCGATCGCCACATGGAGGCGATCGATCGCCACCCAGAAAAAAAAAAATTTAAAAAGTTTCCTATTCCCGAATTATTTCAACCCGACGTATTTTAAATGTATTTTGGCGCATTTTCTGATATTTTTCGAGGGTTCGTAAAACCCGAAATCGAGTCGAAAAGTTTAAGAAAAATTATTTAAACGCTGTTTTAACACGGGTTGAGTTAGCAAAGTAGCGTACCGAGCCGAGGCAGGTTCGGGGGCGTTACAAGATGGTATCAGAGCAAAATGGTCGATTCGTTCAAAAGATTACCCGACAATGCCGGCCGCCTTGCAACGTGCTTCACCGACTATAAGTATTTCTTTTCTTTTTAGTTCGTTTATTAACTAAGATTAGATTGTTTGAACCTTTGTACAGGATTAGACCAAAATGCCAAGGAACCCAAGACAACCAGAGCAACCTAGAAGTGAACTTGATGGGTCAGTTAGGCTTCTTATTGAGTTGGTCAGTAAGCAGGCGTAGATGGTTGGGAGGCAAGGTGAATTGGTTGAATCGCTGTTAGGTCAGGGAGGACCGGGAAATGTTGGAGCTAGTTCTAGTGGGGAAAAATTTCGAAAGTTAAAACCTCCAATGTTTGAGGGCCAGTTAACTGATCCCATAGCTGCTGAGAGGTGGATACACACTATAGAGAACATGTTTAACCTTGTTAAGGTGGAGGAAGGAAATAAAGTAAAGTGTGCAACATTCCACTTGGTTAATGATGCTCAGAGTTGGTGGGAGACGGTGGAGGCTACCACCGGGGCTCAAGATTTGACTTGGAAAGAGTTCAAAGATTTATTCTTCGACAAGTATTACAACAGAACAGTTCAAGCTTCTAAGAAAATGGAATTCTTACAGCTAAAGTAGACAGGATCTATGGGAGAGTACATCCAGCAGTTTGAATCATTGTCCCGGTTTTCCAGTCACCTAGTTAGTCGGGAAGAAGACAAAATATTTCAATTTGTGCAGGGCTTAAAGCCGGAGATTGAGATGTTGGTGAAGACATTCGAAATTGAAGGAATACCATTTACTCGAGTGATGGCCAAAGCCTTAGAGGTGGAGGAAGCTGCTGGTAAATTGATTAAACCGGTAGAAGTTCTGGGTCAAATATTCACGGGAATTACAACTCAGATAGACAGTGTTGGATCTTCTTCACAGCTTCAGGGGATTAAAAGACCAGGGTGACAATTTAAATGACCTAAGAGAAGAAAAGAAGCAGCGAAAGCAACAAAGGAGAAGTTTTCCGAAATGTCTGAAATGTTTGAAATTTGATCCGGGTGAGTGCGGACAGTATGAGGGAAGATGTTTTAATTGTTTTGGAGCTGACCATATTGCCCGAGATTGTCCAAAGCCAAAGACCAACATGTGTTTCAATTGCAACGAGTCTGGGCACATAGCAAAGAATTGTCCTATAGGCAAGAAGGTCAGGCTAAAGCAACACACAGGATTTAACCGTGATCTCAGGTATGGTACTTGTAGTGCAATGACTGTTTTTTTTATTATTATTGATAGACTGGGGTGTGTTGTATATTTTGGTGGTAGAGGTTTTCGTAGTAAAGTTAAGTTAGTAATTAAAGTTAGTTTGATGTTGATTGGTAGGGTTGTTGATTTCGATAAGTACTTCCTCCGAACGGTTTGAACTAATAAGATGAATAAGGTTGTTCTATTATGACGAATTAGATCGGTGGTCGAGAATTGAAGTTGGAAATATTCGAAGGAGTTTCGTGGTGGGTGTGCGAGGTAGGATCATACCGATATTTTAATGGTAATGAAAAAGGTTAGATCTCTACGGACTGCCCAATGTTAAAGTAGAGGACCTGCAAAAGTAGCGTTAGGCTTGAGGATTTAAAAAGACAGAGAAATTTGGATGGACGCTCTAAGAGAAAAACCTAGAAGGAAGTTTAAGTTAGATAATTTTATAAGTTAAGTGATAGTTAGGTATTGTGAAGTCAATAATTGTAGGGATTATTGAGTGTTGAGATATATAGTTTAGAATGACCCCAAATTAAAGTCAGAGAGAGTTGACATATCAGAGCCCCCGGGTTTTAAAATCGGTTCTGTAGACTGCTCGACTGCACAGCCACTACGCGGACATTCTTCATCAACTGTAAGTATGTTTATTGCTTTCTTTGAATTTAGTTTCTTAGGATTATTTGTTTTAACTTTTATAGGAGTTATTTATAAATATGGTGCGTCGAGGGAATGATCGAGACGACCGAGATGATACGATAGATCACCATAAGGATTTGACCGTAATAATTTTGCGATAGATCGGAGTAGGTTGGGAAATAAAGGAAAAAGGGAATAGTAGGAGAATTTCGACGAGAAGACGGTAGGTTAAATACAGAACGACATAGGCCTATAGAAAGAGAATTATGCGTTAATAGGACTAGCTTGACTTAATCACGAAAATGGTGCACTTAGAATTCAAGTTACTATTAGAGGGGTGCATTTTATGAGACCTAAGATTTAAATAAATGGAAATTTACCCTAGTTGACGAACCTTTGGAGTTTTATAGTACGACGAATCAGAGATAAGTTTGAAACTTAGATATGAACGTATCGAGGAATGGAATTCTTAATGAAAATTCCTATACCTCCAAGTTTTAACTTCACCTAACTCTGCACTGCATAATTCGAACATGCGTATGTCTACTGACTTCAACTACATCCATCATTACTTATACCCTCAAACTCCTCTAACTTAGTTCTCAATTCTATCTTTCCCTCAAGCTCAATTTACCTAACTCCCTACTTCACATTTTCGTGTCTATCACACACGTGCCTAACATAACACTAAAATTCTACTGCGTAAATTTTCTATCCTAAGTTCCCAATTCAAAGTTCCCCTCGATGTTACTATCGCATATTGCACCTATTTACCTCGAACTATTATTCTAACAAGGATCTCTTTATCTATTCCCTCTAATAATCCTCTAGCTACAGTCACTGCTCTGAATCTCATCCACTATAATCTCGATCATTCCTCGAGGGTTGTCAACTCTCTCTGACTTTAATTTGGGGTCATTCTAAACTATATATCTCAACACTCAATAATCCCTACAATTATTGACTTCACAATACCTAACTATCACTTAACTTATAAAATTATCTAACTTAAACCTCCTTCTAGGTTTTTCTCTTAGAGCGTCCATCCAAATTTCTCTGCCTTTTTAAATCCTCAAGCCTAACGCTACTTTTGCAGGTCCTCTACTTTAACATTGGGCAGTCCGTAGAGATCTAACCTTTTTCATTACCGTTAAAATATCGGTATGATCCTACCTCGCACACCCACCACGAAACTCCTTCGAATATTTCCAACTTCAATTCTCGACCACCGATCTAATTCGTCATAATAGAACAACCTTATTCATCTTATTAGTTCAAACCGTTCGGAGGAAGTACTTATCGAAATCAACAACCCTACCAATCAACATCAAACTAACTTTAATTACTAACTTAACTTTACTACGAAAACCTCTACCACCAAAATATACAACACACCCCAGTCTATCAATAATAATAAAAAAAACAATCATTGCACTACAAGTACCATACCTGAGATCAGTGATCACGGTTAAATCCTGTGTGTTGCTTTAGCCTGACCTTCTTGCCTATAGGACAATTCTTAGCTATGTGCCCAGACTCGTTGCAATTGAAACACATGTTGGTCTTTGGCTTTGGACAATCTCGGGCCAATATGGTCAGCTCCAAAACAATTAAAACATCTTCCCTCATACTGTCCGCACTCACCCGGATCAAATTTCAAACATTTCAGACATTTCGGAAAACTTCTCCTTTGTTGCTTTCGCTGCTTCTTTTCTTCTCTTAGGTCATTTAAATTGTCACCCGGCCTTTTAATCCCCTGAAGCTGTGAAGAAGATCCAACATTGTCTATCTGAGTTGTAATTCTCGTGAATATTTGACCCAGAACTTCTACCGGTTTAATCAATTTACCAGCAGCTTCCTCCACCTCTAAGGCTTTGGCCATCACTCGAGTAAATGGTATTCCTTCAATTCCGAATGTCTTCACCAACATCTCAATCTCCGGCTTTAAGCCCTGCACAAATTGAAATATTTTGTCTTCTTCCCGACTAACTAGGTGACTGGAAAACAGGGACAATGATTCAAACTGCTGGATGTACTCTCCCACAGATCCTGTCTGCTTTAGCTGTAAGAATTCCATTTTCTTAGAAGCTTGAACTGTTCTGTTGTAATACTTGTCGAAGAATAAATCTTTGAACTCTTTCCAAGTCAAATCTTGAGCCCCGGTGGTAGCCTCCACCGTCTCCCACCAACTCTGAGCATCATTAACCAAGTGGAATGTTGCACACTTTACTTTATTTCCTTCCTCCACCTTAACAAGGTTAAACATGTTCTCTATAGTGTGTATCCACCTCTCAGCAGTTATGGGATCAGTTAACTGGCCCTTAAACATTGGAGGTTTTAACTTTCGGAATTTTTCCCCACTAGAACTAGCTCCAACATTTCCCGGTCCTCCCTGACCTAACAGCGATTCAACCAATTCACCTTGCCTCCCAACCATCTACGCCTGCTTACTGACCAACTCAATAAGAAGCCTAACTGACCCATCAAGTTCACTTCTAGGTTGCTCTGGTTGTCTTGGGTTCCTTGGCATTTTGGTCTAATCCTGTACAAAGGTTCAAACAATCTAATCTTAGTTAATAAACGAACTAAAAAGAAAAGAAATACTTATAGTCGGTGAAGCACGTTGCATGGCGGTTGG
Source organism: Begonia masoniana (assembly GCA_022432975.1). Taxonomy (NCBI): domain Eukaryota; kingdom Viridiplantae; phylum Streptophyta; class Magnoliopsida; order Cucurbitales; family Begoniaceae; genus Begonia; species Begonia masoniana. Next base: position 8,192,699 of record CM039508.1, on the reverse strand, counting down.
CATTGTCGGGTAATCTTTTGAACGAATCGACCATTTTGCTCTGATACCATCTTGTAACGCCCCCGAACCTGCCCCGGCTCGGTACGCTACTTTTCTAACTCAATCCGTGTTAAAACGGCGTTTAAAATAATTTTTCTTAAACTTTTCGACTCGATTTCGGGTTTTACGAACCCTCGAAAAATATCAGAAAACGTGCCAAAATACATTTAAAATACGTCGGGTTGAAATAATTCTGGAATATGAAAACTTTTTAAATTTTTTTTTTTTTTCCAGGTGGCGATCGATCGCCACCCTCTCGGGTGCTACAGTGCCCGAGAGGCGCGATCAGCGACCGATCGCCGCTGGGCGTGCGATCGATCGCCTCTGCGGCGCCCAGCGCCCCCTGCGCGCGCCCAGCACGCCCCAGCGTGCGCCACCCACGAAACCCACCAATTATCCTCCACTTTTTCCCGAGCCAAACTCCTCCAAATTTCACGACTTAAAACAGATAACAAAATAAACCCGACATTATAAACATTTTTAACAAAAACTGACAACATGACGGCTAAAAGTTTCTAAATCCGAAACCCTGAAAACATACATTTAAACCACAATTTTACCAAATCCACACCAGTATCAAGCCACAAGTATTTACCCTCAATCAAATCTAACAAACCAAACGACAAAATATCAAACCCCAATCCATTTTAAATCAAAACAATATCTATACAAAAATCTCCAAACTACCAACCAAATACCTCAAAAATACCAACATAACCAAAAAGTAACTATCACTCACAACTCCCCGAAGACCATGGTCGAGACGCCCCGACAACTGCCTGCACCGGCATGCCCGTACATCACCAACTACGTTCCAGTTCTAGCTTTTTGTAAGGCTCTCACCTGTAATCCTGTCAACACCTACACCACAGAACACAAAACGTAAGCCTAATACTTAGTAAGTATGGAATAATGCATACGAAAATAAAGTGCACACCACACACATCACCATCACACACAACCCTAATACATGCGGTTTCTAACTCTCGGTTGTGTTCAACTCGTTCTCGTTTCATTACTCTTCACTTTCACTTGTGCGTCAAGCGGATACCTATCCTAACAGGATGGTCACGCGTAGACCACTCAGAGCCAGATCCGAGGCACACATCGTGTTCACACACGGGACGGCCATACATGATCTTCTCCCACGTAGATCAATGAACCTCGTTCATTATCAACTCTCTTGCAGACATCTCCCGAACTGTCATTCTTTCAGACACTAATTCGCGACGAGGTGACTCAACCAAACACCACCGTGCATCTTTTGTGATAACCTCCCGAATTTCCATTCTTCTAGGCACTATTCGCGACGAGGCTAATCCACAAGAGACCACCACACAGCTTTTGTGGAACCCTCCCGAACTGTCATTCTTTCAGGCACTAAATCGCGACGAGGCGACTCCACAACAACTCACCACACATCTTCTGTGGAACCCTTCCGAACTGCCATTATTTCAGGCACTATTCACGACGAGGCGACTCCACAACAATTCACATTTGCCTCACATATCTTTACATTTCACTTTCACAAATTGCAAACGATGCTCAAAACACGTATTTCGTAGTTTGAAAACCATGATGCATGTCACATACAATGCACAACACAAGACAGAAACAAAACAACCAAGCAAACAATTCCCTACCGTTCCATGGTGTAGGCCCGAAGGCAAAACCACACACATCCGCTACTTACCTGATGTCTCGGTACGTTCTCGTTCACTTCGTCCAACCGAATTACATGTTCGACAACCTTAAACCTTGAAAACTCTTGAAGGATCGGAGGAGAGAAGGGCTCTAATGGTTGCTGGTCTTTCACGATGGAAAAGGAGGAAGAAGATGAAGAAAAGCTTAAAATTTTACCTTTTTAACCAACCAATTTTTTTCCACTTTTAATTTCTCTCCACCAATTTTCTTAAAATCTCAAATTAACCCACACTTTTTCTTTTCCAAACTCCAACGTGGCTGCCACCTTAATTCTCTTCTCTACTTAATTTTTCTCAAGTTTTTTTATTTCATTAAATGACAAATTTCTATTGGTTCACTTATGCTTTTGACTTTTCAAACTTTGAATTAGGATTTCTACTCAATGTGTCTTCCAATTTTTAATCAATATAACATAATCCTAGAATGAACATTGAACTCTCATACATACACCAAACTAGGGTTGCATACGTTTTAGGAAAATTCCGGGTGTTACATGCATCCCAATGCATCTCCATGCATGTAACTTCTTGAAATTTGTTTATGTTGTGATAACTCTTTCTCTTAGATCTTCATGACCAACTCATGTAAGATTTTATATGTTGGGTCTTCTTTTTCTTTTAATGAATCATGGCCTTGGTTTTGAAATTTGTTGCATATTGGTTCGTATCATTCTCTCTATGGACAAATTTACAATTTTACCTTAATTTACCAAGGACAAGAGACCATTTTACTCTTCCACTGCTAGAATATTACAATTTAAACTACTTGTCAAGTATAAGCCTAATCCTTATTAATTAAGATCATCAAGATTAATTAACATAATTAATTTACCAAATAAACACCTATTTTATATTTCCAATTTGACATATGACATATGACATCACTGTATTGGTCACCACATTTTATCATTAACATCCTATGTAAGACCTAGAAGTCTTTTTTCATAATTAATCATCCTTGAATTCTTACTCGAATTGTTCATACCTAGAATATATAAAAAAAATTATATTTAAATGCCTCGGACACTTAATCCAACTTCAAAGTTACATAAATTTAGCTACATATATCCAAATTCCTTAATTCCAACATCATTTTCTTCGTTAGAATGTCTACCTTAACACCCTAAAATTTCATTCACATTTACTTATTTAATGACATTGAAAAATCCAAATTATTTATAAGAAATAGTTTATATTTTAATCCTTGTTATGCACAATTAATTTGTTTTACTTTCAATCATGCATGCATACTACTTTTATACTATTATAATACTCACATGTTATATTTACTATATTCTATGTATGAAATTTTTTAAAGTATTAGATAATCTATTACTTTAAATATTTATACATATCACAATAATTTTATTAATGAGTTAATGACATGTAAACATCACGTCAGAGAATGAGATTATGGTATAGGATTAGAGTGTAAAACATGGCATTAAGGCATGTGACTTTCTGTCTTCTTCTTGTTTGATTAATTTTAGTAGTTTGATCGATTTGACCATAGTTCAATTGAAGGACACGATCATTGTGGTTATTATATAATGAAATTGTGCATTATGAAATTGTGCGGACACAAATAATAATCTGGTGACTGGTCTTAAATATTGGTGGATGCATAAACCCATCGTATCTTGATACTGGTTGGGCTCACTTTTGTGAGATCACGTTTTGCATGCCTTGTCCCCGTGACAATTACTTTGATTTTAATGGTCAAAAACCAAGTAGCTAAAAAAATCAATATACTAAAACCACAGTTATTCATCAATTATCAATTATTCTAAAAACTTAAATATACGTATTAAAATAATCTCATCATTTATATAAATTTTTTAATATTTTTCTGTATATTTTTTAAAAAATAGATTTTTTTTTTAGAGTGCTTTGCTCCTAGTCTTTGTTTCTCCATTTTATGGCTTCACCTGTTAGCATATATCATTCTTTAGCTTTGTAACATTTATTATTATTATTTTCCTTTTTACTTATTTATCCCTTGTCATTGGTTATATAAAAACTCATGTATATTGTAATTTGAAGTTAAGCTTTACAGCGACAGAAATAGAAAGTTCTCTCATACTCTTCTCTCTTTCCCTCTCTTCTTCTCTCCCCAGAACCCTAAATATCTGTTTCTCACATTTTCAACTTGGTATCAGAGCCATGGCCTCTTCAAGCTCTACTGTCCCAAATTCTCCTCTCACTGCTTCCCTCCCTCCTTTCCCTTCAATGAACCAAATCTTAACAATCAAATTAGATTCTACAAACTACCTTGTTTGGAAAACACAGATTCTGAATGTTGTCATTGCAAATGGAATTGACAACATCTTAGACGGCTCCCTTCCTCCACCTCCACAATTTCTTGATTCTGCCTCCTCCCAGCTGAATCCAGACTTCACACTATGGCAGCGATTCAACAGGCTTATCATGGGCTGGATCTTTTCATCTCTCTCGGACGCCATACTTCCTCAGATCGTTTCACTTACCACTGCCAGAGAAATATGGGTAGTCCTCGGCAAAATGTTTTCCTCAGCATCCTTGGCCAGACTCACCGACCTCCGCAGCCAACTTCATGGCTTGTCGAAAAATGGCCTCTCAGCCGCCGCCTACATACAGAAAATCTCATCGCTTTGCAATACCCTGGCTGCTATTGGTGAGCCAGTGTCGTACCGTGACCAATTGATATACTTCCTCAACGGCCTGGGAAGTGAGTACAACCCGTTCGTCACCTCCGTCACAAATCGCACAGACGAACCGCCTCTGGAGGAGATTCACAGTCTCCTTCAGAGCTATGATTTTCGTTTGGAAAAGCAAAATATACTAACCCAGCTTCCGACTCCGAGCTCCCTTCAAGCCAATGTCGCCGTTCAACGGCCGCCGTTTCGTTCTCGGCCATCATTCTCTACTCGCCCTAATTTTGCGCCGCCTCCCTCAAACAATCAGATAGGGCTCGGTAATGGATCTGGCTTTTCTAATCAGATGGGTTGGCGCTCACCCCGACCCGGCCCGAACAAGCCCAAATGCCAGATATGTTTTAAAGTGGGTCACTCGGCAGCAGTTTGTTTCCACCGCCTTAATGGGTCATACAGGCCTGCACACCCCTCAGCCCACCAATCTGCCCCTTACCTGACCCAAAATAACACACCTCACTATCATCAGCAATCCCATTACCCAAACTTCTCCTCTTCGCAGCCCACTCACCAGACTCATTTTTCACCATCTCCTCAGGCAAACTCTGCTGGCCTGTTACCTCTCCCGGTCTCCGCTTCTTCTTCGCCGACTGATCAGTGGTTGCTCGACTCCGGCGCAACGCATCATTTCACGCCAAACTCCTCCTTGCTGCAAAACCCAACACCCTACACTGGCTCGTCACCAGTCCTGACGGCCGACGGTAAGCCCCTCTCCATCACTCTTTCTGGTTCTGCAAATTTGTTTTCCGGTGCTCGTCCTTTGCTGCTATCTAATGTCTTTCATACCCCGTTGTTATCCCATAATCTCCTTAGCATTCGTCAATTATGTCGAGATAACCCAGTTTTCGTTGAATTTCACTCCGATTATTTTCTGATTAAGGATCGGAGTTCCTGCCAGACAATCCTTCGGGGTTCCCTCAGTAATGGCCTCTACAAAACTCCTCTGGTTTCCCATGCCTTGTCCCTGACAGCCACTCCTCCGGTTCCAGCTCCGCCCTCAACTCACCAGAGTTTCGAGTTGTGGCACTCCCGGCTCGGCCACCCTTCCACTGTTGTTTTAAATTCAGTTTTACATGTCTGTAATGTTCCTGTTAGAAACTTTACTGTTTCCAAATTGTGTAAGGCATGTCAAATGAGTAAGAGTCATCGTTTGCCTTTTTCATTGTCTGCTTCTCGTGCTCTTTCTCCTTTTGCACTAGTACATATGGATGTTTGGGGTCCCTCCCCCGTTAATTCAGTGACTGGTGATCGCTATTTTCTGTTATGTGTCGATGATTACTCTCGTTTTACTTGGCTCTTTTGTTTAAAATTAAAAAGTGACGTTCATAAGTCGTTTCTGGAATTTCATAAATTTGTCCAAAATCAATTTGGTGTCTCTATTAAAAGTATTCAATCCGATTGGGGTGGTGAATTTCAATCCCTAGTTTCTGTTTTTAAATCTCTTGGAATTCATCATCGCATTTCTTGTCCTTACACACCAAATCAAAATGGTCGTGTTGAACGCAAAAATCGTCATGTTGTTGAGACTGGTTTGGCCTTGCTTTTTCACTCGTCTGTACCCCAACGTTTTTGGCCATATGCTTTTAACACTGCCACTACGTTAATAAATTTTTTACCTACTCCAGTTTTACACAATAAATCTCCTTTTGAATGTCTCTTTCATTCTATTCCACCTTACACCTCTTTACGGGTATTTGGTTGCCTTTGTTTTCCCTTTCTTCGTCCTTTCAACCAACACAAATTAGACCCCCGTTCTTTACCTTGTGTCTTTCTCGGTTTCAGCCATCATCACAAGGGTTATCTTTGTCTTGAACCCCTTTCCAATAAAGTCTATATTACTCGACATGCCACCTTTGATGAATCTTCATTTCCCTTTTCCTCTTCCACCGTCTCTCTACCTTCATCACAATCTCTCTCTATTCCTATTAACTCACTGCCTTTTCCACCATTATCCACAACCTCGTCCAATCTACATTTTTCTCCTGAACCTCCATCCCCTTTGCCCTCTGACCTTCCAATCTCATCCAATACCCCACTCCCTCTTTCCAATACCCATCCTCCACCACACACGCGATCTCATACTATTAATGATCACCCTATGCGAACTAGATCCAAAGCTGGTATTTTCAAACCAAGGGCCCTATCGATACAGACCGATCCGTTTTTGGAACCAAACACCTTTCAACAAGCATCCAAAAATTCAAATTGGTTGATTGCCATGCAAGATGAAATTTCGGCTCTTCATCGAAATAAAACTTGGACATTGGTTCCCCTACCTCCTGGTGCAAAGATTATTGGGTGCAAATGGGTTTTCAAATTAAAACTCAACTCCGATGGCTCTATCAGTCGTTACAAAGCCAGGTTAGTGGCTAAAGGGTATGACCAAACTGCAGGTGTGGATTATGATGAAACTTTTAGTCCTGTGGTCAAACCTACCACAATTCGTACTATTTTATCTATAGCCTTTTCACTTGGTTGGGCTATCCGACAATTGGACATAAGTAATGCATTTTTACATGGAGACTTATCTGACACTGTTTTTATGCAACAACCTCCGGGCTTCATCGATGCCTCTCATCCGTCTGCGGTCTGTTTATTACAGAAAGCCTTGTATGGGCTCAAACAGTCTCCTCGAGCATGGTACAACAAACTATATGCTGCTCTACTTGCCTGGGGTTTCCTCGCCTCAAAATCAGATGCCTCCTTATTTATCTGCCGGAAGAACTCCTCTATCTTACTTATGTTGGTTTATGTCGACGATATCATTCTTACCGGTGATTCTAGTCTCTTGATGGAACAATTTCTCAGTTTCTTGCATCAACGGTTTGTAGTCCGTGATCTGGGTCCTCTCTCATATTTTCTCGGCATTTCAGTTCACCGGGATTCTACTGGGCTGCACTTCTCCCAATCAAGATATATAACCGAACTACTTCACAGGGCTAATATGGCTTCCTGTAAACCTGTCCCTACACCCATGGTCTCCGGTCCAATACTGTCTTTAAATTCTGGTACTCCGTTACCTGATGGCTTTCTCTATCGAAGCATAGTCGGTGGCCTTCAATACTGTTGTCTTACCAGGCCAGATATAGCTTTCGCAGTGAACAAGGTTAGTCAATTTATGCATTCCCCTACTGATGTTCACTGGCAATCTGTCAAAAGAATTTTACGCTATCTTCAAGGCACATTATCTCTCGGTATTCAATTCTTGCCATCAAAATCTTTCAATTTGACATGCTATACTGATGCGGATTGGGCCTCATGTCCCGACGATCGTAAAAGTACCAGTGGATACTGCATTTTCTTAGGATCCAATCTTATTTCATGGTCTTCAGTTAAACAAAAGTCTGTCTCTCGCTCTAGCACTGAGTCCGAGTACAGAAGTGTAGCAAATGGTGCTTCCGAAATTATTTGGCTCCAATCTCTCTTGCTTGAGCTCGGTATTTTATCACCCGACACACCTACTATATTTGTGATAATTTGAGTGCCACATATCTCGCCTCCAATCCTGTGCTGCACTCAAAATCTAAACATGTGGAGATTGATTTCCACTTTGTTCGGGACAGAGTCCAAAAGAAGACATTGCTAGTCAAATTTATTCCTTCTGCATACCAACTCGCCGATGCTCTCACCAAGCCTTTACCGCCATCAAGCTTCTCTACTTTCATCTCCAAGATCTTCGGCTCCCGCTCTTGCTCTTGAGGGGGGATGTTAGCATATATCATTCTTTAGCTTTGTAACATTTATTATTATTATTTTCCTTTTTACTTATTTATCCCTTGTCATTGGTTATATAAAAACTCATGTATATTGTAATTTGAAGTTAAGCTTTACAGCGACAGAAATAGAAAGTTCTCTCATACTCTTCTCTCTTTCCCTCTCTTCTTCTCTCCCCAGAACCCTAAATATCTGTTTCTCACATTTTCAACTTCACCGAGTGTAGTAGACTGAACCCATTGGCGTTTGGGACCAGTCATGTGTTCTGTATACTTGTCACTTTAATACTGACGTGTACCAATAAAACTTACTATATATTGGCTACGTGGCAGAAGAAGTCATTCAAGACTCAAACCCCAATTTTGGCTCCTTTCGGACTTAACCTAACACCCCATAATTTCCTCACGTGCTTTAAACAAAACGTTAATAAGCCAAGCCCTTTCGAAGACTGTAGTAGTTGTTTTTTTTACAATAATTTATTTTTTAATTCTTGATTGTTTTTAAAAATATTGAAAATCGGACATCAAATCAGATAAAAAAAATGCCAAAAGAAAGTCACCAAAATTTAATATTGAATATAAGTTCGACTCAAATAGAATTCGTGTCACACTCAATTATAATAAAAAAAACATCCTATAATTATTTAAAAATAAAATTGGACGAAATAGGTTAATCACAAGATTAATCAGCTTTGTTAAGGAGACCCGTACTTTAGCTCATTTAGAGAAAAGATAGAGTAGGCGATGAAAGGAACATGGCAGCTGGAAAACGCGTTTTGTGTTTTGGGTTTAAATCTTAATCAAGCTTAACCCATTCCCTTTTTTATCACTCTAAATATTCTTCCTTTTTTTGGGAAGCTGCTAGCCACCTTTGTTTATCATGCTACCTGCAATCCGCCATTAAAGCTGCTGTCTTAAGCAAAGCATCAGATTCAAAGGGAACACGGTGGACCAGCTACTCTTTTGGTCACCGCCGACACATGGCTTGCAAGATTGAAAACCCCCACTTTTGCTCGCTCCCAAAGCGTCGAGCTTTTGACTTTTTGTTACTAATATCTAATTCCCAAAAGAAATTATTGTTTGAAATTTTAGAAAATTCTTTATCTTTTATAATTTTTAGGGTAAAAGATAAACTAACACTTAAACTTAGAGGTGAAGTCTTCGATTAAACAAACAATCTCCTTAAATTAGAATTGTTAACAATTAAGTTCTCGTTGTTACATGTTGTCAAAAAAATCACGTTTTGGCAATTTTTAATTACTAATAGTGGAATTCAACGAGTTATTTGTCTTAAAAAAAATAAGAATGTAATTATTATTCATCCATGAGTTGATTACCCTCATATTTTTCTATGGATTATCGTCTTCCCCATCTTGAAGTTCAATTTCGCTCCATTAAATACGTACTTCCGCTATGGATATCTCCTATCTCTGCACCGCCCCAACTCCCCACCCTCCCTGCATTAAATATGGGTTTTATTTCTATGACAGAAACGTCGAGACTTATGTATTAGGAATCACATCGCAGTCAGAATGGGAGGCGCTGCTTCCAGTTTCGCAAGCCATCTTGCGTTGTGTTTGCTTCTCGTTCTCGGGTGGCGCAGCCTATTTGGCGTGGCTTCTGCTGTTTCTCCGGCGGGGGAGGGATATTTGAACGTTCCCTCCTCTGACTTTGCCGACTCTCTCGGCATTACAGTGGAGTCTATCCGACAAGTTACTCCCATTTTCTCTCAGTTTGCCAATTTCGCCGGCGACTTCCGACTTTCCACCGCCGTTTCCGACTGCCTTGATCTCCTCGACTCTTCTCTTGACGTTTTAACTTGGTCTCTCTCCGCCACCCGCAATCCTAAGGGTAAGTTGCTTTCTCTGCTTTCTATCATCTTTCTCAGTTAACATAACCAGCCTCGCTTTGAACATTAATGGACAATGGTCACTTTACTCGAGAATGTCTCAGAAAACTTTTTCTGGTTCTTGGCCATAACTTTAACTCTTCTTCCATTAATTTGCAAGGGCATGTTACTATCTATTGCTCAATCGAATGCATATGTCAGATGAGATCCTCTTTTTCGTTTGAAGCATTTATAGTTAACTATAGCGCCTCTGTTCTTTCCAATGATAAAAGAATAAATATGGGTCAACATCTAATTTACAGACCATCAAGTTCATCTGCCTAAGTTTATATATAAAAAAAATAGTTTCACTAATCAGCATGTTGCGCGTAATTCGTAGCCAAAAACAATAGCACCGGAAAGATCAGCTCTGATTTGAAGACTTGGTTGAGTGCTGCACTGGTGAACCCAGAGACCTGCATGGATGGATTTGAGGGAACGAGTGGCATTGTCAAGGAACTCGTCTCTGCAGGCATCAGCCAAGTAATATCCATGGTCCAAGAACTTCTAACTATGGTGGTCGAGTCAGTAAATAGCAACGGCGATCACAAGCTCGGAAATGAAAACCGATTTCCATCGTGGGTTCGCCCGGAAGAGAAGAAACTTCTGGAAGCCAATGGATTTAGTGCAGACGTCGTTGTGGCTGCTGATGGAACTGGGAATTTCACGAAGGTGATGGATGCGGTTTTAGCAGCTCCAGATTATAGCATGCGACGTTTCGTTATATACATCAAAAAGGGTGTCTACAGAGAATACGTCGAGATTAAGAAGAAGAAATGGAACCTCGTGATGATCGGAGACGGAATGGGCGCTACTGTCATAACTGGTAATCGGAGTTACGTCGACGGGTGGACAACTTTCCGGTCTGCAACTTTTGGTATAAGTCTCTCTTTATCGAGTGTTGTAACATAAATTAGTCGAAATATGGATATAATGATTGATAGTCGGGATTCTTAAGCGCAGCCGTGAGCGGGAGAGGATTTATAGCGAGAGATATAACGTTCGAGAACACTGCCGGACCGGCGAAGCACCAGGCGGTGGCCCTGAGATCTGACTCCGACCTATCGGTATGTTTCAGGTGCGACATTAGAGGCTACCAAGACACGCTCTACACTCACACGATGCGCCAGTTCTACCGAGAATGTCGGATTAGCGGCACCGTCGATTTTCTCTTCGGAGACGGAACTGTAGTTTTCCAAAAATGCCTATTTCTTGCAAGAAAAGGCCTTCCAAATCAGAAAAACACCGTCACTGCTCAAGGCCGGACTGATCCAAATCAGCCCAGCGGCTTCTCCATTCAATTCTGCAACTTTACGGCGGATTCCGACCTGCAGGCCTATCTCAACTCCACGCCCACGTACCTCGGCCGGCCGTGGAAGCCTTATTCACGCACCATTATCATACAGTCTTACATGACTAATGCCATCAGGCCAGAAGGGTGGCTGGAGTGGAATGGTAGTCTTCATTTGACTACGCTGTACTATGCGGAGTTTTCAAATTCTGGGCCGGGAGCAATGCCAGCGAGCAGGGTCAAGTGGCCGGGCTACCATGCATTCAACCAGTCCGCTCAAGCTGCTAACTACACGGTGGCGCAATTTATTGAGGGAGACCTGTGGTTGCCGTCCACCGGCGTTAAATACACGGCTGGGTTGGGCGTCTGAGGTGTCAACCTTAATTTTGTCTTGATTTTTAAGGTTTCTACAGTCGGACTCTTGTTTCTATTTTGTCCCATTTAATGCAATATCGTCCCTCTTCAAACTTTCCAATAATAATACCATTCAAACCTAACAAGAACCGACAAATAATACCCTTCCCTATTGTATTAGATCTCATCAGCTCCATAATGATACAATGCATGGCATGACATTATATAACACGAATTAATCTTAGTTCAAACTCGTTGTACTAAATATAGAGAAAAACTCTACTTATAAATCTTGCATTTTCTATTATGTCAAACGATATGGGATTGTACACCTCTATTGGTATGAGGTAGACCCTTATGTTGAGTTGTTCTTGAAACGATTTCGATTCTGGTGAACAAAAGAGGACGAGGAAGAGCAGCAAATGATATAGAGAGAAAAGAGATTGACAGAGAAGAGAAAATGATTTCCTGTATTACTGTCAATCAAATATGTGTTTTTACATATATCAAGGAAGTGTAACTAAAACGTATAACTAAAACTTCTAACTCAACCAGAATAGTAGATACATTTACATTAACATCCCCCCTCAAGATCAAGGCCCGAGGTCAAACATCTTGGATAAGAAATGCTGAAACTTGGAGGGAGGTGTGGGATCGTTTATAAGTAGGTGTAGAAACTCTACTTATAAATCTTGCATTTTCATTATGTCAAACGATATGAGATTGTAAATCTCTATTGGTATGAGCTAAACCCTTATGCTAGGTTGTTCTTGAAACGATTTCGATTCTGGTGAACGGCAAGAGGACGAGAAAGAGCAGTAGATGATAGAGAGAGAAAATAGATTGACAGAGAAGAGAAAATGATTTCCTGTATTACTGTCAATCAAATATGTGTTTTTACATATATCAAGGAAGTGTAACTAAAACGTATAACTAAAACTTCTAACTCAATCAGAATAGTAGATACATTTACATTAACATCCTCCCTCAAGATCAAGGCCCGAGGCCAAAGATCTTGGATAGGAAATACTGAAACTTGGAGGGAGGTGTAAGATCGTTTTTACCTAAGAGAGAGAAGGGGGTGAATTAGGTTTTTCGCTTCATATAATTCTTATTAATTGTGACCACAATCAAATTAATTGTTTACTCTAAATTGTGCAAACTTAATGATATCAAATTAAGTTGATGAGATGAATGCAATCATAAACAAGTAAGAGTTAAGGGAAAAAAGAAATTGACACCGAGATTGTTTACGCGGTTCAGCCAACCTTGCCTACGTCCGCGCTCCAAGGGCTCTCCTTGAAGATTCTTATCTTCTCTTCCTACGAGAATCTTTGATTGAACTTCACGGGTGTCAATCAACTGCTTTTACACCCTTGATTGAACTTCACGGCCGTCAATCAACTGCCTTTACAGTCTCACTCGGAGAGATTAACCCTTTTGCAACCTCCAAGAAAAGTTTTGAGTAAAGCTAAAAACACTCTCTCTCAATAAAGAAATCTCAAGTATTTGATCTTTGAGAGAAGTGGAGGATTGAAGAATAATCGCAAATGTACGCACTTGAAAGTTGAGAGAAAGTTTTTGATGAGCAGCTTTTATCTCTAAAGTCTCCATTCTTCAATTTATACTCTTTTTGAATTCTGTCATCAAAAGGTCGACCTGTCTTGCCATTGGTCGACACCTTGTTATCGTTGAGCATAGAAAAAAGACCATTGTGAATAGCTCTGGTCGACACCTTGGAACATGGGTCGACACTTTGTTACCGTTGGAGTTAGCTGATTTATCTGTTGAAATATGTTTCAGTTGAAATCTTCTAAAAAGTGGTCGACACATCATTCTCCTTTGTATTCAAGTGTCGACACTTGTAAAATCATGTCGACGCTCAATTCTTCTATGTCTCCATTTCTTCACATGTTCGATCGACACTTTCATTAATCGATCGACACTTGTTTTGCTTTGTAACGACCTCTTTTCCCAGCAAGATATTATCCACTCTGGGGATTGGGTTGTAACCCAATATCCTTCCCTCACGGCTTTGTTTGGCGAGGACTTCCCAGTCGGTCACCCAACTTGGTACTACTCTCACCGAAGCACTCTTAACTTCGGAGTTCTTATGGGATCCGTTGCCAATTGTGCTCCAAAATGCGTCATACTATTTTAGAAGGGTCTCTTTACATATGTTTCATTTCCACATACTTCTCCAAGCGATGTGGGATTGTGACGACCCCCTTTTCACAAACCGTCACCTTCCGATTCGCCCGCGCGGAGGTACCATCATCCGGGTTCCGGTTCGTGCAGCTATCGTACACATACTTACACATCCGGGTCATCACAATCACCCTCCCTCGGGGGCCCAACGTCCTCGTTGGCCACATTTCCAGTTGAGTACAGGCTTTGATACCATTTGTAACGACCCATTTTTCCAGCAAGATATTGTCTGCTCTGGGGATTGGGCCGTAACCCAATATCTTCCCCTCACGGCTTTGTTTGGCGATGACTTCTCAGTCGGTCACCCATTCCGGTACTACTCTCGCCAAAGCACTTTTAACTTCGGAGTTCTTAGGGATCCGTTGCCAATTGTGCTCCAAAATGCGTCTTACTATCTTGGGAGGGTCTTTTTACATATGTTTCATTTCCACATTCTTCCCCAAGCGATGTGGGATTGTGACGACCCCCTTTTCACGACCAGTCACCTTCCGGTTTGCCCGCGCAGACGTACTGCCATCCAGGTTCCGGTTCGTGCAGCCATCGTACACATACTTACACATCCGGGTCATCACATGCTTCTATTTGTGCTTGTGGTCGACACTTGCATTAGGGATCGACACTCGAATTACTCGAATTTCCTCTGTCTCCATTCCTTCAGAAGTTCGATCAACACTTTAATTTATCGGTCAACACTTGTTTTGCTTCTATTTGCGCTTGGGGTCGACACTTGCATTTGGGGTCGACACTCGAATTTCCTATCTCCATTCCTTCAGAAGTTCGGTCGACACTTTAATTTCCTGGTCGACACTTGAAGCACGCCGAACTGGGTTTTTTTCTTTTAGCTATTACACACTCGATAAACTTCATTAGTACTAAATACCCTTCTTCAAGGGCATTCTCAATTTAGGTATTTGCAAAAATATTTATTCTTTAAGTTTCATCATCCATCACTTTATAAAAATGTATTTTCGTTAAACATATTATAATTAAACATCCTAAAAAAACTCATTATCTTAAACTCATTTTAAGATAACAATCTCTCTCTTTTTTATGATGACAAATAATAAATTGATTACTCACTCTCCCATACTTATATCAATTGAATCTCCCCACAATATATGTACTGAATAGATTTTAGCATTACTAACCTAAATTGTCTAACTTTCAATTTTGTCTCCCCCTTTGATATTATTAAAAATAGATATTTCACAGTCAACTATCATAACACACTATAACATTCCATAGGCCATTCAACACAAATAAGATAGTATTTCCAAAATTTCATAAGTTAGTCCAACAAAACATAGATAAACCAGCTGGAAAAAATATTTACCAATATCCTGCTATTACAAACACCAAACTCATATAAAATCAAATTAGGATACGAGCAAACTAAGAGTATCACACAAACAAAAAATTATCATTTTGATGGGGAGAAACATGGATCGTCGAAAGGATCGGTTGGAGAATCGATTGGAGGATCGGCTAGAGAATCAACTAACCCATCCCAATAATCTTGAAGATAGTCAAGATGCCTGTGAACCTCAAGAATATCTTGACGTAGATCTGTTGTCTTCTCTTCCATCCGATCAAATCGATCGAGAATCACATTCTAAAAGGAGTCAAAAGCAGTTCCGATGCTAGCTACATTTGCCTCCAAAATATTGAACCTTTCTTCAAAGTTAGAGAAGTTGCCTGTAGATGCATTGGAGGGGGGTTCCGGAATGAGTTCAGGCTTGTGACCACCTTCATCTACTTCCATGTGGGATGGTCGAGCATCAGATGCTCTAACTTGGTCTCCTTTAAAGATCCAATTACCTTCAGCATTGAGACCAAACTCCATCCGAGTTAAAGTGGATGTAGTGTATGTGTCGATTTTCTTTAGAAGTAATGAGATTTCGGTCCTTGGAATTTGTACACCATTCTCCTTAAAGATTTTCAATAAAAGAAGATTAAAAGGTAGGGACTTTGATGCATTGCTGAAGACTTGCATCATCCGTTTCAAAATCATATATCTCACATTGAATGATTCTTGTCGAAAGATTTTATATAAAACATAGAGATCCATACCACCTATATAATCTTTATGTCCATCTCTAGATAGTAGATTGTATGTGATCATATGGTGAATGAGCATTGCATGCACATTTAAGTCATTTGCCTTAGGCTTCAATGGAAGGGAACAATTTAGATCTTAACTATCATTCTTATAAAAATATTCCCTTCACCTGGTCCCCATAAATTTAGGGTCCCCAGATGCCTCATAATACCTTTCAGTCTCATTGTTAAATTCACAGTGTAAAACTGAATTTAGTGAACGCGAAGATATCTCAATGTGTTTTCCATACACATAACTAATAATTTTAAGAGACCTTAGAGAATGTTTTAAATTGGCATAGAACATTCTCACTGGTGTTTGATAATATGGGCCATCACAGTCAAACAGATCAATTAACCCCAAATTCCTCAAAGGCAGGACCAAATTTAAACTACTTAACTCATCGAATTCTACTTTTCTACTCAGAATCAGGGGCTTGAATTGAAATTCATCCTCATACCTTCTCATCAAGTCAACACTCTTGAATAATGGAGATGGCCAAGTTGTTGGTTCTTCAACTTCATTCGCTGGAGTAAGGTTCTTTGACCTCCTCTTGCGAACGATGAGTTTGCTGCGGGAGGTTGATGCCATTTGAAGTTTAGAATGAAGAGTAGAAATACTAATCGGAGGAAAACTGATGAAGATTTGGAAAGAAGTAGAAAATTGCCGAAGAAGTTGTGAGAGAAATCTCGTGGTTAGGGTTTCAGGCGACACTATATTTTATAAAACAATTCAAGTGTCGACCGATGAAAGTAGTGGTCGACACTTTATCATAAAAGAGATTGATTCTCTCGACTACAGAATGAAAAGAAGGCCAGGTGTCGACCAATTATTGTATAAGTCGACACTTTCTGAACAAAATCCAATTTTCATGATTTCTCAATCCTGATCAGACCTAACCATACTCGGATACTATTGAAGGTTTTCTCATCTAAGGATTTTGTGAAGATATCGGCTAATTGATCGGAAGAATTTACGAAATCCAAAGTGATATCTCCTTTTCGTACATGATCTCTTAAAAAATGATATCGAATTTCAATATGTTTGGTTCTTCTTAAGTGTTGGATAGGATTATTTGAAATGTTAATGGTACTAGTACTATTACATCTAATAGGTATCCTATCATAGAATAGATTTTAGTGTTCTAAAGTTTGCTTCATCTAAAGCATTTGAGCACAACAACTTCCGGCGGTAATATATTCGCTTTCGGCCGTTGAGAGTGCTACGGAATTTTGCTTATTTGAGAAACAAGACACAAGAGACTCACCTAGAAATTGACACGTTCACTAGTGCTTTTTCTATCTACAAGACTTCCGGCATAATCAAAATCGGAATATCCTATAAGATCAAAAGAAGTACCATTTGGATACCATAATCCTAAATCATAGGTGCCACTTAGATATTTAAATATCCTCTTAACGGCATTTAAGTGGGTTTCCTTAGGAGAAGCTTGAAACCTAACACATAAGCACACACTAAATAGGATATTCAGCCTACTAGCCGTTAGGTATAATAGAGAACCAATCATACCTCTATATTTCTTAATATCCACACTTATCCTATTTTCATCTTTATCCAATTTTGTAGTTGTGCTCATGAAAGTTCTGGATGGTTTGGAAGAATTCAGTCTAAATTTCTTTAAGAGATCTTTGATATACTTTTCTTGATTAAAAAATATACCTTCAGTAGTTTGCTTTATTTGTAATCATAAGAAGAATTTTAATTCCCCTATCATACTCATTTCAAATTCACTTTGCATTAGAGATGCATATTCATCACAAAGTGAGACATTTGTTGATCCAAATATGATGTCATTCACATATACTTGTACAATGAGCAAATCATCTCCTTTTTGCATGATAAACAATGTTGAATCAATATTACCCTTTTTAAAACTCATTTCCATAAGAAAATTCTTCAACCTTATCATACCAAGCTCTAGGGGCTTGCTTAAGTCCATATAAAGCTTTCTTGTGCTTGTATACATGGTCAAGTTTGCCATAGGTTTCAAATCCTAAAGGTTGCTCTACATAAACTTCTTTTAAGATATAGCCATTTAAAAATACACTCTTAACATCCATTTGGAAGATAGTGAAATTTTTGTAGCAAGCAAATGCTAAGAGCATCTTAATAGATTCTAGTCTAGCTACGGGAGCAAATGTTTCTTCAAAGTCTATTCCTTCTTCTTGGTTGTACCCCTTGGCAACTAATCTAGCCTTATTCCTTACAATAATACCATTTTCGTCCATCTTATTCTTAAATACCCATTTGGTTCCTATAATAGGATGATCTTTGGGTCTTGGAACAAGTTCCTATATATTGCTCCGTTCGAATTGATTTAGCTCTTCTTGTATGGCTACAATCTAATTTTCGTCCAATTCAGCTTCCTCAAATTTCTTTGGTTCTATTTGAGAGATAAAAGCTACATTTGCACATAGATTTCAAAGGGAGACTATAGTTTTGACTCCTAAGGAAGGATCACTTAGAACTTCATCTAAGGGATGACTTTTGAAAAGTTTTCAATCTCTAGGAAGAGCATCATTTGCATCCTTGATTGGAACAATTTCTAGAGATTTTGATGAAGAATCTAGGCGATTTTCTCATTGAATGGTTTCAACTCGATCACCTAGAGAGAGAACCTATTTGCATTTCTAAACCATCATCCCTTTCCACATTTATTGTGGGTTGAGGGGTCTCATCAAAATTGACATGCATGGATTCTTTTACAACTAGAGTCTTTTTATTGAAAACTCTATATGCTTTACTAGATAATGAATATCTAAGGAATATTCCAAGATTCGTCTTAGAATCAAATTTTTTCAAATTGTCCTTGGTGTTGAGAATGAAACATTTATAACCACTAAAATATTTAACATTAGGAGTTTTATCATTCCAAAGTTCATAGGGGATTTTCTCAAAGATAGGTCTTATGGAGACCCGGTTTAACACATAGCAAGCCGCAGCTACGGCTTCCGCCTAAAAATATTTTGGAAGAGAGTTTTCATTGAGCATAGTCCTAGCAAGCTCTTGAAGAGACCTATTTTTCCTCTCAACAATTCCATTTTGTTGAGGGATTCTAGTAGAAAAAAAATTATGCTCAATTCCATGTTTGAGACATAAGAGTTCAAATTTCTTATTTTCAAATTCTCCTCCATGTTCACTACGAATAGCAACAATGGCAAAATCTTTTTCATCTTGAACTTTCTTCCTAAAGCTAGAAAAGATGTCAAAAGTTTCATCTTTTGTTTTTAGAAAGAATACCCAAGTAAATCTAGAGAAATCATCTACAATGACAAATGTATAATGTTTGCTTCCTAGACTAACAATGTTTGAAGGACCGAAAAGGTCCATGTGAAGTAGTTGTTAAGGCTTGGAAGATGTGACAATGTTCTTTGAAGCAAAAGAGCTTTTGGTTTGCTTGTCCATTTGACAAGCATCATAAATTTTATTCTTCTCAAAAGATATTTTTGAAAGTCCCCTAACTAGATTATTCTTAGAAATCTTAGCTAATGTATACATACTTACATGTCCTAATCTTCTATGCCAAGACCAAGTATCATTCAAAGAATTTACAACAAAGCATTTTTCATCAAAACATTCAATATTATCTAAATCAATTGTATACACATTTTCTTCTCTATAACCAACAAACAGAATTTTACTACTTGAGCTATCTTTAAAAACAACTTTATATCCTTTATCACACAATTGACTAATGCTTAACAAATTATGTTTTAAACTTTCAATTAGTAAAACATTCTCAATTATAGGATTTGTGTCAATACCTATGTTGTCAATGCCAACTATTTTTCCTTTTTGATTTTCGTCAAAAGTGACGTTTCCTTTCTTTTTGTTGACATAGGCAAACTTTGAGGAGTCCCCCGTCATATGTCTTGAACATCTGCTATCAAGATACCATAAGTTCTTCATGGGAGAGCTCACAACCTACAAGAAAGATAATCATGTAATCTTCTTTGGTACCCAAATTTTTTGGGTCCTAGTGTTAGGTTTGGTTCCCTTAGGAACCCATTGTAGTTTAACAAGTGATTTAAGATTGTTAAATTTTAATGGACATACAAACGATTTATGGTCTACTTCATTACATGTATGACATGTGGATGGTTTGATGAAAAAATTCTTGTATACTTTCTTTTTATTTGATTTTTCGAACCAATTTCGGCCTTAGCAAATGTTACTCTTTAATTTCCTAGGAGTATATTCAAGTTCTTGCTTCCATTAGTAAATTTCAAGACTATATCATTCAACCTATCATTTTTAGTCTTGAGTTCACCAATTTTCTTTTCATGCGAGTTACTCTCCTTAGCATGTTTTTCGATCAAGTTTGCATTTTCCTTCTTTAACAAGTTGTATTTAGACTTAAGCATGCTATATTGTTTAACTAAGTCATTGAATACATCAATTAGATCGCCATCATCATTATTATTATCACTAGAAGAATCACATACCTCATTTTCCTTGGCCATGAAGTACAAGTTAGCCACTTCCTCGTCTTTGGAGGAGGTATCACTTTCACTATCATTCCACGTAGCTTTCATGGCCCTCTTCTTGAATCTCTTGGGACCCTTCTTGTCTTGAGGACATTCAGCCTTGATATGTCCCGGCTTCCCACACTCAAAGCAAGTAATCTCCTTATCCTTTTGAGGCTTGTCTCCCTTTGAGAATCTCCTACCTTGCATCCTTTTTCGTTGGAGAAATTTGCTGAATTTTCTCGTTATGAATGTAATCTCCTCATCATTCTCTTTTTGTTCGGACTCTTCGGGTTTGCTTGATGAGGCCTTGAGAGCAATGTCTTTTCTCTTGGAGACTTCTTTTTCTTTGAGATCTTCCTTCTCATTGGCTCTCATTGTTATCTCATGCATCGTGAGATAGCCAATACGTTCTTCCAGCTTGAGGACTTTGAGATCCCTAGCTTCTTGAATGGCTATCACCTTGGGTTGTCATCCTCTTGGTAGACACCGAAGAATTTTTCTTACTAATTCTTCATTTGGATAAGTTCTATCAAGTACTTTCAAACTATTAGTAATGTTAGTAAAACGAGTAAATATTGAACTAATAGATTCATCCTTTTCTATTAGAATAATTCATATTCGTGCACCAACATACTCATTTTACTTTCCTTTACTTGATTTGTTCCTTCATGAGTTATTTCAAGTAACCGTCAAATCTCAAATGCACTATCACACCCTTGTACCCTATTAAATTCATCTCTATTTGATTTGTTCCTTCATGATTGTCTTAGCATTCAAACTCAATTCTTTTTATCAGAATCATTTAGTTCATGTGATGCTTTAGGAGTACTAACACCATTTTCAGTTTTTACAGCTATGTATGGACCATTCTCAATAATATTCCATAAGTCATAATCCATGGCTTGAACAAAAATTCTCATCCTAGACTTCCAATAAACATAATCATTTTCATAAAAAAATGGAGGTCTAGTAATAGATTATCCTTCTATATGTGAGGTATTTGTGTTGAATGCCATTTCTAAATATGTAATAATTCTTTTAAACGCAATTAAGAAGATTTTACACCTACTCTAATACTAATTGTAAGATCGTTTTTACCTAAGAGGGGGGGGGGGGGGTGAATTAGGTTTTTCGCTTCCTATAATTCTTATTAATTGTGATCATAATCAAATTAATTATTTACTCTAAATTGTGCAAACTTAATGATATCAACTTAAGTTGACGAGATGAATGCAATCATAAACAAGTAAAGAGTTAAGGGAAAAAAGAAATTGACACCAAGATTGTTTACGTGGTTCGGCCAATCTTACCTACGTCCGCGCTCCAAAGGCTCCCCTTGAAGATTCTTATCTTCTCTTCCATGAGAATCTTTGATTGAACTTCACGGGTGTCAATCAACTGCCTTTACACCCTTGATTGAACTTCACGGGCGTCAATCAACTACCTTTACAGTCTCACTCGGAGAGATTCACCCTTTTACAACCTCCAAGAAAAGTTTTGAGTAAAGCTAAAAACACACTTTCTCAATAAAGAAATCTCAAGTGTTTGATCTTTGAGAGAAGGAGGATTGAATAATAATCGCAAATGTACGCACTTGAAAGTTGAGAGAGTTTTTGATCAGCAGCTTTTATCTCCAAAGTGTTCATTCTTCAATTTATACTCTTTTTGAATTCTGTCATCAAGTGGTCAACCTGTCTTGCCATTGGTCGACACCTTGTTACCGTTGAGCGTAGAAAAAAGACCGTTGTGAATAGCTCTGGTCGACACCTTGGAACATGGGTCGACACTTTGTTACCGTTGGAGTTAGTTGATTTATCTGTTGAAATATGTTTCAGTTGAAATCTTCTAAAAAGTGGTCGACACATCAGTCTCCTTTGTATTCAAGTGTCGACACCTGTATAATCAAGTCGACACTTGATTAGCCTGTTAGCACTCGAGGTCGACGCTCGATTCTTCTCTGTCTCCATTTCTTCACATGTTCGGTCGACACTTTCATTTATCGGTCGACACTTGTTTATCTTCTATTTGCGCTTAGGGTCGACACTTGCATTAGAGATTGACACTCGAATTACTCGAATTTCCTCTGTCTTCATTCCTTCAGAAGTTCGGTCGACACTTTAATTTATCGGTCGACACTTGTTTTGCTTCTATTTGCACTTGGGGTCAACACTTGCATTTGGGGTCGACAGTCGAATTACTTGAATTTCCTCTGTCTCCATTCCTTCAGAAGTTCGGTCGACACTTTAATTTCCTAGTCGACACTTAAAGCACTCCAAATTGGGGTTTTTTTTCTTTTAGCTATTACACACTTGATAAACTTTATTAGTACTAAATACCTTTCTTCAAGGGCATTCTGAATTTAGGTATTTGCAAAAACATTTATTCCTTAAGTTTCATCATCCATCACTCTATAAAAATGTATTTTCGTTAAACACATTATAATTAAACATCATCAAAAACTCATTATCTTATACTCATTTTAAGGTAATCTATCCCTTTGTCTGATCATACCCTTTGGCTACTAACCCATCCTTGTACCTGCTGACTGTACCATCGGAGTTGAGTTTAAGCTTAAAAACTCATTTACAGCCAATGATTTTTGCTCCTAGAGGAAAAGGAACTAATGTCCAAGTGTGTGTCTCATGAAGTGCTGAGATTTCCTCTTTCATAGCAGTCAACCACTGGGGATGTTTTGAGGCTTGGAGGAAGGTTTTGGGCTCGATAAGGGGTTGAATGAAAAAAGCCTTGGATCGAAAGATACCATCTTTAGCGCGAGTCCTCATGGGATGTTCATTTATTGGAGGTGGGCGCGAGGCAGAAGTTGGTGAGGGCATTTGAGGGATAGGAGGTGTAACGCTTGAGATTTTCGCTTATTCCGCTTATTAATGCTATATTCGTAAATAGATAAATTTAAGGTCGTTTTACGAGCGGAAAATTTTATTAGAACCCTAGGAATTAATTGAGATATTTAGTGAAATAAGGAAATTTCAGAGAATCCAAATCGATAGGTTAAATAACGAATTAGGCAAAGAGTTAAGTGGAGGGGCAAAATGGTAATTAGGAAGTTAATATTTTTTTTATAAAAACAAACCCTCCTCCCCCTCTTTACGAAATGCATTCTGCAGAAAGAAAAAACTCTCCCTCCTTAGGCGATTTTCATTCCCTCAACGTTTCTCCTTCGGTCGGCGATTCCTCTTCTCCTCCTCTAGCGTTTTCTCTTCTGATTCCTTCAATGATCAAAGCCCTAGGTGAGATACAAGTACTCTAGACGATTAATTTTTGACTTTTTAGGGTTAAGAATAGTTAGGGTTTTGAAAATTTTAGGTTTATGTTAGAAATTGATAGTTCTGCCGTATTAATGACTATTAATGACGTATTTGTGATTATTGTTGGTAGTTAGGTTGGAAAATCAATTTTTGGATTGAATTTGGTGGTTGGAATGTGTCAAACACCATTAATGCTAGCTTAGGGAAGTTGTGAGCCCAAGGTGCTCGGTAAAATGCTCGAGAGAGGTAAACCAAAGTTTTAGGAAATTTGCCTTAGCTAGGAGTTTCGTTTAGTTTTGGAATTCGGTTGTTTAGGATCAATTCTAATGACGAATTGTGAAATGTCTTAGGTGAACCAAGCTTAAGGAAGGTACTCGGCTTGCTAAGGAGACCAGGTAAGTGTGTGTTAGGTTTCTGGCTCTTAAGGCCCTACATTGTACCGATGCTAGGATAATTGATTTTGATGATAGTTAATGGACTATGAGGTTTTGACGAGTCTAGTAGCCTAGGACGTTAGTGACTAGTGGTGTGTCATGTGAGCTTACGAGCTATGTACTTATGAAATGGTTATAAATTGTCTTTGATGATTGTTAAGTGTTTTAAGTGCATTTCCTCTCACGCATCATGTTCTCCTTTAACAGCATATGAAATGTTTTTACATGCATGTTTTCATGAAAAAGGAAGTAAAGAATATGTAATGTATGTAGGGTCAAGTGCGGGTAGTGAGTGAGTAGGGCACATGGAATGATATATGGCAACTTATGGCAAGACAAAACACCCGATAAATGGCAAGTCATGGCAAGTTATGTGATCAACGGGGTAGACAGGGTGGTGCATGTGACTACTACTACGTAAATCCCCCTTGTTCCCATGTATATAACGTTAAAAAAAATGAAATGAACATGTTTTCACAAGATCATTCATTCATGTATATGTTTATGTATAGTGCACTCCTTACTAAGCATTAGGTTTATCGTTTAAATCGTATGATGTAGGTGACGAAGTCAAAGGTGAGGAACCTCCCCCTGATGTCAACGTATAGGGCAGTCGACAGATGGTGCTCGTGGCGGGCGTGGAGGTGCTGGCACGGCTTATTTGACCCGTGGGTGTGCTCCAAGCGTTTTGGGTAAAATATGTAAAGGTAGTAGGGTTAGTTGTCAATGGATGTCTATTTTGGATGAATTGTAGATAGCTTGGAGTTATTGTTATTTTGGATAGGTTTAATAATGGGTTTACCTTTATGACGTTTTTATAAGTTTTTCGCTGTGTGTTTTGATAAGGATGAAATGGATTAGGTGTTGGATTTGATTTGATGAATTGTGTTTAGAGAATTTGCAAATAAAAGTGTGGTTTATATTAGGTGGAGATAGATGGGTAAATTGAGGATATGATATGGTTGATGTTTGTAGGTAAAAAGAGGGGAAAAAGCAAATGAAAAAGGGAGAAAAAGGGAGTGGGTGCGCTGGGCGCACGGCAGAAGCGCGTAGGGCGCGCAGCTGGCGCGCACAAGTGAGGCGAGCAGGGCGCGCTGCCCTGTTCCGCCGATCAATCGGCGCACAATGGCTGATTGATCGGCTGAGGTTCCTGGGATTGGGGCGCAAAACAGAGCACCAGCCGATCCATTGGCGCTTCATGGTCGATGGATCGACCAAATGTAAGGAAAAATGGCCTGGCACCCGAGAGGGCACCGATCCATCGGCTGAGGGGCCGATCGATCGGCCCCCGTGGGGAGCCAAGCGCGCGGCATGCCTGCGCAATGTCAAGGTCCAGGCTTGTCCAAGGCATGTTGCCTATGGCCACCCATGTTGTTAGGTAGATTTATTTTCTTTTTAAGTAATTCAGTTGTATCTATTTTCTTTCTATTTTTAGTAAGTGACTCATCGCCACTATAGCATGTATACTACAGTCATAGTGGAGATGATCCAGATTGCTCTTTAGGGGGAGAGGCATGACTGCACGTAGACTCTCTTACCCACTGATGTAATTTGCTATCAATCAAAGAACAAGCTTTTTACATACACTCTCTTTATGCACACTATGCTCAATGATGCTCTTTTCGATTAATCTCGCTCGCTCGTTACTTACTCGTTAGACACAAGCTCGCTCTAACGAAGTGGGCACTCGGTGCCGTTGGCACACTCGTTGGCTGACCCAATACAGGTGTGATATTGTGTGCCGCACAGTCTCGTTAAGCCCCTTTAAAGTAGGACCGTGACAGTTGGTATCAGAGCTAGGTTGGCTCAAAATCGTGAGAAATCATGCTGAAGAAAAGTTCGATGGAAAGGTCGAATGCACTATCAGATCAACTCGAACGCCTTGTCAAGTTGGAAGAAGAACTACGGTATCTGCAAGACATACTAGATAACATTCGATTCATAGAGGAACGAATGAAGGAAATGTCTGAATTTCCTACTAAAATAGCAGCTATTCACAACAGAATAGACGCCATACCGATTCCAGAGCTGTTAGATCAGGTGGAGACCTTCGAATCCTGACAAGAAAAGGGAAAGGGAGTTGACACAGGAGAAAGTTCCACAAGTGCAATAATTGGGGTCCTGGAGCGCGTCGATGAGATCGAGCTAGCTCATACCCGATTGTCAGAAACTGTGTCTCAAGTAACCAAGGACTTCAGAGCGATGTTTGATTCTCTCAGGGGCGAGATTGCCGAGATCAACATTAAACTGAACCTTACTATGAGAGCCATGGGGAATCAAACTCAGGCTACTACTGCTGCTGAATTTAGTCGAGTGAAAATCCCAAAGCCAAAAGAAATAAAGAATTTCATCTTCGACATAGAACAATATTTTAAGGCCACTAATACAGATGATGATTCGAAAGTGACCTTGGCCACAATGCATCTTAATGGTGATGCAAAACTTTGGTGGATATCAAAATACCATGATAACAGTATTGGCGAATGTGTGATTGATACTTGGGAAGAACTCAAAAGGCAACTGAAGGATCAATTCTTTCTAGAGAATGTTGAGTTCAACACCCACAAACTACTTTGAGAACTAAAGCAGACTGCAAGCATTTGTGAATATGTCAAATAGTTTTCGGGATTCATGCTGAATATTAGAGATATGTCGGAAAAAGATAAGATCTTCACTTTCATCGAAGGTCTTAAATCGTGGGCCAGAACCAAATTATATGAACAAAGGATGCAAATCCTTTCAAGCGCACTTGCCGCAGCAGAGCGGTTGTTCGATTATAACTCCGAGAACCTTGGGCCAAAGAAGAATGCTCCCAGTAGCTCAAACACAGGAACTGTTGAAAGGAAACCATTTGTCCCAAGAGAAGGCTACGAAGCATCAAGAAGTACAAACAACCAACGACCAACAAATAGGCCTATGTTATGTTTTCTGTGCAAGGGATCCCATCAAGTAGCCGAGTGTCTGCATAGATCGGTCTTAACTACCTTACAAGCTTCGATTAGGGATGACAACTCAGTTAAGGAAGTTGTTGAAGAAGAATGCACTGAGCTTGATGAAGTTGGGACTATGACTTTCTTGTCAGCTGTACAACAACAGATGGATGAATTGAGGAAGATCCCAGACAAAGGTCTCATATATGTGGAGTCATTCATCAACAATAGATCTACTAAGAGTATTGACACGATTCTGCCTTTGAATGGGTCGTGTTCTTCCTACAAATTAAATGGATGAAAGAAGAACCAGCAACAAATTGCAGGTCCGAAAATAACAGAAAAATTAGATCCGATTTGGGTGACCAAACGATAACAAAATGCTACGAAATTTTAAGAGTTTCTTAATATATGTGTCAAAAATATTTCCTTAAAGTTTCAGGTCTAGAAAATGAGAAAATTGAAAGATATGTGAAGAACGCCAGATGCTGTTTGATAAGCAATGTTTTGTAAGCTTTCGGCATACACTCTTCCGTGGAAGAATGACAGCAAATGGAACAGGTTAATGGTCACTTTCTTCGTGTATCCTACTCTGTATAGAGAGGGAAGAAGAGTGGAACTATGGCTATTCAAGCAATCGAGGGCTTGAAAGCTCAAAGGAGAGAGCTCTTTCTCAGTTCTTGACCGAATCGAGCCTTACCGTTCACCGGTCTTCAACTTTGAAATCTTCAAACGAAATTAGGCTATTCTCATATCATCAACAACCCTAACAATCACCAATAACCATACTTTTATAGACCTAGGGTGGTTGGAGGCCTTGGTTAGAAATGGGCTTCAAAATGGGCCAAAACCTTGGCCTAGTGCAATAATACATTCTTCATTTCAACCATCTTCCAAACCACCATCTAACCTAGCATACATCTAATCCTAATACCTAAGGATACATGCAATTATAAAACATTACAAAAATGGCAATGTTTGTCAAATAAAACACACAAAAAAAGTAACCAATAGAACACACATAATATTTGGTTACAATGAGTTGAATTAGGGAAGACAAATTCCCCCTTTATCTTCATGCTTCCAATCCAAGCCTTTACATATTCAACTCCTACAAAATGAGAGGCAAATGCATTAATAAATTTGTCCTTGTTGACAAACTCACTTACCTTGATTAGTGACGGGGCCTTGGGCAAATCATCCTCCCCGGCTTCTTGAGGATTTATCCTCAAATCCAAATGGTGCTCCTTCATACTCTTTTTAGCTTTTCCCGTATCAAAAGGAAAGGTGATTACTAGGTGGTAGACTACATCATTGTGGCCTTCAAAAAAGATGATTACATTAGAAAGAAAATTTGGCCATGGGTTAGGTCAAGCTTGGTAGAGTATTTCTCTTGGTAATTCTCCCATTAGTATAATGTTGAAGATGAGGAGTGCCTTTAATTCATTCAAATTTAACCTCCTTAAGATATTAAATTCTAAGTAGAAAACTAGAAACATGCTAATGGAATTATCAATAAGCTCAAAATTTAACAAGGTTAGCTTCCACAAGAACAAATGTTTTATCTTCGAGATAAGAGGTAAATTCATAGATATTCTATTATAATATTTCAAGAATGGATGTAACAAATAATACAAAATAGTAAGTGATACATAAAATGAATCCTCTCTCAAATAATCTTTAAAAGAAATTAACAAAGAGAAATTATAAGCATCATATCGAAAAATCCATTCAAGAAGACAATTAAAGTAATCTACTACCCAACCAATCTTAAATAACCGAGCAAGTAGATTATTAGGTGGCACATACCTTATATTAGATAAACAATTCTTTTCCAACATATAAGAAATAATTTCAACTTGGTATGGAAAAGAATCATAATAATTATTAAATTTAAAAGTAGTAACTCTAGTTAACGAATTAGAATCTAGAATCCGAAAAGTCAATTCTATACACATGCAAAACCAATTTGGAAATTTCATTTCTTCTTTTAAGTAAGGGCACATATAATATTCATTCCTAATCTTACTCTTAATTTTCTTTTTTTCAAGATAAATGGTTTTGAAACATACAATTATAAGTTTAAGAACTAAATTCATATCATTCAAAAATACAATCAATTCTATGGATCTACTAACACAATGTCATGTCATGATTATGCAATAAATTTCCATCGTTTCAAAGCTCAACAAAATAATAGGCATTAAAGATCTTTCCTTAACCATAAATATTAACTTCATCATAGAAATATTGTTATATTCATCTTTCACATTTATAATGAAGTAAGTAGATAAAGCATAAAAAGGTGTGGTGGCATAATTTTTTTTAATAACATGCTCAATAAGGTTATGCCAACATAAAGATTTAAAATAAAATAAAATATAATATATATTCCATCCAATTCTAAAAAACTAAGTAATTAAGTGATTTGGAGGAATAAATAAGGGTATTATGTCACTCAACATTTTGCTAGACCACTCATCCTTAAAGTTTGGCTCTATAATGCTAGAATGTCCTAAGGTTCTAGGAAGACTTCTTTCCATATTAGTCCATGAAGGGACAATGGAAAAACCATCTGTCACATGAACCTTACTCTTGGTTTGGTTTAGGAAATGATATAAATAAAGTTTACTTACTAAGTAGGACTCTTGAATATGAGGAATAGACATATATGCATAATTCACAAAAAAAGTCTCCTCTCTAATATAAGTGAGATCAATGAAGTCCTTAGTAAAAATATCCTTCCTAGGATAAAAGGGGTCAAGCAAAAGTACATCTTTGAAAGTTTTAAAATTTTGGAATTCCTTGGTTTTGGATTCTAATACTTGGGGTTCAAAGGTTTTAATGGCTTATTCCATTGGTTCACTTTCTACCACAAGAAAAGATTCCTCAAATAGCTCCTTAATTCCAAAATCTTCAATAATTTCGATTGGGGTAAGGAGTTCTCTAATATTATCACCTAGATTTTCTCCTTGTTCATCATCCCTAAGTAATGGTCCTTCCATGGGATAGATGATCTCTTCTTCATCCTCTTCCTTTCACTAAGAGATGCTTCCATAACTAATGGTTTTTCTTCCTCCTTTTCTTCTAAAGGTAATTCAATGGAGTCATCATCATCATCATCCTCATCCTCCTCTTCAATTTCATTCTCCTCCTCAGTAAAGGTTTCCTCAATAAATTTGATTTGAGTTTTGGCTAGGGAAGGGAATAGCTCACACGACATTGAGGTAGGCCAAGGGTGATATTCTTTTTGACGGGGACTTGGGAGCTTTGGTTTGTACCTAGATTTTGCTCTAGTGGCCTTAGTGCAAACTTCTTTTCCATAGGCCTTTTCATGGCTCTCCAAGTGCACATTTTTTCCTCATCATTCTCCTCTCTTTGTACTAAGAGGTTATTCCACCAATAGCTAGCATAATCAACTAGCTTCTTAGAGGCTAGCCTTATCTTTCCTTTTTCCGAGTACTCTCCAAAGGTAAAATATTCCTCAACTATTTCTATCCAAGAGAGAAATTCTTCTCTATCCAATGTTCCTCTAAAATAAGGTATAGATGGTTCCTCAAATTTATGATAGTATTGGGAAGCTCTAAAGTTTGATCTTCTTAGAGGTTCAGATCTTCTTCTAAGCATAGGTTCGTGAGGCTTCCTAGATTTGTCTAATCTCATCTTGGACACTAGGGTGCTAAGCTCTCGGTTTATCTCCGTAATTTGGTGGTTCCATTGGTTGACTTCTCTAACTATCCTATTAAGTTGGTTTTCCATGCTAGGCTCCACTCTTTTGGGCTTTGGTACTCTCAATGGGGGATAAGAGGGTAAGGTGTACTAGAGCTTCTTCTAGTAGACATATTAACCAAAAATAGTCAACACAACAATTCAAGCAAAGTCATAAACTACTAGGAGCCAAATATCCAATATCACACCAAACACAACTAGCACACAACCTCTTTTTTTTTTTATAAAAATTAAAATAAACTAAAGATTAAATAACAAAATGAAGCTCAACATGAATCGGCTAACATGCATGCAAATCATAGAAAGCAACAATCAACAATTTCAAATGTACTTTATGTTTGTGGATTTGTAACTTTCGGCTCTAAGGTGTCACTTGACTTAAGTGATATATATTCAACAATTAAAGCAGTTCAAACATCAAATTAGAAGTGCACCTATTCAGCTAACACATGCTTGCAAGTGACATAAAGCAAAACTACAAAGCAGCGAAAAGGAAAAAGTTACTAGGCAGAAACTTTGGAATGCAGTTTTGAGGGGCTAAACGACGTTTCTTGGAAACAAAACTTGACAATCTCAGGCATAGCTATGGCATCATTGTAGATCTTTTTGAGAGCTTCGATTTCCCGGGTGGCACGTAAAAAACTGACACTCGTAGCCAAAGTTATGGCTGTTTTAAGGGAGAAATGTCAAATTCACTATTTACCAATTACCCTATACTTCATCAATGACTGTTTAAACAAAAAGTAAACAAACACTCAGCTCATTCACGAATTGAAGCTCACTCAACAAAAGAAAAGCAAAGGTTAACAGCCAGCACATTTTTAAAAAGTAAACAAAACAAGAAGCATAAAGGAATATTTTCAGTTTAGGCAATGATTATGGTTAGCATTTAGGAATATTCTCAGTTTTGCATATATCACCAAATAGCAGATTTAATCAAACTACAAACAACAGATTTAATCACGTTTTATTTTAGACATGTTCATTAACAGCTCAAGGAATATTCTTGAATGAATTTTATACAAAAGAATATTCTAGAATAGTAAAGGAATATGCTGGAATAACAAAGGAATATGCTGAATTTTCAAAAACAAAATAATATCGATTTTAACTTTGAAACTTATCAGATTAACACTCTATTTCTGAATATAAAATTTTGTCTTCCATCTATAACAAGTTCGGATAAGTGCTGAGAACATTAACACACAATAAGAAGCAAGATTAAAGCACTATAAAATTGGATTAGAAACATTGAACAGATTCAAAATGCAGATTCAAAATGCAGTTAAAATATGGGTAAGAAAATGCAAACCAATTGATTACCAGCCTTCAGGAAAAAGCCATCCATGTCTCTGATACCACATGACACGATTCCGCCTTCGAATGGATCGTGTTCTTCCTACAAATCGAATGGATGAAAGAAGAACCAACAACAAATCTGCTGGTCTAAAAATAACAAAAAAACTAGATCCGATTTGGGTGACCAAATGATAACAAAATGCTACAAAATTTTAAGAGTTTCTTAATATATGTGTTAACAATATTTCCTTAAAGTTTCAGGTCTAGAAAATGAGAAAATCGAAAGATATGTGAAGAACACCAGATGTTGTCCGTTAAGCAATGTTTTGTAAGCTTTCGGCATACACTCTTCCGTGGAAGAATGGCAACAAATGGAACAAGTTAACGGCCACTTTCTTCGTGTATCCTACTCCGTATAGAGAGGGAAGAAGAGTGGAACTATGGCTATTCAAGCAACCCTGGGCTTGAAAGCTCAAAGGAGAGAACTCCTTCTCGGTTCTTGACCGAATCGAGCCTTACCGTTCACCGGCCTTCAACCCTGAAATCTTCAGACGAAATTAGGCTATTCTCATATCATCAACAACCCTTACAATCACCAATAACCATACTTTTATAGACCTAGGGTGGTTGGAGGCCTTGGTTAGAAATGGGCTTCAAAATGGGCCAAAACCTTGGCCTAGTGCAATAAGACATTCTTCATTTCAACCATCTTCCAAACCACCATCTAACCTAGCATACATCTAATCCTAATACCTAAGGATACATGCAACTATAAAACATTACAAAAATGGCAATGTTTGTCAAATAAAACACACAAAAAAAGTAACCAATAGAACACACATAATATTTGGTTACAATGAGTTGAATTAGGGAAGACAAATTCCCCATTTATCTTCATGCTTCCAATCCAAGCCTTTACATATTCAACTCCTACAAAATGAGAGGCAAATACATTAATAAATTTGTCCTTGTTGACAAACGCACTTACCTTGATTGGTGACGGGGCCTTGGACACATCAAGTACGATGATAGACTCAGGAGCTACTCAAAACTTCATTACGAAGAAGGAAGCTCACCATCTGGGTTTGAAGCTAGAAAAGAATGATGGTAGAATGAAAACAATGAATGAAAAAACGATGTCGGTACTCGGGATTGTAAGGAGAGTCCAGTTGAAACTCAGCTCATGGACAGGACTTATTGATTTCGTCGTAGCACGGATGGATGACTTTGATATTATCTTGGGGATGGAGCTCTTGATGGAACACAAATTCATCTCAATGCCCTCACCGAAATGTTTAGTAATTACCAGTAACAACCCAACTGTTGTTCCTGCAATTTTGAAACAACCAAATGTCATCAACACAAAGATGTTCTCTACTATGCAATTCAAGATATGGCTGAAACACGATGATCCAACTTACATGGTCGTTCCATTGGAGTTAAGTACAAAAAAGGAGGAAGTAATACATCCTGAAATCTCAAAAGTCTTAGAAGAGTTCAGGAGTACCATGCCCGAGTGTTTACCCAAGATGTTACCTCCAAGAAGGGACATCGATCATCAAATTGAACTGAACCCCGGATCTAAACCTCCTGCGAAGGCCCCGTATAGAATGGCTCTGCCAAAACTAAGGAAGCAATTAGAAGAGCTACTCAAGGCCGAATTCATCAGACCCGCTAAAGCACCTTTTGGAGCACCGGTGTTGTTTCAAAAGAAAAAAGATGGAGTCTGCGAATGTGTATAGATTACCGGGCACTCAACAAAGTCACAGTGCGTAACGAGTATCTCATTCCGCTATTCACTGACATTTTTGATCAATTGTATAAGGCCAAGTACTTCACCAAGCTTGATCTGCGATCAGGTTATTATCAAGTAAGAATTGTAGAAGGAGACAAACCCAAGATAACGTGCGTAACAAGGTATAGAGCCTTTGAATTCTTGGTGATGCCCTGTGGATTCACAAACGCCCCTGCAACCTCATGAATCGAGTATTTCATGAATACCTTGACAAGTTTGTGGTGGTGTACCTTGATGATATCGTGATATACAACGAGACGCTAGAAGAGCACAAGACACATCTCCGTTTGGTTTTCAAAAAGCTAAGAGAAAATTAACTACATGTGAAGAAGGAAAAATGCCCTTTTGCTCAGGAGAGCATAGAATTCCTCAGCCACATTGTTGAACAAGGTCTTCTTCGCATGGACTCTGATAAGATAAGTGCCATTAAAAGTTGGAAGACCCCGACATCTGTCACCGAACTGCGTTCCTTTCTCAGGCTTGCCAATTATTACAGACGCTTTGTGGAAGGATTTTCGAAGAGAGCCACACCCCTAACAGAACTCTTAAAGAAAGGAGTTCCTTGGGAGTGGAACTTCGAATGTCAAAAATCCTTTGCTGACTTGAAAGCAGCTATGATACAAGAGCCTGTACTTGCACTAGCCAATGTCACTCGGCCATTTGAGGTAGAAATTGATGCCTCAGATTTTGCTTTAGGAGGAGTCCTTATGTAGAATGGCCATCATATTGCCTTCGAAAGTTGCAAGTTGAAGGAGGCAGAGAGAAAATACATTGCTTCTGAGAAAGAAATGTTGGTCGTAGTACATTGTTTGCGCATGTGGAGACAATATCTACTTAGGTCGAAGTTCGTCGTGAAAACAAACAATAACTCAATCTGCCACTTCTTTGTGCAACCAAATCTCTCAGCCAAACAAGCGCGTTGGCATGAGTTGATTTCAGAGTTTGATTTTAACTTTGAACACAAGTCAGGCCAAAGCAATCTAATAGCTGATGCATTAAGTCAGAAGGCCGAATGCGCGAGTCTATGTTATCTATCTCAACTTCAAGCAAACAAAGTTAACGGATCAGGTTATGGTTAATACGGTTTGAGTTGAGAGCTGCAAAAATGTAAGGCTTATCTTCAAGATGGAGGTAAGAACATTGATGTACGAGGGAAATAGAAGAGTAAGATTTGGAGGTTAGAGGAGATTGGAATCGAGGGCGTAAACTTATCTGCAACAAGTTTGCAAACAAGAAGACCGTTGGATGGGTCATGGTACAGGAGCCAAGTGGAATAATTAGAACCCAACTAGAAGGAACAAAAGGATATGGATCATCGGGTAACTTGAGAGAAGTCCATGTGCGACATTTACGGTAAGTGTGGGGGATTGTTAGATTCAATGAGGAATTAAGATTAGAAGTTTAACTCAATGGTTAGTGCCGTACGAATAGTGAAATTCGCAATTTCAGTGGTTCGATCGTATTTGACAAGTCGAGACCAATGGATATATAAATAACTCAAGGTTAGAAGAAATAGTTTAGAGCAAATCCATGGCAAGACTTAGGGACTTAACGGTGCTCAAAGTTAATGAAGAGTTAAGTTAGACGAATGAGCATATACGTTTCAGTTAGGACATAACGAAGAAACTCCTTAACGTGACTTAGAATGAAATGTGAGATTTATAGGATCTAATTTACAAGTGAACATTGGTCTTAAGATAGTAGCAACTTAAACTCTCAGTTAAATCTGTCGAGGCCTTGAATGTATTTCTGGAGAAATAGTTGGCGAAAAATAGCAATAGAAAGAGTTAAGTTGAGAGAACCGCATCGAAACAGGGATTGAGGTTGGTGAGTTACCCGAGGAAGGATGTGACGTAGGATATTATTGATGGGATACCTTGCAAATATAAGAATGGAATTCTAGTTGATAAGCTCACATGGAAATAGCTATTAAGACCCGTGAAGTGTCCAAGGAAGGGTACAATTGGGGTACTGTTGACGAAGAAGTTATACATGAGCATTACTAGAGAAATGTAGACTCGGATGGTTATGGTAGTGACTAAGGTTAAGGCCAACGAACTTATACCTGAGTTTAGTGTACAGCTCCGATATATATATAGAAATTGTTATACCCGATAGGTAGATAAGGTCGTAGTGTAGTTGAGATTTAGCATTGGAGTAAGTACTTTAAGAAGGCTTTGAGAGCTTGAAGTGGTTAGGTACGTATTTGATAGGCACAGGATTAAGAAAGTTAGGAACTAAATGAACTCAGTTTGAGAAATCGGAGTTAAAATAGAGGGGAGTTCAGATGACAACCTAGGGTGTTGTTAGGAATCCTTGAACGATAGTCAACCCAAATGACGTTAGAAAATTGAAGTTATTTTGAGGATTGAGGATACGAGATAATCTTTAGGGAGAAAAACCCTAATCATGAGGCCAATTGATAAGTTGGAGAGTTTAACGTTCTGGAAGATTAAATATAGACTAACGAATGCTCTAGTCGTTAGGTGTCAAGTACACAGTTAGAGATCGTTGATTGAGGGCTTAAGGAATTTGGCAAGGTTTGATGTGTAAGCGAAGACGTGCTTAAGCCAATTGAAAGTAAGGATTATGGTTAGGAGATTAATGTGAGGATTGAGTTGGTGTACATACCGACTGTGGGTGGAGTCGATGAAATTATGTTAAGTTTAAGTTACAGCCCAGAAGTTGAAAGAAATTGAAAAATTAAATTACTAGGAGATCTAATCTGTGAGTGATTAAGTGAAAGACGACGCTTACACAAATATTAAGGTGACAAGGTATGCCGTCGGATAAATTGGTTTGAGATTTAGAAATTTGTTACATTCAATACCTGAGTAAGGACGAATGTGAATCAATTGAGAATAGGGAATATAAAGAGTAACCGTAAGCAGAGATAGAGTCGAAACTTTTATTTGGAGAGATAAGGGAAAGAAACTAAAAAAAAAAAAAAAAAACGAAGCGATTGTGAATTAAGGTATAAGGTCGCAAGACATGAGGCAGTAATGCCAAGGACTGCAAGTGAAGTCAAATTTTGAGGACAAAATTTAAATAAGGTGGATGGAATGTAACACCCGGTTTTACGGGATTTTGTAATTCCAGAATATAATGGTATTTTTGTAAATATGTCGAATTAAGTCTGTTTTGCGAGCAATGAGCGTTATTACGATCCTAATAATTAATATGGATTTTAAGAAAATTTTGAGAATTTTAGGAGTTTAACGCTAATTTTACGAGAATTACGTTTCTCATAATATAAAGGACAGTTGTGGTAAAAATAGTAAACGAGGTCCGAATTGCAAACAGGACAGTTTTAATAGAACCCTAGTAATAAGTTGGATTTATTGGTGAAATAAGGAGATTTGGAGAAACCGAATCGCTAGCTAAATAACGAAACAAATGACAAAACAATTAGAAAATCAAAGGAAGGGCAAAACGGTCATTTGACAAGTCAAAATTATAAAACAAAACACAATTCTTCTTCTTCTCCAGAACGCTTCACCCGATTTCTTCTCTCCCTCTCCCTCAGGCGATTTTTCATCGCCTCTCATGGCGTTCTCACTTCCGACGCCCGTTCTTCCTCCGGTTGACCTCTGTTCTTCACGTTTTCTTCCCCAAACTCGATTATAGGTAAGGTTCTATGGTTTTGGAAAGTTTATTCGTAGGTTTCGGGTTGTTTAACGTTAGGGTTTACGTTTAGAGTTTCGTTAAAAACGTGATTTAGGGTTTGAAATCGATAGGTTTACTGAATTTATGAATGTATTGAACGTATGGAGCGTTATTGGACGAAGTTAAGTGATTTAGGACGAATGTTAGGGTTTAATGAATTTTTGAGATTTTTGAAAAAACTCGTTAATGGTAGTTTGAGGTATCGAGCGTAAATTGTTCGATAAAATGCCTCGATTAGTTAAATTAGAATTTTAGGAAACTCCTTTAGTTAAGGATTTCATTAATTTGGACGTTAAATGTTCAAACGCGTTTTAATGATAATTGTTGTGAATTGCCTTAGGTGAACCACGCTCGTGGATGGAGCTAGCATTGCAACGGACGCGAGGTAAGTTCTCGTGACTTACTGTGGCCGATTAGCCTACACCATATGTCGAAAATCGTGTTGAGGATACGTTGATGCTTAATTGTTTATGTTGGTCATTGTTTTGTCTAATTGTTTTGGTTGGGTAGTTTAGGTTCGGTTGCTTTATAGGTTAATTGTTGTGACGGTATTTGTAGTGTTTTGATGGTATTTGTAGCGTTTTGATGGTATGCTCTTTATGTATGTTTATATTGAACTGTTCATGCATCATGGTTTCAAAACGTCATGAAAATGAATTTACACATAGATTTCATGAAAAGAACACGCATGTAAAGGCAAAGTAAAGTATCACAATAAACAACCATGACATGGGGTTATCAGGGATGATGTTCAGACCTGGCGTTCTGTGGTGAGCGGGTTTTCCTTCCTTTAGATGGTGTGGGCTGTTTATTCGCTTGACGTGCCTTATCTATCTGTCGAGCGTTTCCGATAACCATAGACTGACACGTACTGATATATGAAATGACATGGACGGTTTTTATGGCATTGAGCATACATGATCATGCATAGGCATTTACGTAAAATTTACTGAGATTTTTATCTCATAGGTGTCTTTATGGTGTAGGTGACATTGTGCAAGGTGAGGACGAGATCCCTCCACCTGAGGAATGATGCAGTTGATGGAGGATGGCCCGTGGGAGTGCGCTGGGCAGTCGATGCGGCTTTTGACCCGTGGGGGATGTATGTAAGTATTTTGGGGATACGATAGTTAGATCGCAGGAGAAATTGTATAGATTGAACATATTAGGATGTTTAAG
This sequence comes from Begonia masoniana, assembly GCA_022432975.1. NCBI lineage: Eukaryota > Viridiplantae > Streptophyta > Magnoliopsida > Cucurbitales > Begoniaceae > Begonia > Begonia masoniana. The sequence goes on along the minus strand of CM039508.1, from coordinate 8,153,927 downwards.
ATCTGATTAGGGTTTATGTTTTATGTTTTGAAGAGCTATTTTATAAACTGTTTTGAAAAGTATTTTATCGATGATATACTGTAACTGCTGGATGATTTATATTATAGGGATATGCTCAATTTTTAAATGGATTCACGCAGTTCGTTTTCGTGAAAAGGTATTTCGTGTTAAATACGTTTTGAGTCGGTTTGAGTGAGGTTATAGAAGATGTACGAGTATTGGGCAATTTTATGATGAAAGTGTGAATTGTGCTGTTATGTGTATAAGTATGCAGGGAAAAGAAAGAAAAAAAAAGAGGAAAGAAAAAAAGGTGAAGGAGGCAAGGAACCTGCCGATCGATCGCCATCAATCGGCAGGATGATCGCCGCTCTCTAGAATTTTTCCAGAGAGCCTGGCGATCGATCGCCCAAAAGGGGCGATCGATCGCCACTGTGGGGGCGATCGTCCCCCCCCCCCCCCCCCCCCCCCCCTCATTTTGTATGTTGGCGATCGATCGCCTGATATGGACGATCAATCGCCCCTATAGATTTTGGGACAAATGTCCCTTTTGCCCCTCAGTGCTTTGGCCGATGATTTAAATGTTTTTAATTGTTTTAAACATTTGTTTTAATTGTTTTATTTCAATTGTTTTAAGTTTTATTAAAGTGATTTTCAAAATAGTTACGAACGATTTTAACAATTTAGTCTACGATTTAAATTCCGCTCAAAAGTCACGAGGTTTACAAGGATAGTAAAAGGGTATGATGATAAGGATAAAAAATATATACGAGAAAATAAGGGTACAGTATTAGGGTCGCTACATTAGGGATTAGGGCCGTAGCCCAATATCCTCCCCTCACGGCTTTGTTTGGCGAGGACTTCCCAGTCGGTCACCCTACCTGGTACTACTCTCGCCGAAGCACTTTTAACTTCGGAGTTCTTATGGGATCCGTTGCCAATTGTGCTCCAAAACGCGTCTTACTATTTTGGGAGGGTCTCTTTACATATGTTTCATTTCCACATACTTCCCCAAGCGATGTGAGATTGTGACGACCCCCTTTTCTACGACCAAACTCTCCGGCCCAAGTCCAACCCGGGATCTGCGAAGTTTTAACCCAGCACGTCACCCTCCGGCCCAAGTCCCACTCGAGATTCGCGGAGCACTGGGTGGTTCCTCCTCATACATGTCCATTCGGGTCATCACAATTACCCCCCCTCAGGGGCCCAACGTCCTCGTGTGCCACATTTCCGGTTGGGTATAGTCTCTGATACCATTTGTAACGACCCCTTTTCCCAGCAAGATATTGTTCGCTCTGGGGATTGGGCCGTAGCCCAATATCCTCCCCTCACAGCTTTGTTTGGAGAGGACTTCCCAATCGGTCACCTAACCTGGTACTACTCTCGCCGAAGCACTTTTAACTTCAGAGTTCTTACGGGATCCGTTGCCCATTGTGCTCCAAAACGCGTCTTACTATTTTGGGAGGGTCTCTTTACATATGTTTCACTTCCACATACTTCCCCAAGCAATGTGGGATTGTGACGACCCCATTTTCTACGACCGAACTCTCCGGCCCAAGTCCAACCCGGGATCCGCAGAGTTTTAACCCAGCACGTCACCCTCCGGCCCAAGTCCCACTCGGGATTCACAGAGCACTGGGTGGTTCCTCCTCATACGTGTCCATTCGGGTCATCACACAGACAGGGAAAAGGTGGGTAGTGGTAAGCTGGATGTGGCGAAAGTGGAAAAAGAAAAACTCGATTCGACAAAAGTGACGTGTCGAGAGATATAAATTTTGTTGAAATCAGGGTCGAAGCAGTGTAGCCTTTGTGGTGGTTGCTTGGCCCTAGATAGACATAGGGTAGAGAACGAAGCTGTAACATGTGTTTGTTGAACGGTCAAACGAAAGGAAAACACAGACAGCCAAACACATGGAGCGATGAGTAGTCAGAAGTAGATTGAAAAAGACATTCAAAAGGGGATTTGTGTGCTAGAATAGGAGTAGGTAATAAGTTGATTAAGTTATCGGACTGTGGTAAAAGCATAAGGCCAGAAGTGTTGAGGAAATGAAGAATGAAATAATAGTGCAAGTCCAGTCTCAACAACATGACGATTTTTTCGCTCAACACGATCATTCTGATTTGAAGTGTATAGTCAAGATATACGGTGAAGAATGCCTAGAGACTAAAACAAAAGAGATAGAGATTTGAATTCTCCAGCCCCGTCAGATTGAACACTTTTAATGTTAATTCCAAATTGAATGAGAACAAATTTATGGAAATGAATAAAAACTTGGTAAACTTTACTTTTTAATTTTAATGGAAACAACCGAGTGAACCGAGTACAATCATCGACAAAAAGAACAAAATAACGTACACCAGTAATAGAATTTACTGGGGATGGACCCCAAATGTCACTATGTACAATATCAAAAGAAAATTTTGCATTTGATCTTGAAACTGGAAACGGCAAGCGATGAGCTTTACTCATCGAACATGAAGCACAAAATTGAGGTATTTGAGACTGGGACACAGAAAGATTGCTGGATTGTAAGACACGCCTTAAAACAGCAGAGGATGGATGTCCTAGTCTGCAGTGCCAAAATAGGGAGGGGTGACTGGCCAAGGAAGGGAGACGGGTATGAAGAGCGTGAACTGGAAAGAGAGGCAGAACTTGGTAGAGTCCAGAGCAAAGTCTGGTGAGACTGTTTGTCCTTGACAAAGAAAAACGTTGGGTGAAACTCAACATAGACAGAATTGTCTGTGCACAATTTTTGAACACTAAGCAGATTATGAGATAAACGAGGAAAATGACAGACAGTATTCAAGGTGAGAGGCCGAGAGATAGAAGGAAGAATGACATAACCAATTTTTGAGATTGGAAGTAAATTACCTTTGGCAGTGGCGATTTGCAATGTTCCAGCGTAGGGCTAAGGATGTTGGAGAGCAGAGGCATGAGGAATGAGTTGGTGGGTGGTGCTGAAATCCATCAGCCACGGAGCGGAGGAGGGAGTTGGGAACGATGTTGGCAAAATCCCGGTGCTAGAAAAATGAGATGGTTCGTCAGCGGTGAAGGGAGGTGGAGAAGCGAAAAATGCAGGAGGGTGTAATTCAGGAGAGTTGTGAGCTGCTAGGTAAGGCGGATGAGTTTGAGTCAAGTGAGCCAAGTGAGCTACTGAGTTTGGGGGAACAAAAGGGTTATATGTATGTTGGGCCGAGGCAGTGGGTCGGTAAGCTGGATTGAGCTGTTGATTAACAGGCCGGTGCAGAATGACCCACTTTTTGGCAAATCTAGCACCGGGCTTTGTAGTTTCTGCTTGGCTTGTGTCCACGCCAATGGTAAGCGTTCTGGTTGGTTTGATGAAAACCAAGAGGAGGTGTTTGGCTGGAAAGGACTTGACGGTGGTGGCCGAAAACCAGAGTACCAGTCTGGGCGAGAAGGACGAATAGTTGATAGCGTGCGCTTGAAGTTGGTCTAGTGGCGAAAGAACAACAGAATTTCGTTTTTCCAGACGAAAATCAAAAATCTGCAAGAAACTGTGAATCTCTTCCAGTGGGGGTTGGTCTGGCCGATTTGTGATGGAAACGACGAATGCATCATACTCACTTCCAAGACCTCCCAAAAAATACAGCAACCAATTCCGGTAAGACACTGGCTCTCCAACCTCTGCCAGTGTATTGCACAAGTTCATAATTTTCTGAATATATGTTGTTGCTGAAAAATCGTCTTTTGAAACAGAGTGTAACTGGCTTCGAAGTTCTGCAATTCTCGCCAACGAGGAAGAAGAGAAAACGCGAGCTAGAGCTCCCCAGGCGTTTGGTAAAGGATACGATTTGAGGGAGCAAATCTTCAGAAATGGATGCAAAAATCCAACTCAGGACAAGCGCATTATACCTCTCCCTAATACTTAATTCTGGATTAATGTGAGATGAGAGGGAGTCGAGGAACTGGGGAGGTGGGGGCAAAGAACCATCCAGGATTTTGTTGATGCCATTAGCAGTGGCAACATGGAGGAACTGGGCTTTCCAGATGTGTTAATTGATGTTACTGAGTTTGATGGTTAAGGTTTGGGTAGGAGAAGAAAAATGAGGTAGTGAGAGAGAGGGAGTTGCTGAGGGGAAAGAAACAGTGGAAGGAACATTTGAGCTGGAAAAAGCCATCTCTTTTTGCTCTGATACCATGAAACGATTTTGATTCGGTGAACGACAACAAAACGAGGAAGAGCAGCAGATGATAGAGAGAGAAAATAGATTGACATATAAGAGAAAATGATTTTCTGTATTACTGTCAATCAAAGATGTGTTTTTACATATATCAAGAAGTGTAACTAAAACATATAACTAAAACTTCTAACTCAACCAGAATAGTAGATACATTTACATTAACAGTTCTAACCTTCACATAGCGGACTGTCACAGATAATTAATTACTTATATAAATTATTTAGTAGATTATATTTTCAATGGATTATTAGATTAAATAAAATTAAGAAAATATTTAAAAGATTAAAAGGAAAGCTTCGGGGAGAAGCCATTGCCATTACAGGCTGCCATTTTAGTTTCTCATTTTGGCGCCTCGAACGCAATTTCAATCGAAAATAATTTCCCTCCATTTCTCTCTTTTCTTCTCCTCCTCACAGTGGGTCGCAAGACAAGACTCTGCGTCTCCCATTTATTGGAGTTTGCTTGAAGAATGGAACTTTGATACTTTAGTGGAAGGGGGATATTCGCCGGTGATTTCTCTCCAATTGTACTGTCGGAAATGGAGCAGCAAAGAAAACAGAAGACTGTTCAGGAAAACGATGAGATCGAGGAGATGCAACACGGTCCGTTTCCCATAGAACAGCTTCAGGTTTTACATCTCTTTTTATCTAATTTCGCTTGCGTTTCTTCTCTTTTAGTTTGCATTTTGATGGTAACTTTGACATTTGATGGTGCTGTCCAGAGCTGGTTGGGGTTTTTTCCCTTTTTCTTTTTTGACGATTGATTCTTCTTATTTTGCCCATTTTCTCCTAACCCTAATTTACAATTTTCTTGTTTTTGTTTTTCTTCTCAAGAACACCCAAGAAACAGAATTATTTGCTCGTTGGTTGTATTGAGATTTTTCAATCTTCGATGTTGCAATCTTTCTTTGCTGACGAATTGAAAATCTTTTTTTAATCTAGCTATTCTGCGTTCTTGACAATTTTCTTTGTATCTTTCTTTGCCCAATATCCAACTAAAGGCATCCGGCATCGCGTCCATTGACATAAAGAAGCTCAAGGATGCAGGTCTCTGCACTGTAGAATCCGTTGTTTACTCTCCCAGGAAAGAGTTGCTGCAAATCAAAGGCATTAGCGATGCTAAAGTCGACAAGATCATCGAAGCAGGCATGACGTTCTTATCGTTTGCTTGTTCAGATCATTTATCTTGTTGAATGAAGTTAAACTTATCTCTTCCCTTTTCCATCATTGTCAGCGTCCAAGCTCGTACCTTTGGGTTTCACTAGCGCTAGCCAACTTCATGCCCAGAGGCTTGAAATCATTCAAATTACTTCTGGATCCAGAGAACTTGATAAGATTTTGGAAGGTAGCTCTTTTAAACTTCTCCCATCTCAATGCAGCTACTTTTTGGAATAAAATTTATTTGTTTACGATTTCACATTCCTGCTCCATTTTTACAGGAGGAATTGAAACAGGGTCAATTACAGAAATTTATGGTGAATTTCGCTGTGGAAAAACTCAGCTTTGTCACACACTCTGTGTCACTTGCCAAGTAATTCTTTTTCCATCAACTTTTTCCTTGACATAAATATTCTTTGATGATATTTTAGTTCTAATCATTGAGTTGGGAGTGAGAAGCCTGAGCAGTCACATGCTTGCATATGCCAAGCTTTTGAATAATTACAGCGTTTAGACTATAGTTGTAATATAGAATATACCCTTAAAATGTTGCTTCTCAGCTTCCATTGGATCAAGGTGGTGGTGAGGGAAAAGCAATGTACATTGACGCAGAAGGTACATTCAGGCCACAAAGACTATTACAAATAGCTGACAGGTGCTTCATAGCTACATCAAGATAGTAATATCGTTGTTTGGTGTTCTTCACAAATTGCTAATTGCAGTGAATTCATCAGGTTTGGATTGAATGGTGTCGATGTTTTGGAAAATGTGGCATACGCAAGAGCATATAACACTGATCATCAGTCAAGGCTTTTGCTGGAAGCCGCTTCAATGATGGTGGAAACAAGGTGGCCGAAGAAAATTACTTTTACTTTATTCGAAGACTCACAGATTGTCCATAGTCAACAGCATATATTACCATTCTGGTATAAGATGCAGGCTTATAAAATTCTTTTATGGCAGATTTGCTCTTATGATAGTAGACAGTGCTACTGCTCTCTACAGAACAGATTTCTCTGGACGAGGCGAACTTTCAGCCCGCCAAATGCACCTGGCTAAATTTCTTCGGAGTCTTCAGAAGTTAGCTGATGAGGTAACAGCAGTCTAGAATTAAATTGATTCTTTTCATACCTATGTTGATAAAGCACTTGCCCAAGTTTCTATTTTTGAAAAATACGAGATAATCGAAAAGACTAATGTACCAATCATTGTTTGACACGTCAGTATGTTTAGTAAGTAGAATAAGACAGGTAAACGTAGCATTTTCTAATAAAAAATACTAATTGTGCACTTCTATTCTTCATGTTAGCTGCATCTACCAATACTCTAGCAATGCAATTAAGATTAAGATTGTTGATTTTTGTGTGTTGTACGATGTAGTTTGGTGTTGCTGTTGTTATCACAAACCAAGTAGTTGCGCAAGTGGATGGTTCGGCAATCTTTGCAGGGCCTCAAATCAAGCCTATTGGTGGGAACATTATGGCTCATGCTTCTACCACAAGGTACTGTCTTAAAAAGCTGTTTTAAATCTTGAAAAACATGTGCGAGCTAGAACTGCATTTTTCGACAACAGGATTGCGTTGAGGAAGGGGAGAGGGGAGGAGCGCATTTGCAAGGTGATAAGCTCTCCTTGTTTGGCTGAGGCCGAAGCTCGGTTTCAGATTTCAGCCGAAGGTGTTATCGATGTCAAAGACTGATCCGTATCAGACAATACGCCACCTTTTTCCTTTCGGTTCATATCTAGAATACAACACTTGTGTTGAAATGAATGTTGTCCCCGTTTGTTTTGAGCAAATCCGGTTGTAGGCATGTTCATATGATTGACAATGTCCTTCAGTTCATTATTGTATCTAAAATTCTGCGTGGGAGAGGGAGAAGATTGCGAAAAGACGCCTACTTATAGAAAGTAAATTCAAGATTGTGCGTATTACATTAAGACATTGATCTGTCACGTAAAGGTAAATTTAAACAAAATTTAAAACCCTGCTTTAGCTATTTATGATTTTCGTTCTGCAACATATTTCCTCTAGAAAATGAAACAAATCCAGAAACAATGTATTTCTTCACATCCAATGCAACATCTCTCTAGTTACCATTAATGTTCAAAGGTCTGTCTGCATGCCAAAGCCCGATAAATCCAACACAACGAAGGAGACTGCTAAGGTAGTGTGCAACTGTAACAGAGTGTCACGGTAACAGGTAAAAATAATATAAAATTAAAAGATAAACATAGAATTACTTTCAAGAAATTGTACAACCTTTATATAATTTCATGGTTCTCATTATCTAATCCTTGGATATTGTCTTCATGTATTTGAATCTTTCTAGCAGCGAAAGTAAAATCTTTTCAACCAACGTACCTTGAACATTGTTACTGAAATATTGGATTGGCCCCCCACGTTTATTTACTTGTAAGGAGCAAATATAATGGATGAGTTGTGACCACCAAACCCAAACGAGTTAGACAATGCAACATTCACGTTTAGTCTTTCTTTCTTTGAACCCACTAGCACGTTAGCATCCTGCATTCATGCAAATAAGTGAATGGTTATTTTGTATATTTGGCAGAGTAAACTATATGCCTCACAAAACGTCAGAAACAATAAGCTAACCACGCCTTTGTCCGGGCTTTCTAGGTTGATATTGGGATGAATCCATCCTGTCCGTATTGCCTACAAGAATTTAAAAAAAAAAAAAATTGAAGGGAACAAAAGGCATAAATAGGTGACGCCTAATTTGAATCTCTTAAAAAAGTCGATGAGAAAGTATCAGGTTCATGAATTTCGTACCTGCACTGTTGCAACAGCTTCAACAGCACCTGATGCTCCTAGGAGGTGACCAATCATGGACTTAGTGGAGTTGACTCTTAACTGAAAAAAAAAAAAAGGATTCTATAAGCCAAGCAATACATGATTAGTATTAGCAATTTATGAAGACAGGAGATTAAGTTGCCTCAGGATTCTTTCCAAAGCAATGAATAAGAGCTTGATATTCTTTCAGGTCTCCAGCTGGGGTGGACGTGGCATGTGCGTTTATGTAATTCACATCGGTCTTAGATACCCCAGACTGAGCTAATGCTTTTTCTATGCAAAGAATAACGCCAACCCCTGTTTAAGATGAGAAATAAGATAGATATCAATGAGAGTTGTAGCTTGACTTAAGAAGGCGGGTAATGTATAAGAATGTCACTCATAACTCCATTCACAGATGAACTGGTACCAAATTAAAAAGGCCAAATACTAGCATATTATTGTGCACATTTATCATGTAAGTGTTGAAATCATATTTGGTAGTTTTTAAAATGGTTTTCAACGTTGAGATTGCAGAAAAAATGTTGTTTTTGAACTTAGAATAGACATCCGAGAAGAAGTTCGAAGGGAAAAGGCAATAATCAAAGAATATGCAAACATGATGAAATAACTTCAACAACAGAGTTCTGACATAAGATACTATCGATTTATAGGACGCCATCAAATTTCTTTTTTGCAAAATAAGCAAATAGATAAAGCATTTTTGAAACTTTCTTTTCTTTTTGTTTCTACATCTTAACTTGTATGTTCTGCTTTCTTGAATATGAAGGAAACCTTATTCTTCATATTCTACATATACTCTTTTTCAATAAAAAATTTGTTTCTTATCAAAAAGTGTTCAGATAATTCGTAGGAGGATGGAGTCCTTATCTTCCTTAATAATCTAAAGTACTATTCTCCAATGAGTTTAATCTCAACCAGGCACCATGAGATATCGCCTACAATTCATTAGACCATATAACTTGATAGAAAATTTGACCTTATAATCTTTTATAGGACGTTAGACCCTATAGTTTGAAAAGATTCTCTTCAAATGTAAAGTTGTATGAAAATACAATCTCAGTGTTTAAGGATAAGGATTATTTCTGTGGATCCTTGAATAAATCTAAACTAAACCATTAGAGTTGACAGCAATAGTCTAGATTTCGCAAATGAGAGGTGAGGAAATAACTGAACCATACACCATTCTAAATTGATATTGATTAAAGAAGTACTGCGGATGTAAGATATTTAAGAGACCTTATAATTTAACATTAGTAAAGAGGATGTGGCTATTGGGAACCAGGGATTATTGGTAGGTTCTTAAGAGCTTAGAAGTGCGATGAAGTGTGGGAACAGAAAAAATCTGGCTAGTTTGGTGCGGTTGTGCATGTTTTCATGTGTGTGGAATTAGAGTTTAGGGTAGAATGATTTTTTATGAGGAGCCATATTTTGTAATACCGTTAAATGGTGGACAAATAGATAGATTTAAATTTCATGCTTCCTCTATCATTAGAAGCTCTCCCTTGCAATTTTCATAATTCATACATCAATACAATTTTGTTCACCAAAAAAAAAAAAAAACAAGTATACTTTCCTCCAATCGATAGGGGTTCGATGAAAATAACACTGACGTGTCATCAAGCAAAAATAGAAAGTACGCACATTTATTATTCAGAGCATAATTAATGGAAAGCAGAGATCAAACATTTCAGCAATTTCTAACTTAAAAATACCGTAACTCCTTGCATAACATTTTAAGCCGAGGAACATAAAAGATTACCCTCTGGGTGAGGTTCTGTCATATGATAAGCATCGCAAGTGAAGCTGCCGCCAAGAAATTCAGCATAGATTTCTGCTCCTCTTTTCTGCGTTAAAAGAAGTAGCTGTTACAGCTAATTATGGAAAATATGCAAGATTATGAGTGGCAGAGCCATGATTGAGCACCCTAATTTTGTGAAGAAGAGAAAGTAATCATATAAATAGTCAACATGTAGTAGTGGTATTGAGGTAGTATCAATTACCGACAGTTTTTTCCTTTGGATTAATACGAATATATATATAAATGAGCACAACAACTTAAGTTAGTTTTTTAGACAGTTAGTTAATTTGTTATGATATAACAACAGGACATCCTAATTTGAATATTTGTCAACGTCAAATTACTCCATTCAAAATTAAAGATATTAATGCAGCATACAAGCCGAGCGTATTAATAATAGACTATTGTAATACGTTGACAGCAAGTAATCTTTGTTTCCTATAAAAATGTTTTAGAAAATGAATAGACTGAATAGCTCCTCTCCAAAAAAATGGGGCACGTACATGCACTTTAACATAATGAAGAGTCAAAAAGAGAGAGAACCAAGTTGAAACACCAATCTAAATATAAAGTAAAACAATCTACCATGTAAACAATAATACCTTAGCGTGCTCTAATTCTTCTAGAAGCAAAACACCAGCTCCTTCCCCCATTACAAATCCATCCCGATTCTGGTCAATGAAAAAATAATTCTAAGCCAAAAAAGTCACTAGAAGAGAAAATCAGGATCAAAGTTATTCCTGATCAACATACCTAAATGCCAAGCATGTCACTACATGTGTGTGTGTGTTAAATATTTTCATAGCACCCATTCACAACCTCTCACTTAAACTTTGAGTTCAATCTCATGCAGATTTGCAACAAATCCCTTAATTGGTACGTCGTCGGTTTTCCCCATGCAGATGAGATACCTAGCATAAGGTATGAAAGCAAAGAGCAAACTCAAAGAAATGGTGGAGTGTCAAGTCTATGATAAGGCTCCAATCGACTTAGGCTGGGGGTCGAACAAAATTAGGATTATGAGAGAGAAAATGCACGTGAGATAAATGTTCAAATGCACTGTTGGTGTGAGAATGATTAATAGGAAGAATAGAAGTTTTCTACATATATATACTAGTTAGATATCTAGGAAATTATGGGGAAGAAATTGAGTTGAAAATTAGGAGAGAGTTGCGCATCTCAGAGTGCTCATTAGGGAGTATTTCATCTTTCAATCAATATACTTTCTAGGTTTTTTCTCTTCACTATATTTAGGTTCCTATCATTCTACTGATAAAAAAATATATAATCAAATATCTAGACAGTAAACAATACCACTGGCACACAACTATTTTCAGTCACATGCAAATTATAGGTACCAAAATATATTTTCCGAAAAATTAAATTATTTATATAGCCCATAAATCCAGGTTGGTAACAACTCAGAATGGTAGGCGGGGTGTATCATTTGGTTGAGACCAGGTCAACATTATCTATCAGTTTTAGTAATAGGGTGTACTTATTCAAATAAAGTTGATGAATGGAGTAGTAAACTTCAGATGATGGACAAAAAAGACTTCATTTATAGCAGGAAAAATACTTAGAAGAGAACTAATTACCGAATCCCAAGGACGTGAAGCTTTGGTGGGATCATTGTTCCTCTGTGAAAGTGCTCTGCAAGCAACAAAACCCCCCAAGCCTGGAGAAAGATGAAGAAACAAAATATAACTGTTGATTGAATTGAGTAAAATCTAATCCCAACATAGTGGATACCGTAATGAAGCATTACCAATAGGGATAATTACTGCATCTGAGCCACCACAAAGCATGATATCCTGTATAGTACACCAGAAAAATAGAAATAAACTGAGATGCCATTACATTACGCTTTTATTTACTTTACATTGCAAAAGAAATTTTAGTTTGGTACTAGTAATGAAGGATTAAACCAGAGAAGTAGGTAGAGTAAACAAGAGGATCAAATCTCATGAAATTGATAGTCCCGAGTCTGAGAAGACAATTAAACTCAACTACATGGAAAATAGAACAAAAGTCTAAGTATGTACTGAACTTACAGCTTCGCCTCTAATTATATGATTTGCTGCATTTAATATACAGAAGTTACTTGTCGCACAAGCAGTTGAAATTGAGTAGTTTGGACCCATCCATCCCTGTATTCAAATGAGGAAGTTGAAGTAAAATGTAAATCCATAGCTCCATTAATATCAATATCTTTATATGTTGCTGCCTCAATAAGTTCACACTGACCAGATCCATAGCTAGCATGGCAGAACCCATGTTAGTAGTTAGCAAATGGCACACAGAAAGGATTCATTTTCTTATATGAAATCCGTAGAGCTTCAATTGCATCAGTTAAAGACCTGTTAATCAAGACAGTATTAGAAAAGGAAAAGAAAAGGCATTTAAATCAAATACTTAACCCGATTACTCATTTCATCAGCAAGTCCCGGGGCTACCATTTGGGGGATTACAAATGCTTTTAAATTTTTAGCAAAAAAAATGTGACTGATCCCTCTATGATAAAAATGATAATCCAGGTTTTACCAGCTTAAGTTATATATAAATCCTCCCTATGTAAAAAGAAAATTATGATAACCATAGCAGTTTAAGTCCTCCAAAACCTACTTATAAATCGTGAGTGTAGGATAGGTTCAAATCCGATGTATCACAAACCATACTCATATATCATGATGACTCGTACAATATTATGTTACCAAACCAAAGTTTTATCAATATCAATTGAATGCTTGCAAGATAAAATAGAAAGCACAAACAGTTGGGTTACCTTCATGCCACCCATTGCTGAACCAATCAACACTCCACATTTAGTTTTATCCAACTCACTCATTACGTCTTCTGTAATTCCACCATCTGCAAGTGCTTTCTTTCCAGCAGTAAGCATGTATAGCATGAACTTGTCCATCCTCTTGGAAAGTTTTGGTGCAATCCAACCATCGGTAGAGAACGATTTAATCTCGCCAGCTATTCTCTAAAAGGAAAAAGAAAAAAAAGTAAGACCAGTCACCAGATAGATAAGCAATGAAAAGTTAAAAAGACCTAGAAATATTTACAGTGGGGAATTGAGCACAATCAAATGTCTCAATCTCACTTATGCCACTGGTACCCTCAAGCAAATTACTGTAGAAAACATCTGGATCATGACCAAGTGGGGTCACAACACCCATTCCAGTGACAACTACACGCCTTTGTTTGGTCAGAGGCTTCTTTTTAGTAGAGACTTCTTCAGCTGGCTGCACAGCTACGGCCATGGCCTTGCCTGAAGTTCATTGAAATATTGAAAGAGACAGAAAGCTTCATCTATTTGTCGAAAAGTATAGAATACAGTAAATAAGATTCTGCGTAGATAGTTTTTTTTTTCAAATTCATTAATTCATCAACAGTTGATGAGGATCGATCTCTATGTCAAGATGCATTCAGTAAAAGTGTGTAATTTTAACTCATACGCCATATCAGCAGTTCACGTGGCTTTATTTTCATGTTCACACAAGTTCCATAGAAGTTTATGTAAGCGTGTGTATCTAATCTCCTTTTTGTCCATTTAACTCGTATTAATAGTTCGGGCATGAAAAAATTAAATCCTGGGATTGAAATCAGTGAAGGACCAATCAAGAGTTAAAAAAAATATAAAGTCTTCAATTTTAAATGACTAAAGGAGATTATATGTCTAACCTGGCATTGATGAACTCAAGAAATTTAATTCCATCCAGAAATGAAGAAACTAGAGAAAAGGGAAAAAATCGAAAGTAACAGAGTAGAGAATCTTATTCTTTACAAAGTGGAACATGAACCTGTAGTGAAGAAGAATTTGGGATGATACTGATAATAAGGAACTACGATTCTTTCCACTGCATTAAGCTACTTATTGTTTTTCTATGAACCAGCAGCTTTATGATAACAGATAATAATATCACCTAACATAAATGGAAGAAATACGATTTCAAATCCAATTTTAGATATATGAACTCGAACAGAATTTAGCACACTGCGACGAGTGAAAACCTATCCATGACATGTAATAATCAAAGAAATTCACGTCCAAAACTAATCTACTATACCGGGATGAGCAGGTCGATTTGAATGCCGATTCCCGCGATTGGTATTTACACTCCCCGATCCAAAAAGTAAAGAGAAGCCATTGTCACCAAAAAATCCAATAGAAGGAAGACCGTTGAAGCTACAGTAGCGCTCACATGGCTCAAAAGCGAGGCACGAGGTCATTAGGCCCTGAATACTGGATCCACTGAAGGAAGAAAACAATCCCCTGTGAAATTGGGAGCTGGCACTGCTACACTTGAACGCAAATTTCCTTTTCCGAGCCCATCTGCTCAATACCTTAGAGGAAGGGAACATAAAAGAATTAGAAGAATCGTCTCTACCGCAGGAGACCGACATGCAAGCGGCCACGAGCCACGTGCAGAGCGGAGACGCAACAGAGGAAGGAGCCATGGAAGAAGACAGATAGCCAGGAGAGAGAGAGAGAGAGAGAATCAGAGGAGGCGGCGAAACGTAGAGAGCTGGAAAGCAAACGGAATGAAATCACGGCGGAGGAGGTTAAGAAAGAGGAAATGGAAGAAGCGCAGGCGGAGGAGGAAGCATTGGATCTCTGGAAGAAGGAAACGGATGCAGAGGAGTTGCCAAGTTTCGGCAATCTGAGTCGTCAGCCAGAGAAGAATGCCAAGTGCTCTCTCTCTCTCTCTCTCTCTCTCCCTAACTTTCTCTCTCTAAAAACATCACGAGGAGGTGTGGTGCGGTGATGATGATATGATATGGCGTTACAATATAACAGAGGATCTATGACCATAAATTTTATTATTTTCTCTTTTTCTTTTATTTTAAGGATGTGTCCTGGATTCTGTGTCTGCGGTCACACAACCCTTCGGTGAGGCCTAACGGAAACAACTACAAAATGCTTCATGGGTGTTGGCTTTGGTCCAAGTGTGGGTAGGAATTTGGTGGTGGAAGGTAAAATTGGTAAGAGTTATGCAAGAGATAGGGACGGAGAGAGAGAACTATAATTGTCCGAGTTAGGACTCAAAATCTTATGGCTATGGTTCAAATTGTTAGGGTCACGATTCTACATGGGTTCAAATAGAAGCTCCTACTTAAGTACAATTGTGCATGGCCGCCCGATGGTCCAAAGCCGACAACCAAGATCTTGGACCACCATTTTTTCATAAGCCAAACACCTAAACCTGATTTTAGTGGACCGAGTCTGTGTGGTCCAATCGAGGCTGACCTATGCCACATTTCCCATGCTGTGCACTAGGATTGGCATTGCATAAGACAACTTGCGAAACTTGACCATTCGAAAAAATTAGTTATTTAATGTCAAGTAATAAATTTGTCGAAGTCGCATCTATTGAAGCCGCTTCATTCAATACAATGCGCAACATATAATGAAATTGAATCCAAAAATCACACTGCTTTTCAGCAACTCAGACGTAACAACTCTTTTTATGTGTTATTTAATGTAACTATGAAAGCACAGCCATGACCTCTGATATCCTTAAAACAATATATTCAGACCCGTCCTTGCCCTTTGAAGTCATTGCCCGAGTATTTGGAGTACATCACCGAGCTGCCGGTTGAGATTGGAAGCGGTTTTCGGTTGCCTTCCTCATCGAGTGGTCCGGGCCCAACAGCTATCACCTGTTTGTAAAAAATTAGAGCAAATGCATGAGTTGGGTTATATATTAATCTCGTCGAATTACGACTTGGTCAATATTTTTTATTGATCTATCTTTACCGTGCCAATAGAAGGCTTCTCCTTCGTTGCTTCTGTCAGCAACAATCCTCCGGCGGTCTTCTCTTCGCCTTCGGCAACCTGTACAGAGCCACTCACGATTATGAGAAATCGTATCATTCAAAAACCAAACAAGTATAACTTTCCAATTGAATCATTACTACTTTCGAGTATTATCTTTCTTCTACAAATTACAATTTTTTTGGAAGATTCAACCATGATTTTACTGAAGGTTTAACGACAAATCCGTTAGTGAAGCATCTGACTTATTATCCGGACAAAAATATTGCATAGAATCACAAAAATATGCGGAAAAAAGTGAAAAACCTTGATCAAAACTGTCGTTCAAGGGTTTTAGATCCTTCACATCATCCGTTTCTAGAACACCGACAATGTCATCCTCCTTCAAGAAAAGATGCTTCGAGCCATCGAACTCTAACTCGGTCCCAGCATACTTCGAGTACACAACTTGAGCACCCGTCTGTCAAATCAAATATTGGAAATTTCCATAAAGTAAATGGAGGATAGAGGGTATCTAAAAGTCAAAACAATTACAATTATAAATACCTTAACACAACTATGTACTTTGGTCTTTCCGATCATTTTGCCTTCACCAACAGCAAACACTTCACCTCCTTGGGGCTTGGTCTGAGCTGTAGTTGGAAGCAGGATACCTCCTTCGGTCTTCTGTTCTGCAGTTTTTGTCTTAACCAATACTCTGTCACCCAAAGGCTTCACAGCAGAGTACTGCCAAAATGACATTTCCAAACACACTCATAAGAAGTATAATAGGAATAGACGTAGTAATTTACGTTTCACGAAAATGTACTGATGTCAAGAATCTCTTAACTTCCTTTTACAAAGGGTCTAGCCTCCAATAAAAAACTAAGACAATGGTCCCAATAAGCACATGAAAAGTTAAAAAAATTGACATTGACTTCATAGAATTGACTCTGAGTTCATAAGTAACTAGCCTTCATGTCTTGACCATCACATAAATTGACAGATATATGATCAAACTTCCACTTATGCACCAAAAAAGAGCATTTGGAATGGCTATGTTTAGAACGATGAAAGCTCTTATGCAGTGTTCAGGTTCTTAGTGAAAACAATCTGGACCCGATAAGTAGTAAAAAAGGGCCGATTCATTCAC
The DNA here is from genome assembly GCA_022432975.1 of Begonia masoniana. Classification (NCBI taxonomy): domain Eukaryota; kingdom Viridiplantae; phylum Streptophyta; class Magnoliopsida; order Cucurbitales; family Begoniaceae; genus Begonia; species Begonia masoniana. Next base: position 8,137,042 of record CM039508.1, on the reverse strand, counting down.
AAGACTAATGCAATTTAACGACCTCATTTCATTCCGCTTAGGCTCATTTCCCGTTGTAATTTGATTAAGGACAAGTTATCCATAAGCAAAAAGATAAATGTTAAGATGTTTAAGCAGCGAATTTGGGATTACATGTTCAGAGCAATGAGGAACATAATCTTCAATCAATGCATTTCATAGCCAAATCAATACCTTTGGAGCAATGACAGTGGCAGCTTTAATCACCAGACTTCGGGAAGGGCGATTGGCCACTAATCCACCCATCCTCACATTCTCAAAGGCAGGGGAAAACTTGTTAGCAGAAGGCCGAAGCCCGTCAAAAGAAGCCTCCTGGCTGAGATAGGGGATGCAGTCAGCTGAACTGTTGCCATATCTGAGAGCACCCACAGCCCAAAAATGCTCAAAGAGTCAGAAAACAAACTGAGAGAAAAACTTTACGAACGAAGAAGTGAAATGAAATAGGGGTAAGCGAATAGAATAATGCCAGGAAAGAAGATGAGCACCTTGGATTAGACGGAGTTCTTGGCTGTAAGGGGCGGGCGAAGACCGGAAGAAATCAACGGATAAAAACCCAAAGAAGAGCAGCACAGTAGTAATCGGAGTTTTATGACAAGTACTGTATAGAGACTTCTAGAATTTTGGGGAGGACACGACGACAACGCACGGTCTGCAAAAATTGAGTTTCCACCATAGCTTTAGGCGTTCTTCAGCTTAATTAACTTAACTTAAAAATTTAATGTAGTAAACTGAAAAACTAGAATTTTCATTTGTTCATCCAATCTGAACATACAATTCCGGATTGTAACAACAATTGAAGTTAACTAAAATTGCTCGAGTTAACTCATCTTCTCGATAAACCTTGTCATCCCGTCCAAGATCAAAATGATCATTTAAAAATTCAAAATATTTATTTTGACCCAGTTCGATGGTCCAACGTTTACGGACCAATTAATCAATTAAATTGTCGGAAGATCAAACTCAACAATTACGAAGTCGTGCCGTAATGGATGTGAAATCGAGTAAAGAACAAAAATCAGCTGCCTAAGAATTGAATATAAAACATTCTAATTCATTGAAAGATTACACAGGTTTCTCTAACTATTCTCACCTATAAAGCTTGCATCTCTCTGTACCCAGAAAACTATATTTAGTTAAAAAAGAAAAAAAAAATGTAGAAGAATGGCTGCTCCATATCAACAAAAAATAATCACATTCAAGTAATTTCATCAAATGTCGTAATCGACGAAGCTTAAATTCTGCGACACGGAGCGCTTCACTAACCTTTCTTGCTCATCAGTATCGATCCAGGTTCTCGCACGGAGGCGGAAAAATGGTTCCTATCACACGACCGTGAACAAAAGCGCACTGAAATATATGCTTCTTCTTGTACGTTATTCCCACCGACATATCCCGGAAAGTCACGTTCCTCACTGGAATGTCTTTGCTTCCGTCTATACGCACCGGAACTCGAACTCCCTGGCCATGGATGCCAATGAAGTTGATGTTTTCAAGCAGAGGAATAGCTTTTAGATCGTAGTGCTCGGGGTGTTCATTGTAGTCTGTCTTTACGACAATTCCAACACGAACATTGTCAAATGTCACGTTTTTATACGTTATGTCTCTCACATAACCCCCTCTTCCAGGAGCAGTTTTGATCCGAACACCACGCCTGGAGTTCCACACGATGAGGTTTTCCACAGTCACGGCGGATACCCCACCAGACATTTCGCTGCCTATTGATAATCCAGCACTGTGAATCACATAATTACATCATGCCCCCGAATTATTTTCATACGATAAAAATACAAAAGGATAAAATGGAATTTAAATCTTAGCGTTTGAAGTCATTTACCGACTAAACTTTAAACTCTTTTTTCAACAAACATAACTTCTCAACTGTCAGTGATTTAAACATTACCATCAATTTTTTAGTTAAATTCCACTCGTGTATACTATGTTTTCGATTTAATCAAGTGTTTTCACTTAATTTATAACCCCTTCGACGATTTCTAATCCGATTTCAAATTTTGTTCATCTCTCAACAAAGTTCGAAATTATTGGAGAGTAGATCGATAAAGTTCGAAATCGGGTTAGAAATCACTAGATAATAGTTAAAACATCTGATTAAATAAAAATCATGATATACACGTATTAGATTTAATGAATAAGTTCACAATGTCCAAATTGTTGACAACAGAAAGGTGAACGTTCTGTTTGCCAAAAGACTCTAAACGCTAGATTCTAAATTGTAGTTTACCTAAATAAAAATATATGATATTATATATCTTCGTGACAACAAGGTATACAAGTAATGAGTTGAGATCAAGAAGAAAAATCAGATTTGATTACTTTCAAGAAACCATAATCTGAAAGATCAAGCATGGGAGCGAACACAAATAAAAAAAAAAAAGTAATGCATTTTTATATATTCTCACTGAATAATGAGGCATTTAAAAAAAAGGGGTAAAGAATAGAGGAAGATGGAGATGCGTAAGAGTCACACCTGACCATAGACTGAACGACAAGATTTCTAATTCGTATATTGGTTGAGGGTCGCGCATATATAATTCCATATTGATCCCAGCCACTTTTAATTGCAATTCCATCATCTCCAACACTTATGTAACAGTCCTCAATCAGCATATCCTTGCATGAGTCTAATTTGAAAAACAAAATATGAAATCCGAGATGGGATGTGGTCAAGAAAACGAAAACGGATTACTACTAGCCTCGGCTTTAGATTTCCTAGCATAGGTAAATCTAATTGCTCGCCTATCACATCGATGAACGAATAAGAAAATCACCTGGATCTATCCCATCAGTGTTTGGTGCTCCTATTGTCGGAGCCAAGATGGTAACTTTTCTTATTGTCACGTTTTTGCAATCATATGGATGAAGTGTCCAAAAAGGAGAGTTGCGCAAAGTTATATTGGTGATGAGAATATCGCTTGACCACATAATCTGGACAAGGGGGCCCCTTGTGTGGTTGAGGAGCTTCTGGGTATACTTAGTCCACCATGTTTGACCTTGTCCATCAATGGTGCCATTATGCCCTGACATAAGTTACAGCATAAATGGAGAAATGAGACATTAAAACAAAAGTGAAGAAGCTTCTTTTATGACTAATTTGAAAAATGGTGTCAGCTGCTTCATATAGGGAATCCCGTCGACTTTTATATGCTTATTAGGATTTACTTTGGAACTCAGACAATTGAAGGAGCAAAAATATCCAACCTGTAATGACAACATCTTTCAGATTTTGGCCATGGATCAAGCTTCCATATCGGGGACCTACGCGTTCTCTGCCATGTCCATAGGAAGGCAACGGAGGCAGCAGTGGCCATTTCTTTTCATCCTGTCATTCATGTAATAAGTAATAACGCTGAGAGCGAGAAACAACACCACCGCCATTTGGAAGTCAAGTATCATTAACGTGGTTGAGCCTAGTCCTCGTTTGCATTGTTACATAGAGATCATTTTGAAGTACACATATCCATCTTCATTTTAGTACATAGTAGCAAGTTACCCCAAACTAATAATAATTCTGATATAACGATATTCATAATCGACCAACTCTCGATGGTAATCAAACCTCTCCTTTTTTTCTTTTTGTAGTCCTACATAAGAATTATTAGTCAAATTTTGCTGGAACAAAACTGCGAATCCTGATCCAATGGGAGTTTAACATCAAACCACAACCCAATAGACTTGCTATGTACATTTGACATTGCAATTTATGCAAAAATCATCGTCGATACTGAGCACAACCCATGAAACAACAAATATTGTAAGTAAAACTACTCCTATTTCTGTCCTAATAAAGCCAAAAGCAGTTGGGAAACTACATAAATGGCGAGGAAGAAACAGTTAAACTAACCTGAACCCAAGAATAACAGAGTCTTCAGCGAGAAACAGAGTCATGTGACTAGTGAGATTAAAAGGGGCTGTAAGCCAGCGCCCAGGCGGAAGCTGACCGCCACCTTTCTTACCCAACTTTGAAATAGCCGAAACGGCCCACTCAAACGCCTTGGTATTCAGGGTAACCCCATCACCCACACCTCCAAAATCCGTCAAAGTTGAATGCCACCGGCCGCAGTCTCGGATCGGTCTCGCAGGGAGCCGGGGATATACGGAGAATTGTACAATGTTCTGTTGCCAAAGGAAAGCGGAGGCAAAAGCGGCGATCCATAGGAGGGTGAAGAGGGATCTGTGGGAAAAAAAAAATGCAGGCGGGAAGGAAGCGGTTGTAGTTGATCCTCCGGGGGTGGAACCGCGCTCCCACTGCGAAGTTGTCGACCATTATTAGAATAGCATTGGGCTAAAAGGGTATTGATAAATAGACATAGAAGAAGAAGGGTGAGAGAGAGAGAGAGAGAGAGAGAGAGAGAGAGAGAGAGAGAGAGAGAGAGAGAGAGAGAGAGAGAGAGAGAGAGAGAGAGAGAGAGAGAGAGAGAGAGAGAGAGAGAGAGAGAGAGAGAGAGAGAGAGAGAGAGAGAGAGAGAGAGAGAGAGAGAGAGAGAGAGAGAGAGAGAGAGAGAGAGAGAGAGAGAGAGAGAGAGAGAGAGAGAGAGAGAGAGAGAGAGAGAGAGAGAGAGAGAGAGAGAGAGAGAGAGAGAGAGAGAGAGAGAGAGAGAGAGAGAGAGAGAGAGAGAGAGAGAGAGAGAGAGAGAGAGAGAGAGAGAGAGAGAGAGAGAGAGAGAGAGAGAGAGAGAGAGAGAGAGAGAGAGAGAGAGAGAGAGAGAGAGAGAGAGAGAGAGAGAGAGAGAGAGAGAGAGAGAGAGAGAGAGAGAGAGAGAGAGAGAGAGAGAGAGAGAGAGAGAGAGAGAGAGAGAGAGAGAGAGAGAGAGAGAGAGAGAGAGAGAGAGAGAGAGAGAGAGAGAGAGTCAAGGGAGTTAGACAGAGCAGCGTAGGAGGGTAAACGCTAATTAGGACGTGTTGCTCTCTCGAAGCTCCACTGGTCGACATGTCACCAACCAATTCTCTCTCTCTCTCCATGTTTCATGGCATTGCAGGCCTCTCGAAATGTATCAGGTTATCTCCTCTACTTGACTTATTGGCCGTTCTCTCTTTTTACTGCTCTGAATTCTCAACCATGTCCTGATAATCAGGTTCCCCTCGACCTACACATTAAGAAAACCATGATTTTTCAAATTCTTCACATTCTTCTTCTTCTTCTTCAAATCATTTTTATTGAAGAAGGTAGATGGCGAGAGAGGGGTATTCTTACTTTGTCTCTCCCTCTGCTATCACAATGAAAACGCTGATAATTTCTCTTAGCTCGAGGTAAAATTAGGGGTTTTACCAAAAAAAACCTCAAACTTTTGTTTTTTTTTTTTTTTACAAAAACCTTCAACTTTTAATCCTAACAATTCAAACCTTAAACTATTAAAAACCTAACAAAACAAATTCTGTCGGTCGGTCGATCTCTGTTCGTTCTCAAAAAAGGTCATAGAACGGATGACTGTTCTTCGACAAACGGTCATTCTTCGACAAACGGCCGTCTGTTATTTGCAGTGTCACATGGCACTTGACACATCGGATCGGACGCACAAGTTGGATGTGGACACCCTCTGCTGCACGTGCGATGCACGGTGCTCAGAACCAGTCGGCTATTTCCAGAGAATAGCCGACCTTTCTCACCAAAAAGCCGACCGTTCAGCCCGTTCTGCGAGAACAATCGACTGTTCTGGGATATTAACCCTCCGTTGGTAAGCTGGGGGTGGAGAACGGTCAGACGTTCCACGAACACAGTTGACCGTTCTAGAGAACAGTCGACCGTGTCGAGCTATTGACCCTCCGTCCTGAGAAGAACAGTCGAACGTTATATAATAACAGTTGACCGTTCTTAGAGAACGGACAACTGTTGCTGGCTATTGACCCTCCGTTCATAAAATTAAGGCAGAGAACGGAGGGTCACCACCCCCTGAACGGTCGTTCGTTCCCAGATAGTTTATATAGAAATAGAGGCCAGAAATTCGTCCCCATCTTCGAAAATTCCAAATTTCTCTCCGCCCTTTTGTGCTTTTTCTAAAAAATCTGATAGTTTTTAGCTCCACCTTGTTGATTTGTCCATTATCAAGTGTTTTCATTGATTTTCAGTCGAAATCCGACAAATCCGAGCCCTTAAATTCGCAAAAAAATTCCAAAAAACCCCTTCAAATGGCTGAGAGATTGATTATTAAGCAAAAAGTTGAGCCGTCAGAACGTCGAGCACCGTCAATGTCGCAAGGAGGTGCGACACAAGGTGACTCGACTAACCGACCAGACCTGCTGCGACCGCGGTCTGAGTTCATGTCACTTGAATTTCAAAATCAGATATGCAAAGAGCAGTTTGAGTTGGATCAATTACACTGCTTGATTATGCATTCGAAGACAGTGGACTTTAAAGATTGGGAGTCCCTGGAGATCCAAGAGATGTTCGATAGAATCGGCTTGCACGGGGTGTACAGTGTACGGCCGAAAGCTGTGACATAATTGTTTGCCTATTATTTGCAAAATTGACTTTTAGCGGGATGTCGGAAATTATAAAGACGTACATCCTAGGTACGGATATTGAAGTTACTCCAGAGACGGTCAATGAGTTGATCGAGTTTTCCAGAAAAATGGCAGAGAGATACTATCATGCCTTCCGGGACTGTCCTTTTGTCAGATCGGATGAAGGAGTACAGTTCATGAGGCAAATTCATCGCAACTTTAACATTGCGGGGTTCGTGAAGCCAAGATCCAGAGATTTGAATCTCAGAACTCGGGTCATTCACAACATCTTGTCCCACACCATCCTACCACGGCATAGACATAGAGATCTCGTGAGCTGCATGGATCTCTATGTCATGGAGAAGCTTTACAGCGGGAGGCAGTTCAACCCCGAGTTCTTGATTTTAAGTCACATTTGTGAGATCGGGCGAACACGTAACAAGAACCTGCCCTACGGCGCGTTGATACAGAAGATTGTCCAGCGATTCCAGATTGAGCTCCCTTCTGGAGAGCAGACGATGACACAGTGGGCCGTCGATGTATTTGATAGGTTTCATTTGATTCGGATGTGCCTAGTTGAAGCCGACGGGACGTGAATAGAGAAGAGAAATCAGGGACCATCCACCTCTCAGGATGTTCCTATAAAGGAAGCCTCAACGCAGCTAGAGGTAAGGTCTCTCGCAGAAAGACTCCATCAGCTCAAAGTGAGACAGACATAGTCTCATAGAAATGTGATGGAGTCTCATACACAGATGATGGAATACCTTAGAGGGATGATGGACTACTAAAGAGATACGAGACAAATCATCCAGGATTGGATGGAGGCCGATGACGACAATGTCCAACCGCCCTCCCCATCATCTTAGTTTATATTTTGTAATTTGCTTTATTTTAATGTAATTTATTTTGATGTAATTGAGTTGTAGCTACAAAATTCTGGAACTGTTTGGTAATTATAAACTTGTCATTTGAATATGCAAGAACTATTTGAAATTAGCTATGGGTGAGTCATAAAACAAAGAAAATTATGTCTGATTTTTCAACTTTTTTTTTTCACTAAATTATACATTATAAAAAATAATTTTAAAAAATATCAAACGATATTGGATTTAGGGGTGGGCACAGGTCGGCTCGGTCCGTTTCCGAGCTCAGATCGAAACCGGCCCGAAGTCTTCAAGATTTTTTTCCTGAAGACAAGAACTGGTCCCGGTTCCTCCCAGCAAATTTTTTTTAACCTAAACATTTTTTAAATCAAACTACTCAAAAATTATAAAACAATAACAAAAAGATTTCTCAAACAGTGAACAAAAATCACAAGTTCTGGAAAAAAAAAAACAGAACCAATTCTCAACAATTGAACATCCTAAATATCAACTAAACAGGAAAATAAAACAGTTTCATGCTTCACTACCGAACTAAACACAGAACAAAAACTAAAACAAGAGCAAACAAAATTAGCCCTAATTTACTAGCACAAAAATTCCACAATTTTAACACATACAATGACGTTAGAGGAAGACAGGATAGGCGAGGTGACCAGGCGACCTGATTCTAAACCAAAGGCAGCCAAGCCCAAATCCGAAGACAAAGCCCAGAGGCTAGCGAATTCGAATAGGAGCAGGAGCCGAGGAGCACGAATAACGATGAGTAGGGTGTACGAAGGGAGTCGGGGGAGTGCTAGAACGGGAGTTGGGGGAACGCCGGAGCGCAAGTTAGGGTTAGGGGGGTTGGGTGTTCGCCGTTCGAGAAATTAGGCTTTTGGAATTGGAAGAAACTGAGAGGCCGAGAGAGAGAACTGAGAAGTGTTTTTTGACACACTGTTCGGTCCCAGTTTTTTGGGAATTCGGGCTGTGGATCGATGACCGGACCGAAAACCTTCGGGAATCCGGGCCAAGGACCAAGGACCAATGATCGGACCGAAAACCTTCGGGAATCCAAACTGTGGACCGAGGATCGGACCGTGGTCCTGCTATGTGGGACCAAAATTGGATCGAAACAGATGGTCTGATCTGGTTCTCGGTCTGGTCCTGCCCACCCCTAATTGGATGTACTTGAAAATTTGACTGTATGTTCACCAAACCATAGAAACATAATAGAAAATTTTTTGTAATTTTCTAGCACTTGTACGATTTATTGTCATTTTAATGAATTAAATTATAAAACATATTTACATTACACATTATAAAAAATTTATTTTAAAAAAATATCAAACGATATTGGATTTACTTGAACATTAGACCGTTTGTTCACCAAACCTTGGAAAGATGATAGGAAAAATTTCGTGATTTTCTAGCACTTAGGAGCGACGACGGGACATGAGGGACCGATATCCGGAGCTATTTGTCTGAGCTAATTTTGGGGATAAAATTCTATTAAGGTGGGTAGGATGTAACACCCGGCATTTTTGGTTATGTAATTATCCCTTGAATTATTGAACGAGATTAATTTGATATTAATATAATGAATGTTTTAGTGGAATTTGTTGGAATGTTTAGTGGAAAACCAAACAAGAGAGTAACCAAAACAAAACCATTAGTTAGGAACCAATGGAGGGACAATTTAGGAAACCAATTAAGGTAGTTGAGAGGGAGCCAATGGATGCTTAACACACGTCCAAGCTTGTTGAAGAAGCCATGCTCTCTCTCCCTTCTTCGCTTTTCTTCCTTTCAACGTGAAACCTCTCATTTCCTCTCTTCTCTGTTTTCTCTCTTCCAAACGACGTGCGACGATTTCCAAACTTTGTCTTCTCCTGTTTTCTCCCATTTTCGCTGTTAAAGGTAACCATTTACGTTAGTTAACGAGTTTAGGTTAGTTATTCCTTAGTTTTGTTGAAGTTTAGGATTAATGGCTGGTTATGCATAATATAGGTTCGTGAATCGCCGAGGACGTACGTGCGTGCTTGCAACTCTACGGACATCAGATAAGTTCATATGTATAGGTTTGGCCCTTAAGGCCCTACATCACGGAGATACTAAGTTTTTGGTTGTCGGGTAGTTAGATCGTAGATTACGTTCTAAGTTAAATGTATTTTGCTTTATGTCTTGCTTTGATATCCTGTCGCCTATTTATGTTACGTTATGCACATTGGATGTTCATGCATACATATTTTCTCAAAAGTCATGTAAATATTTTATACACGTGATTTGAAGTCAAGAAAGATAAAATGTGAATGTAATGTACGGTTAAGTGTGGGACGGGGACTGACATATGTTCTTGTCCTTCCTTGGGACTATGTAAAAACCGTCTTCGCCAAGGACAATATGTCTTTTATCCCTCCCTAGGATCTGGCAAAACTACTAACTCATGTTATGTCCTGTTATGACATGTATGTATGTGCGCTAGTTCCTCTATAAGTCTTAATTATACCTCTTATCCACTTGAATGTAATGTAAAGTAATGTTCATGTATTTGAAAATGTTTATGCATAGCATGTGCATCACTTCGCATTGTATGATCTTACTGAGCTCTAGGCTCATAGTTGAACTCCCTGTTGTAGGTTTGGATCTCACGGATGAGGACTCTGAGCCTCAGGCCGATGTGTAGGCGTAGTTGGCGGGACGAGCTAGCAGGGTTGGTTGCGGCAGTCAGGCGCATTTTGACCTGTGGGGTGATGTTTCGAAGTGGATGTCATGTTTGTATAGTTTTGGAATTTAGATGATGTATAGGCTTTGTGACGACGTTTTAAAACCTTTGTTTTGATAGTTGTCCTTTGAAATATACTAGAATCGTTTGAGATTTTCTTTTAGGTTGTGCATGGATTGTTTCGAGTTTTAGAGCTATCCATGCAGTTAGATTTCTTGAACTTCTGTCATGTTTTCTAACACGTTTAAATTTTGTTTTGAATCTGGTTTTTGGGATTGTAAATCATTTTGTGACTAAAGAGGTTGGAAAGAAGTTTAGTAGTAATGTTGTGAGGTGTTTATGTCTTTCAAACATTTTTGTTGTCCATTTATGTCGTCTATTTCTGTCGTCCATATCTGTCGTCTATTTCTGTCGCCCAATTCTGTCGTCCATTTCTGTCGTCCATTTCTGTCGTCCATTTTTGTCGCCCATTTCTGTCGTCCATTTCTGTCGTCCATTTCTGTCGCCCATTTCGGTCGCGCATTTCTGTCGCTCATTTCTGTCGTCCATTTCTGTCGTCCATTTCTGTCGCACATTTCTGTCGCCCATTTCTGTCGCCCATTTATGTCTTCCATTTTTATGTCTTCCTATCCGATTTAGAGTTTTAAAAAGTCAAAAAATTTCACGTCTAAAATGTCAATGTCAAAATCAATGTCTGGTCGTGTCCCGTGCCGGCCCGACGGGTCTGGGGGTCATCATAGTTATAGTATCAGAGCCCCCGGGTTTTAAAATTGGTTCTGTAGAATGTCTGACTGTGCAATCCGCCACGTGAGATCGCTCCACCAACTGTAAGTGTTTAAGTTTTCGTACCAGTTTTAGTTTATTAAATATAGTTAATTATTGTTTATAGGAACCTAAGAAAAATGGTGAGAGGACACCAAGGTGAGCCGAACGACAGGGGTGATGCCCTTGACCGTCTAACCGAGTTGGTCGGCGTTCAGTCTCGCATAATGGAACGCATGATGGCGAGGGAGGACAATGGGAACAACAATCATGCGAATGCTTTACGTGACACCAGTGGAGACAGATTCCAACGGCTTCAACCGCCAGCATTTGACGGACACTCACACTAAGGAGTGGATCCGAGCGATAAAGCGTATGTTCAACTACGTGGAGATGGAGAAAAGTAAGAAAGTTGTGTGTGCCACATTTCATCTCACCAAAGACGCGGGCTTTTGGTGGGACATCGTACAGTTGACTACTGTGACAATATATTGGGGAGGATTTAAGAGGATTTTCTACGAGAAGTATTTCGACCGCAGTGTGAGGAAGGAAAAGATGATCGAATTCTCTCGGCTGCGGCAATATGGATCGGTGGCCGACTATGTTCAGAAGTTTGAGTCGTTATCCTGCTATGCACCACATTTGGTAGGCACCGACGAAAACAAGGTGCACCAATTCATCTAGGGTCTGAAGATGGACCTTTTATGGGGGATCACAATCGGGGGATTTGACGAGGCACCGTATACGAAGGTGGTGGCCAAGGCTTTGCAGTTGGAAGCCTTAGAGACGAAGTCCCAGAGACAGAGGGATTCATCAAAGAGATTTCTTCGTGATGTCCCTCAACAACAACAACAACAACAACAACAACAAAAATGAGGTCAGGGTTGGCAACCACAATAGCAACAGAACAGGGGCGTTAAGAGGCCCAATGAAACAGCTGCCAATCAGGACAAGGGAAAAAGACCAATGGGAGCTCCTCATCTTCCTGTATGCTCGCGTTGCCAAAGAAGTTACATAGGTGAATGTAGGCTCTTTACCGGCCGTTGCTTCCGGTGCAACAAGGAGGGCCATCTGTAACGACCCAACCCCACAATGGGCCAAGCCGTGCAATCTCGGCTCATACAGGGCTCTGTCACGTGGTTTCTCGAAGGCCGTCCCACATGTACTCACGATCTTCTCCCTCCTTGAAGGGATTTTTTGTCTTCCCCCCCACTCGAACCCAAGACCTCAGGGACTAGTACCTGGGCTACAAGTGAGGAGTACCACTAGAGCATTTTTTGTAACGACCCACCCCTCCGATGGGCCAGGCCGTGCAGTCCCAGCTCAGATAGGGCCCTGCCACGTGGTTTCCCGAAGGCCGTCCCACGTGTACTCACGATTTTCTCCCCCCCCCCGAAGAGAGTTTTTGCCTTTCCCCCCACTCGAACCCAAGACTTCAGGAACTAGTACCTGGGCTACAAGTGAGGAGTACCACTTGAGCTAGTCCACGTGGCAGGGCCCTGTGTGAGCCGGGACTGCACGGCCTGGCCCATCGGGGGGTTGGCTCGTTACACCATCACGTCCGGGATTGCCCAATGCCCGACAGGAGGCCGAATCGTGCCACGCCAAGAGTATTTGCTATGATAGAGAATGATGACGATGCTCAGCACACAGCGATCAAAGGTACAATTTTGATATGTAATGCACCTGCCTATACATGGTTGGACACGGGGACCACACACTCGTTTGTGGCTAGAGACTTCGTGGTTAGGGAGGAATTTTATCTTGTGCCGACAGATCAACCCTACAGTGTCATGCTACCATCCAGAGAGTTTATGCACTCCGAGCAAGCAGTGCAGGGCGATATAGTGTCAGTAGGGGACAAGAATTTGTATGCCAATCTTATCATCATCGGTATGAATGGATACGATGTAATTCTGGGAATGGATTGACTATTTAGACATCACGCCACCATCAACTGCAGGTCCGGGCTTGTGTCTTTTAAGCGCTCGAACGAGAAAGAGTTCTCCTATCAGGCTATACCAAAGAAACACAGTATGCCTGTTGTATCCTCCTTGAAAGCTCAACAGCTAATGAGGTCAGGATGTGTCGGATTTCTAGCCTATGTAGTGGATGTTAAAAGGCAAGATGAGGTGGAGCTCCAAAATATTCCGGTAGTTCGAAACTTCTCAGAGGTTTTGATATGCCCACGGCCCCGATCCATTGAGCATAAGTCAAGGTAAGTATTTATTTTATCTATCTAATGGACTTGTGGAATTTTGTAGGTAAATGGTTTCTCAAGGCTTGGAGAAAATCATTGAAGAAAGAATTTGTTTTCCTTTAATTCAAATTATGTAACCGAGCCTTGTATTTAATTTGTATATTTTTAGGAAACTTTATTTTTATTTAAAACTCGTTAATTGGCAAACTTTAGCCTTTTAAAATGTATATTTTTGTAATAGTCTTCAAAGGATGGCAAACCAAGTGAGGAACCAAGCTGAACCAGCCAAACCAAGAGAGGAACCAAGCTGAACCGGCCTGAACCAAGGACTGAACCAAGTGAACCGGCTAAACCAAAAGAGAAACAAAGCTGAACCAAAATTATTGAGTTGAATTGGCCCTAGAGTTCTGCCCAATGAACCAAACCGCCCTTCGTCTGCAGAACACACCAACGGCTAGAAATGTAGCTGTTGCCCGACGATCTCCAGACGCGTTCTCTTCTCCTCCTTCTCGTTTCTTTTCCTGTATTTAAGCTTCTCTTCCCCCTCTGTAAATTCTTTAGCCAGTGAAACATATTTTTGGAAAAACAGAAGATTGTTCTTTGTGTCTGTCGGAGTTTCTCCGTGAAGAGAGAAAACTTCTCTCTACCTAGCCGGCGCCCAGCGCCTAATGGCTTCGCCCAAGGCTTCCTCGAGCTCAAGGTTGCTCAGAGGAATCCTTAGTCGCTGGAGTGCGGCAAAACCTTCAGTTCCCCTTGCTGTGATTTCGTCGCTAGTAACGACGAATTTCTCACCCGAAGCTTCGATAGCTTTTGGGCCAGCTGTAACACCCGAAAATTTTTCCTTGGCATGCGCAACCTAAGTTAGGATGTGCCGTGAGACTTTGACGTTAGTCCTAGATTTTTTCTAAGCTCTTGAGTGTAGGTAAAATGGGAAGGGAAAGTTAAAGGAAAACCTAGATTTGGAGTGTAAGTAAAATGGGAAGGGAAAGTTAAAGGAAAACCTAGATTTAAGTGGTTGAAAATTTTGGTGGAGTTGAAATATGAGTATTGGTAAAATAAAAGTAAATATAAGTGATTGAGAATGAGAGTAAGGATGGAAGCCACGTTGGAATGGAATGAGCAAAAAGGTGATATAAAGGTTGAAAAGTCAAAAAGCAAAGGTGTTGAAAATTCAAAGTGTTTGAACCAAGAGGAAGCTAGTAATAAAATGAGTTAAAATTTGTAAAGCTAGAGGTTTAAAGAATGCTATTCACGTTGGAGTTTAAGCAAGAAAGAAGAAGGGGTTTTTTTTATAAAATTAGAAAGGTGTGTGGTGAAAAACAAAAAGTGGAAAAAATTGTTAAGTTAAAAATGTAAAATTGTAAATTTGTTTAGTCATCTTCTTCCCTTCCTTTCTCTCCACGAACCAGCCATCCATCGAAGCCCCTTCCTCCTTCTTTCCATAGTTTTTGAAGGTGTTTCAAGGTAAGAATACATGGATTTTGGTTTTTATACCTTTAGGTGAAGTTGGTTGGGGTTTTTAGTGAGTTTTGGTTGGATTTAGTGAGGGTTTGAAAACCTTAGTTTGGGGATTTCGAAAATTGGGGTCTAAATGGTAGTTTCTTTCCAAATTTGATGGTTTAGTTGTTGAATGGATTAGTTTAGGTGGTTTTAGGGAGAAATTGGAGATTTGGAAGTGAATTAGAGAAAAACCGGTTTTTAGCAAATGTGTACCCGGTTCTGTTCTCTGGTTTTCGGGTTGGCCAAGTGATTTATTTGGTTAATTTGAGCATTTCAATGGATAGTAGATGGGTAGAGGTTTACGGATTGGGGTGGCACGTCGAAATCCGTTGAAAAACGAGGGAGTTATGACCGTTTGAAGTTGAACGTTGTTAATTTTGGTTAAAAATCGGGTTTTGTGTTTTGAGAGCGAAATTTGTTTTAAGTGTTGTTTAGTTTTAGTTAGAAAATCTCTTAGACATTATTGGTGACTAATCAAGTTAAGTTTTCATTTTTTTAGGTCGTTGAGCTAGTGAAGTGATAAGACGAAGTGAGCAATTGAAAGCCGAGCAATCAGGTAAGTAGTGGATATGTGTCTTTTGCCTTCGGGCCTACACCACAGAACGGTAGGGGTGATTGTTTGTTTGTTGTTTGTGTGGTTGCTTCATACTCGAGAGGTACGCTGATGTGTCTCGAGTAGAAGGATTTCTACTTGAGAGGTACGCTGATGTGTCTCGAGTAGAAAGATTTCTACTCAAGAGGTACGCTGATGTGTCTCGAGTAGAAAGATTTCTACTCAAGAGGTACGCTGATGTGTCTCGAGTAGAAAGATTTCTACTCAAGAGGTACGCTGATGTGTCTCGAGTAGAAAGATTTCTACTCAAGAGGTACGCTGATGTGTCTCGAGTAGAAGGATTTCTACTTGAGAGGTACGCTGATGTGTCTCGAGTAGAACTCGAGAGGTACGCTGATGTGTCTCGAGTAGAAGGATTTCTACTTGAGAGGTACGCTGATGTGTCTCGAGTAGAACTCGAGAGGTACGCTGATGTGTCTCGAGTAGAAGGATTTCTACTTGAGAGGTACGCTGATGTGTCTCGAGTAGAAGGATTTCTACTTGAGAGGTACGCTGATGTGTCTCGAGTAGAACTCGAGAGGTACGCTGATGTGTCTCGAGTAGAAGGATTTCTACTTGAGAGGTACGCTGATGTGTCTCGAGTAGAAGGATTTCTACTTGAGAGGTACGCTGATGTGTCTCGAGTAGAAGGATTTCTACTTGAGAGGTACGCTGATGTGTCTCGAGTAGAAGGATTTCTACTTGAGAGGTACGCTGATGTGTCTCGAGTAGAAAGATTTCTACTCAAGAGGTACGCTGATGTGTCTCGAGTAGAAGGATTTCTACTTGAGAGGTACGCTGATGTGTCTCGAGTAGAACTCGAGAGGTACGCTGATGTGTCTCGAGTAGAACTCGAGAGGTACGCTGATGTGTCTCGAGTAGAAAGATTTCTACTCAAGAGGTACGCTGATGTGTCTCGAGTAGAAGGATTTCTACTTGAGAGGTACGCTGATGTGTCTCGAGTAGAAGGATTTCTACTTGAGAGGTACGCTGATGTGTCTCGAGTAGAAGGATTTCTACTTGAGAGGTACGCTGATGTGTCTCGAGTAGAACTCGAGAGGTACGCTGATGTGTCTCGAGTAGAACTCGAGAGGTACGCTGATGTGTCTCGAGTAGAACTCGAGAGGTACGCTGATGTGTCTCGAGTAGAAGGATTTCTACTTGAGAGGTACGCTGATGTGTCTCGAGTAGAACTCGAGAGGTACGCTGATGTGTCTCGAGTAGAAGGATTTCTACTTGAGAGGTACGCTGATGTGTCTCGAGTAGAAAGATTTCTACTCAAGAGGTACGCTGATGTGTCTCGAGTAGAAGGATTTCTACTTGAGAGGTACGCTGATGTGTCTCGAGTAGAAGGATTTCTACTTGAGAGGTACGCTGATGTGTCTCGAGTAGAACTCGAGAGGTACGCTGATGTGTCTCGAGTAGAAAGATTTCTACTCAAGAGGTACGCTGATGTGTCTCGAGTAGAACTCGAGAGGTACGCTGATGTGTCTCGAGTAGAACTCGAGAGGTACGCTGATGTGTCTCGAGTAGAAGGATTTCTACTTGAGAGGTACGCTGATGTGTCTCGAGTAGAACTCGAGAGGTACGCTGATGTGTCTCTAGTAGAACTCGAGAGGTACGCTGATGTGTCTCGAGTAGAACTCGAGAGGTACGCTGATGTGTCTCGAGTAGAAGGATTTCTACTTGATAGGTACGCTGATGTGTCTCGAGTAGAAGGATTTCTACTCGAGAGGTACGCTGATGTGTCTCGAGTAGAAGGATTTCTACTTGAGAGGTACGCTGATGTGTCTCGAGTAGAACTCGAGAGGTACGCTGATGTGTCTCGAGTAGAAAGATTTCTACTCAAAAGGTACGCTGATGTGTCTCGAGTAGAACTCGAGAGGTACGCTGATGTGTCTCGAGTAGAAGGATTTCTACTTGAGAGGTACGCTGATGTGTCTCGAGTAGAACTCGAGAGGTACGCTGATGTGTCTCGAGTAGAACTCGAGAGGTACGCTGATGTGTCTCGAGTAGAAAGATTTCTACTCAAGAGGTACGCTGATGTGTCTCGAGTAGAACTCGAGAGGTACGCTGATGTGTCTCAAGTAGAAGGATTTCTACTTGAGAGGTACGCTGATGTGTCTCGAGTAGAACTCGAGAGGTACGCTGATGTGTCTCGAGGAGAACTCGAGAGGTACGCTGATGAGTCTCAAGTAGAATGATATTCTACGATAGAGGTACGCCTACGATTAATGAAGTGAGAACGTGATGCATACAACTGAGCGTTAGAAACTGCATGTGATAGGATCTATTGCATTTTGTTTAGTCGCATTTGTCATTCCCTACTTGCTAAGCGTAAGCTTACGTGTGTGTGTGTGTTCTGTGGTGTAAGTAACGACGTTGTTACAGGTGAGCTAAGTGAGTGAGCCAAGTGAGTGAGCCAGGACTTGGGAGCAATCGGAGATGCGCAGGGCATGCCGGTGCAGGCAGTTGTCGGGGCGTCTCGACTATGGTCTTCGAGATGTATGTGGGATTTTGATAGTTTAGTTTAGATTTCGGGTTGTGGGGCTTAGGTATTTTGGGAATTGGTATAGGTCTCTAACTATTTTGTATATTTGGGGTTTTGGTGTTTTTATTGGTTGGATTTCGTAGTGTGGCTAGTGATGGCTTTGTTGGATGATTGATATGGAATGATAGTGTTTTAAGGCTTTGATTTCAGGTTTTAGGTTTTGGAAGTTTTAGGCGTTATGCCGCTCATTTTGGTTTTAAAGCAAATAACATCGGGTTTACTTTCTCTATTTTTTTATTAACCGTTTTAAGTCAGTTTATCAAGATTTTTACGGGACAGGGAGTTTAGGGTGTCGAAATTGTGTGGTAAAAATTTTAGAATTTTTGGAGGTGTTTGGTTCGACGGAAAATGAAGAAAAGTGAGAAAAGGTTAAAAAAACGACAAAATGGGGCATATTGGCGCGCTGGCACTCGAGAGGGTGCCGAGCGTTCGGCGCTGGGCGCCGAACTCTTGGCGCTGAGCGCCCGCCACGCCCAGCACCCAAAAATAATTTTTTTTTTAATTTTTTTCTATTTCCAAAATGTTTTGACCTGACATTTTCCAACGTATTTTACGCACGTTTTCCAACATTTTTCAAGGGTTCGAGAAACCTGAAAACTGAGTCAAAATTTTATAGAAAATTATTTTAAACGTCGTTTCAAACGCGGGATAGCTTAGCAAAGTAGTGCACTGAGCCGGGACGGGTTCGGGGGCGTTACACCAGCAACGGGCCATCACCACTTCCCTCTCCGTTCACCGTCAGCTGCTTCTGAGGGAGAAGCAACGAATGGCAAGGCCATTTTCCCTTCGCTGGAACAAACCTCTCCCGAGAGCGTTGTTTCTCCGTTGGCACTGTTTAGCGACCAAACGGCCGGCAAGGGCCTCTTCCAATCTCCGACGTTCTTGCAGGTATTTCCCGAACTTCTTTTGTAACGACCCCGTATCCCAGCAAGATATTGTCCGCTCTGGGGATTGGGCCGCAGCCCAATATCCTCCCCTCACGGCTTTGTTTGGCGAGAACTTCCCGGAAGGTCACCCAACCTGGAATTTCTCTCGCCGAAGCACTTTTAACTTCGGAGTTCTTATGGGATCCGTTGCCAATCGTGCTCCAAAACGCGTCTTGCTATGTTGGGAGGGTCTCTTTACATATGTTTCATTTCCACATACTTCCCCAAACGATGTGGGATTGTGACGACCCCCTTTTTTACAACCCGTCACCTTCCGGTTCGCCCGCGCGGACGTACCTGTTGACTTAAATAGAGTTTAAGTCTAAATATGTTTTTGATGATGTATTTGAATGATAGTTAAGTAATTTGATTATGTTTATAAAATGAGAATATTGAATTATGCATTGATTTTTAATATGTTGGAAATGCCCTTAAAAAAGGTATTTTAGTTGTCTAATGAATCGGGTTAAGTGTACAGGACTGAATAAGTAAAACAGGGCTGAAAACTTCATCTGCCGATAAATTGTTAAAAGTACCCATACCAATGGTGTTTTCAAGTTATTCCTGCCCATGACACTTGAAGTTCCTCATACCGATCGCTAAACGACAAAAGACAAAGTCGTTCAAAGCTGCACATGCCGATCGCTAAACGACAAAAGACAAAGTCGTTCAAAGCTGCACATGCCGATCGCTAAACGACAAAGAAGAGCTACTCACGCCGATCGCTGAACGACAAAGAAAAGAATTGCTTCTGCCGATGGTATTGTTGAGCAACTCATACCGATGGCGCTTTTGAAGACGTTCATGCCGATGGCTTACAAGTTGCATCTGCCGATGGAGTCTTCAACCGATGAAGTTCAAGATGCATCTGTCGATGATTTTTCAAGGTGCATCTACCGATGGAATTCAAAGCCTTCATCTGCCGATAACTTTTAAGTTGCACATACCGATGGACTCTTAGAGCAACACATACCGATGACGTGGCAATTGAATTAAAAGCTGCTTCCACCGATGATCTTCCGCCAGAATTTAAAATAGCCGCGAAGCTACAGTGACGTCATTTTCAGCATTAACTCCAAAACTTTAATGGCGACGACGACTTGCAACTACAAACGGCAACGGCTACCTGAGATTGTACGAAAGCTGCTCCAACGGTAACAAAGCTTCCATTATTGGATAAGGAGCATTGAAGTCAAGCCGATTCCGAAGACAGAGTATTTAAGCCGAGGTTAGAGCACAAAGAAACAACTTTTGCAATTTGAATTCCTGAGCCCTAACTTGCGAAATTTTATCATACTCTGTATTATTCCTACACCTCTCGATTTAACTTGAGATTCAATCATTGTGAGAGTGTAGTCTGAGCTTACCATTTACGAACTCAACATTCTGTAAAGGCAGTGGATTGACGCCCGTCAAGTTCAATCCAGATTTGTAAAGGCAGTTGATCGGAGCCCGGAATTCCGATCTGTTTATTCTCGAGGAGAAGGTTAAGGATCTTCAAGGGGTGAACCTTGAAGCGTGGATGTAGGCTGGGTTGAGCCGAACCACGTAAAAATTACTGGTGTCATTTTTCTCTTACTCTCTCTTTTATATTTGCTGTTGATTAACATTGCTAATAGTTTTAAGTAAAATTTTAAAAGGGTCTAATTCACCCCCCTCTTAGACAATCTCGATCCTACAATTGGTATCAGAGCAAGGTTATCATTGTCTAAGCAGTCTTTTAATCATTGTGTGATATATTTACAATGGCAATGACATTCAACACTAACTCCACACACGTAGAAGGTCAAGCTACAAATAGGCCTTCCTTCTTTGTTGGGAGTGATTATGTTTACTGGCAGACAAGAATGAAAATATTCATTCAAGCCATGGACTATGAGCTATGGAACATTATAGAATATGGTTCATTTAAAGCCATGAAAACTGTAGATGGCCAAAGTGTTCCTAAGATTTCCACTGATCTAACTGAGTCAGATAAGAGAAATCTAAGCCTTAATGCCAAGGCGATAAACACTCTGTATTGTGCCTTAAATAGAGATAAATTTAATAGGGTACAAGGGTGTGAAAGTGCTCAAGAAATTTGGCACTTATTAGAGGTTACTCACGAGGGAACAAATCAGGTAAAAGAGAGTAAATTGAATATGCTTGTACATGAGTATGAGTTATTTTCTATGCCGAAAGATGAATTTGTATCTTCTATGTTTACAAGGTTTACTAACATCACCAATGACTTAAAAGCTCTTGGTAAATCATATTCTTGTGAAGAACAGGTCAGGAAGATTCTTAGATGTCTTCCAAGAAGTTGGCAGCCAAAGGTGACTGCCATACAAGAAGCAAAGGATCTCAAGATTCTAAAACTTGAAGAACTCATTGGATCTCTCATGACACATGAGATCACAATGAGGTCAAACGAGAAGGAAGACCTCAAGGAGAAAGAAGCTACAAAAAGAAAAGACATTGCTATGAAAGCTTCTTCCAGTAAACAAGATGTGTCTGAGGAAGAAGAAAAAGAAGATGATGAGGATATCGCCCTCATTACTAGGAGGTTCAGCAAATTCCTCCAAAGAAAAAGAATGCAAGGAAGTAGATTTCCAAAGGGTGAGAAGTCTAAAAAAGACAAGGAAATCAAATGTTTTGGGTGTGGAAAGCCTGGCCATATGAAGGCAGACTGTCCACAAGCAAAGAAGTATCCCAAGAAGTTTAAGAAGAAGGCTATGAAGGCAACTTGGGATGATAGTGAAGAAGAGACTTCTTCATCAGAAGATGAGGAAGTAGCAAACCTGTGCTTCATGGCGCATGAGGACAAGGTTAGTTCTTCTCCCTCTAGTATTTTAAGTGACAGTGATAGTGATGACGATGAAGGTAATCTAATTGATGCCTTCAATGACTTGGTTAAACAATTTGGCATGCTTAAGACCAAGTATAACATGTTGAAAAAGGAAAATGCGAGCCTAATTGAGAAGCACGCAAATGAACATAGTGTGCAAGATAAGGAAATCTCTGTACTTAAAAAGAAAAATGAGACGTTAAATAGACTTGTTCTGAATTTCACTGAAGGTAGTAAAAATCTGAACATGTTATTGAGCAGCCAGAGAGTGCAGTTTGATAAAACTGGCCTAGGGTATGACGGGATTAGTAAAAAGAAAACATATAAAAAGCTTTTTGTTAAATCCACTGTCTGTCATACATGCAATGAAGTAGGACATAAATCATTTGTGTGTCCTTTAAAAACAAATAATATGAAAACTGGCAGTAAGTTGCAATGGGTTCCCAAAGGAACCAAAACTAACACTAGGACCCAAAAGATTTGGGTACCTAAGAAGACTACTTGATCTCTGTTTTGCAGGATGATGTGTCTCCAATAAGGAATCAGTGGTACCTGGACAGTGGCTGTTCTAGTCACATGACTGGAGATGCATCCATGTTTGCTGTTGTCAACAAAAAGAAAGGTAATGTCACTTTTGGTGGAAACCAGAAGGGTAAAATTGTTGGCATCGGCAATATAGGTAATCCTGATAATATTATTATAGAAAATGTTCTTTTAGTCGAAGGTCTGAAATATAACCTGCTGAGCATCAGTCAATTATGTGATAAGGGTTACAAAGTAGTCTTTAAGAAAAACTCCTGTATTATTCAGGATATATCTAATAGCAAAGTTCTCTTTACTGGTTTCAGAAAAGAGAATATCTACGTTATTGACTTAGATAATTTTGTTTGTGATAATGAAAAATGCTTTGCTGTGAATTCTTCTAATGACTGTTGGATTTGGCATAGGAGATTAGGTCACGTAGGAATGGATACCTTAGCTAAGATTACTAAGTAGAATTTAGTTAGAGGAATCCCTAAGATATCCTTTGTGAAGGATAAGGTCTGTGATGCTTGCCAAATAGGTAAGCAGATCAAAAGTTCATTTGCATCAAAGAATGCAGTTTCCATTTCCAATCCTCTCCAACTCCTTCATATGGACCTCTTCGGTCCTTCTAATATTGCTAGCCTAGGTGGCAAATTCTATGCTTTTGTCATTGTTGATGATTTTTCTAGATTTACTTGGGTTTATTTTTTGAAATCAAAAGATGAGACTTTTGATACCTTTTCTAGCTTTAGGAAAAGAGTTCAAAATGAAAAGGAGCTCACCATTATTGCTATTCGTAGTGATCATGGTGGAGAATTTGAAAATGAAAAATTCGAACTCTTGTGTCTCAAGAATGGAATTGAGCACAATTTTTCTTCTCCTAGGACCCCTCAGCAAAATGGTGTTGTTGAGAGGAAAAATAGATCTCTCCAAGAGCTTACTAGGACTATGCTTAATGAAAATTCACTGCCTAAGTATTTCTGGGCTGAAGCTGTTGCAACAGCCTGTTATGTGCTTAATCGGGTCTCCATAAGACCTATTCTTGAGAAAACTCCATATGAGCTCTGGAGTGAAAAAACTTCTTCTGTTAAATACTTTAGAGCCTTTGGTAGCAAATGCTTCATTCTTAACACTAAGGATAACTTAGGAAAATTCGATTCCAAATCTGATCTTGGAATTTTTCTGGGTTATTCCCTTTCCAGCAAAGCTTAGAGAGTATTCAATAGGAGGACTCTAGTTGTAGAGGAATTTGTTCATGTTAACTTTGATGAGTCCCCTCAACCCACAATCAATGTGGATGGTGATGATTCTTTGGATAATCAACTAGATTCCCTTTCCTTAGAAAAATTAAGTGATTCTCCTCAAGTAGAAAATCCAATAGAACCCTCCTCTACATCTCTAGAAATTGTTCCTGTCAAGGATGGAAATCCTGCTCTTCCTAAAGATTGGAAATATGTCAAAAATCATCAAATAGATGAAATTTTAGGTGATCATTCTTTATGAGTTAAGACTAGAGCTTCTCTTAGGAATCTCTGTGCCAATGTGGCATTCATTTCACAAGTAGAGCCTAAGAAATTTGAAGAAGCCGAGGGTGATGAAAATTGGATTATGGCCATACAAGAAGAGTTAAATCAATTTGAAAGTAGCAAGGTATGGGAACTTGTTTCACGGCCTAAAGATCATCCCATTATTGGAACAAAATGGGTTTATAAGAATAAATTGGATGAAAATGGGATTGTTGTGAGAAACAAGGCTAGACTAGTTGGTAAGGGATACTCTCAAGAAGAGGGTATTGATTTTGAGGAATCTTTTGCCCCTGTAGCTAGATTAGAGTCAATTAGGATGCTCCTAGCTTTTGCTTGCTACAAAAACTTCACACTCTTTCAAATGGATGTAAAGAGTGCATTCTTAAATGGTTATATTACAGAAGAAGTTTATGTTGAGCAGCCCTTAGGTTTTGAAGCTTTTGACAAACTCGACCATGTCTATAAGTTAAGGAAAACTCTCTATGGTCTTAAACAGGCCCCTAGAGCTTGGTATGATAGGTTGAAGAACTTCCTTGTGGAAAGGAATTTCAAAAGGGGTAACATCGACTCAACTCTATTTACTATGCAAAAGGATAAGGATATTCTGTTAGTTCAAATTTATGTCGATGACATTATTTTTGGATCAACAAATGTCAATACGTGTAATGGGTTTTCCTCCCTCATGCAAAGTGAATTTGAAATGAGTATGATGGGGGAGTTAAAATTCTTCTTAGGATTTCAGATTAGTCAATCTCCTGATGGAATTTTCTTCTGTCAAGAAAAGTACATTAAGGAACTCCTTAAGAAGTTTGGATTAGAATTTGCTAAGTCGTCTAAAACTCCCATGAGTACCACAACAAAATTGGACAAAGATGAACATGGAATAAATGTGGATATTAAGAAATATCGTGGTATGATTGGTTCTCTGTTATATCTGACTGCTAGTAGGCCAGATATTCTATTCAGTGTCTGTCTTTGTGCTAGATTTCAAGCTGATCCTAAGGAATCTCACTTATCTGCTGTCAAAAGAATTTTCAAATATTTAAGTGGGACTCATGATTTAGGATTATGGTATCCAAAGGGCACATCCTTTGATCTGATAGGATATTCAGATTCTGACTATGCTGGTAGTCTAGTTGATAGGAAAAGCACCAGTGGAACCTGTCAGTTCCTTGGAGAATCTTTAGTTTCCTGGTATTCTAAAAAACAGAACTCTGTTGCATTATCAACTGCAGAAAGTGAATATATTGCTGTTGGCAGTTGCGGTGCACAAATGTTATGGATGAAACAGACCTTAGAAGACTATAATCTGTTTTATGATACCTATTCGGTGTGATAACACCAGTGCAATTAACATTTCTAAAAATCCTATTCAGCATTCTAGAACCAAACATATTGATGTAAGATATCACTTCATCCGTGATCATGTTCAAAGAGGTGATATATCTTTAAAATTTGTCAATTCTGTTGATCAATTGGCCGACATCTTTATCAAGCCTTTGGATGAAAAGACATTCAATAATATTAGAATAAGGCTAGGCCTCATTCGGATTGAGAAAAACTAAATTTATCCCTCTGTTAGAAAATCCTGAGTGTTAGAGCATTTTCTTCTGTGATGGTATCAGTAGATGCTGTGTTTTTCAATAGGCATCGGAAGATGTATGTCTATCGGAAGGCATCGGTAGATGCTGTGTTTTTCAATAGGCATCGGAAGATGTATGTCTATCGGAAGGCATCGGTAGATGCTGTGTTTTTCTATAGGCATCGGAAGATGCATTTGCATTTCTTTAATCTACCGACACGTGTGACCCATCGGGTTAATTTGTCTTACACGTGTGACTCCATCTCGTCGGGCGATGCCCTTTTCTTTTAAATTCTGTTTCTTCTCAACGACGCTTCACATTTTGCGCTCTTTCTGAAAACCCCTGCCCTACCAGTTCCTTCTCTCTCTCAAGTCCTATTCCTTCAATGGAGTTTCAGGGTTCATCTTCTCGCGCTGATAAGGAACCGGCCAAGAAGAAGGCCAAAGCTTCAGCTCATCCTCCACGAGAGATTCCTCACGCCAAAGAGTGACCATCTCTTTTCTTTCTAACCAAGGCTGCTGAGTTAATGTACCATGACGACTATAGGTACAAAACTTTAATTCCTAGTCGAGGGATTTTCTTTGATGATTAAGCCGACATGAATATTATAGAACCCTTGAAGGAGCTCGGGTTATTAGGTTTATTTGACACGGAGTCCTTTTATTACCCTGAAGCAATCCGAATGTTCTATGCCAATATGAGTTTCACTTCGAATTTCTCTATTATAAAGAGCTATGTGTATAGCAAATATATAGAAATTACCCCCCAGTTCATTAATGCCCTTTTGGAGTGCTCCCATTTAGATAGCCGCCCTTACAAGTATATGACCGGCACTGAGCCTCCTTTCTTTGGTACCTCTGAGGGTCTCAGTTTTCTAAAACGTATAGTTCTTGACCCAAACCATACCCCTGACCCTCTTAAAGGCAAACACCTGACTGCAAGAGCCAGGTTATTTCATCAGATGATAGGGTATAATATAGTTCCTAAGGGTGGCCACCATGATGAGGTGAGTGCCATGGAGATTTTTGTTCTGTATGCACTGTTCCAAAAGGCCCCCTTCAATCTAGGATATGTTGTGGTTAGAAGGATGATCCAGGCTGTGACATCCAGGGCTACCTCTTTACCTTACAACCTGCTGTTAATGAAGATTTTAGCTAAGCTTGAGGTTGTATTCCCTGAGGATGAGGACCCTATCACTCTTAAACCCACCAGTTACTATTCCCGAACCACCTTGAGCAAAATGGGAATTAAGAGAACCAGAACCGGGGAGCTTGTGCTAAATGTTCCTAAGCGAGCTCCTGCTAAGGCAACTGTTGCCAAAAAGGGAAAGAGAAAACTTGACCTGTTAGAGGAGTCCACTGCTAAAGGAGGGGATGACTCTGAGTTCCCTGTTTTTGATAATTCCCCCTCTCTTTCTCAGGCTTCTAGCTTTCAGCCTCCTCCTTTAGTGCGAAGGCGTCGTGTCCCTTCCTCAAGGATACTTCTTTCTGAGGACATCTCTACTCCCACCTCTGTGCCTCTACCTCTTCCAGCAAATCCACCATCTCCTCCACCTGCCCTTCAGTTACCAGCTCTGCCTCCTATTCCTCCTTCATCTCCAGTCCAACAGAATACAGCTCCTCCATCCCCAGTCCAATTACCTCCTCCAAATCCAATTGCTCCTACACATCCACCTGCTCCCCGAGTCCAACATTCCTCACCAATTCAGCAACCTGCTCCTGCCTCAGGATCTCCTTTCGTTTACCAGAGGAGAGTTTCT
This sequence comes from Begonia masoniana, assembly GCA_022432975.1. NCBI lineage: Eukaryota > Viridiplantae > Streptophyta > Magnoliopsida > Cucurbitales > Begoniaceae > Begonia > Begonia masoniana. The sequence continues at coordinate 8,110,235 of CM039508.1, read as the reverse complement.
CTCAGTGAGGAACAGTATATTGAGTTGAAGACCAGCATTGACAATCTTGCAACAGTCATTGATACTAAGATCACTCAACTCAAAAAGGATTTAAGCGTTGAGGCTGTTGTGGCTCAGGGTCAAATGGATCGGAAAATGGACAGAAATAATGAGATTTTCACCCGTAACCTTCGGGCTCTCAAAACTCAAGTTGAGGCTCTTTGCCCTGCACCTCATGTTCCTCTCTGCCCCACTGCGCCTACCTATGAAGATCTCGAACTTCCATTTACCCGGCCTGCAGTTTATGAAGATGTGCGTTTCACGACACTGGATCTTCAAGAGACTGAATTTGCATTCTCTCCTCCTGATGCGTCTACTGCTACTCCTTCTGTCTCTGTGCCATCTCTCGTGTCCTCCTCCGAGCCCGCTTGTCCACATGATGCTTCTCCAACTGCTGTATCTGTAGTGCCTCCTCCATGTATGGATATAGTGGTGTACACACCACCTTCTCCACATCCGGCTCTCTGTCAGGCCATGGTGGTCTATCAACCTCCTGCCCCTCCCAATATTGCTTCACTTCAAGCTCTGGTGGATACTTACTTCTCCTCAGAACTTGCAGTGACTGATTATATTAGCCAAGCGTTTTGGAATCATTTTGTAGCTTTCTTTAAATAGCTAACCTTGTATGCATACCCTTTTGTTGATATTCTACAACGATTTTCCTCTGATGTTTTTCTGAATTATGTTGCCTCCATTAATTCTGCTGTTCCTTTGAGTGTTTTTGATAATGTCAAAGGGGGAGAATATATTTGATGGATATATTTTGATATTGGATATGCATGTGGGATATGGAATATTGCATATTTTGGAACAATCTGGATATTTGAATTTTTTAGAAACTCTGGTATGCTCTGTGGTTGTTTTAGCATGTATGCATTTACTATGGGGGAGATAGGATTATGGGGGAGAGTGACTTATTCAAATTAATATTTTGTCATCATCAAAAAGGGGGAGATTGTTGACTTAAATAGAGTTTAAGTCTAAATATGTTTTTGATGATATATTTGAATGATAGTTAAGTAATTTGATTATGTTTATAAAATGAGAATATTGAATTATGCATTGATTTTTAATATGTTGGAAATGCCCTTAAAAAAAGATATTTTAGTTGTCTAATGAATCGGGTTAAGTGTACAGGACTGAATAAGTAAAACATGGCTGAAAACTTCATCTGCCAATGAATTGTTAAAAGTACACATACCAATGGTGTTTTCAAGTTATTCCTGCCCATGACACTTGAAGTTCCTCATACCGATCGCTAAACGACAAAAGACAAAGTCGTTCAAAGCTGCACATGCCGATCGCTAAACGACAAAAGACAAAGTCGTTCAAAGCTGCACATGCCGATCGCTAAACGACAAAGAAGAGCTACTCATGCCGATCGCTGAACGACAAAGAAAAGAATTGCTTCTGCCGATGGAATTGTTGAGCAACTCATACCGATGGCGCTTTTGAAGACGTTCATGCCGATGGCTTACAAGTTGCATCTGCCGATGGAGTCTTCAACCGATGAAGTTCAAGATGCATCTGCCGACGATTTTTCAAGGTGCATCTACCGATGGAATTCAAAGCCTTCATCTGCCGATAACTTTTAAGTTGCACATACCGATGGACTCTTAGAGCAACACATACCGATGACGTGGCAATTGAATTAAAAGCTGCTTCCACCTATGATCTTCCGCCAGAATTTAAAATAGCCGCGAAGCTACAGTGACGTCGTTTTCAGCATTAACTCCAGAACTTTAATGGCGACGACGACTTGCAACTACAAACGGCAACGGCTACCTGAGATTGTACGAAAGCTGCTCCAACGGTAACAAAGCTTCCATTATTGGATAAGGAGCATTGAAGTCAAGCCGATTCCGAAGACAGAGTATTTAAGCCGAGGTTAGAGCACAAAGAAACAACTTTTGCAATTTGAATTCCTGAGCCCTAACTTGCGAAATTTTATCATACTCTGTATTATTCCTACACCTCTCGATTTAACTTGAGATTCAATCATTGTGAGAGTGTAGTCTGAGCTTACCATTTACGAACTCAACATTCTGTAAAGGCAGTGGATTGACGCCCGTCAAGTTCAATCCAGATTTGTAAAGGCAGTTGATCGGAGCCCGGAATTCCGATCTGTTTATTCTCGAGGAGAAGGTTAAGGATCTTTAAGGGGTGAACCTTGAAGCGTGGATGTAGGCTGGGTTGAGCCGAACCACGTAAAAATTACTGGTGTCATTTTTCTCTTACTCTCTCTTTTATATCTGCTGTTGATTAACATTGCTAATAGTTTTAAGTAAAATTTTAAAAGGGTCTAATTCACCCCTCTCTTAGACAATCTCGATCCTACAGTACCGTCATCCAGGTTCCGGTTCGTGCAGCCATCGTACCATACTTACACATCCGGGTCATCACAATCACCCCCCCTCGTGGGCCCAACGTTCTCGTTGGCCACATTTCCGGTTGGGTACAGGCTTTGATACCATTTGTAACGACCCCGTATCCCAGCAAGATATTATCCGCTCTGGGGATTGGGCCGCAGCCCAATATCCTCCCCTCACGGCTTTGTTTGGCGAGAACTTCCCGGAAGGTCACCCAACCTGGAATTGCTCTCGCCAAAGCACTTTTAACTTCGGAGTTCTTATGGGATCCGTTTCCAATTGTGCTCCAAAACACGTCTTTCTATGTTGGGAGGGTCTCTTTACATATGTTTCATTTCCACATACTTCCCTAAGCGATGTGGGATTGTGACGACCCCCTTTTTTACAACCCATCACCTTCCGGTTCGCCCGCGCGGATGTACCGCCATCCGCGTTCCGGTTCGTGCAGCCATCGTACCATACTTACACATCCGGGTCATCACAATGGCCAAGAATCCCGCTCTCCCACCTCTTCTATTTGCTTCTCTCACTTTCGGCATTTTCACTTTGTTCGCCTCTGTTTTGCGTCTGTTTTTGGGGTGTCTTCGAGCACCAATCGTTGTTTCATTTTCATTGTATTCCGCATGCGTTTTCTAACCCCATTGCAGGTTCGTAGCCTATCAGGTTTTCTTAGATGACTTACCGGGGTTTCCTCCAGACCGTGAGATTGAGTTCGAGATTGAAGTATGTCCTGGTGCTGAACCGGTATCGAAGAACCCTTACCGAATAGCGCCAATAGAGCTTAGGGAGTTGAAGGCTCAGCTAAAGGAATTAGTGGACAAGGGCTTCGTACGCCCTAGCTTCTCTCCGTGGGGTGCGCCAGTCCTATTTGTTAAGAAGAATGATGGGTCCTTACATATGTGTATTGACTACCAAGATCTGAACAAGTTAACCATCAAGAATAAGTACCCATTGCCGAGGATCGACGACTTATTTGACCAACTACAAGGGGCCCGGGTATTCTCAAAGATTGATTTGCGCTCCGGTTATTACCAATTGAAGGTCAAGGCCGGGGATATTCCAAATACCGCATTCAGGACTTAGTACGGACACTACGAATTCTTGGTGATGTCTTTTAGATTAACTAATGCTCCGACGGCATTTATGGACCTGATAAACAGGTTATTCCAGGATTTCTTGGACAAATTTGTGATCGTTTTTATCGACGACATCCTGGTTTATTCTCGGAATGAAAAAGAGCACGAAGAGCATTTAGCGATTATGCTATCAACGTTGAGACAACACCAACTATATGCCAAACTGTCGAAGTGTGAATTCTGGTTGAGCAGGATTAATTTTCTAGGCCACGTGGTTTCTGGATAAGGAGTTTCTGTGGATCCGGCCAAGATTCAGGTTGTGAAGGAATGGCCGAGGCCGAGGAATGCCAGTAAGGTACAGAGTTTTATTGGGCTAGCTGGTTATTACAGAAAGTTTATCAAGGGATTTTCGGTGATAGCAAAGCCTATGATTAGTTTAACGAGGAAAGATATCAAGTTCAAGTGGTCTGAAACTTACGAAGAGAGTTTTCAGACGCTTTAGCATAAATTAACCACTACTCCTTTGTTAGTATTTCCGGTCGAAGACGGCAAATTCAGTGTATACTGCGATGCGTCAAAGGTTGGTTTGGGATGCGTATTAATGCAAGAAGAAAAAATGGTGGCGTACGCGTCCAGACAATTGAAGAGTTACGAGTAAAACTATCATACTCATGATATGGAGTTAGCGGCAGTTGTTTATGCACTGAAGGTATGGAGACACCATTTATATGGACAATCATGTGAAGTATTTTCAGATCATAAAAGCCTAAAATACATCTTTACTCAGAATGAGTTAAATATGAGGCAGAGGCGGTGGTTAGAATTTGTGAAAGATTATGATGTCGAGATTAAATACCACCCTGGAAAAGCTAACGTGGTAGCCGATGCATTGAGCAGGATGCCGGCTACTATGCAACCAACTATGTCGGCCATACCAATGCCTTTAAGGACAGAAATTCAGAAGTTTGACTTGGATATTGTTTCTGAATTATCGGTCGTGCTGGCGGATCTGACAATACGACCAATCATATTGGACCAAATTAAGGAGGCCCAAAAGATCAATTCGAAGGAGATGGGTGATATTGTGAGTAAATTGGCAAATGCCTCCTTTGATTTCAATTATTCGGGCAGTGGTATTCTGAAATTCAAAAATAGGTGGTATGTTCCAAAAGATGAAGAGTTACAAAAGGACATTTTATTGGAAGCCCACTCGTCTTCTTTCTCAGTACATCCAGGAAGTACGAAGATGTATCGAGACTTGAAACTACACTTCTAGTGGCCAAATATAAAGAACGAGGTTGCCAAACAGCAAGTGAAGGCTGAACATCAACAGCCGGGTGGAGTACTTCAACCTCTCCCAATCCCCGAATAGAAGTGAGAGAACATCACTATGGATTTTGTTGCTAGCCTACCGAGGACGAATAGAGGCCATAATAGCATATGGACCATTGTGGACAGATTTACAAAGTCGGCCCACTTTCTACCTGTGAAGATGACCTTCTTCATGGACCAATATGCAGAGTTATACATTAGCGAGATTATCAAGTTACATGGTATTCCGGTGTCGATCGTTTTGGACCGGGACCCTAGATTTATGTCGAGGTTTTGGAAAAGCTTGCAAAGCTCCTTGGGTACCAAGTTAAATTTTAGCACGACATTTCATCTACAAACTGACGAAAAATCGAAAGAACGATTCAAATATTGGAGGATATGTTAAGGTCGTGCGTGTTAGAATTTCAAGCTTCTTGGAGCAAGTTTTTGCCATTAGTAGAGTTCTCTTATAATAATAGCTACCAGGCTACGATCGGCATGGCTCCCTACAAGGCTCTTTACGGCAGAAAGTGAGGTCTCCCTTGTGCTGGGATGAGGTTGGAGAAGCCAGGCTTGAAGCCAAGCTTGTCAGCTCTGAGTTATTACAGCAGATGTCTGAGATAGTGGCTACTATCAGACAACGAATCGGTACTGCTCAAAGTCGACAGAAAAGTTATGCGGATCAGAGGAGAAGAGACTTAGAATTCGCTGAAGGCAATGAAGTATTCCTGAAGGTTTCGCCTTTCAAGGGCGTGATGAGGTTTGGTAAGAGAGGGAAGCTCAGTCCAAAGTTCGTTGGGCCATTTCCCATCTTAAAGAGGGTAGGAAGCACAGCTTACAGACTGCAGCTGCCAGCGTCCATGGATGGAGTTCACAATGTTTTCCATGTTTCTATGCTGAGAAAATGTGTGCGAGATTCTACTCAGATCGTGGAATCGGTAGACATAGAGATTCAGCCAACGCTGACGTATGAAGAAAGGCCCGTAAAGATTTTGGATTCTTCAATCAAAGTATTGCGCAACAGGGTGATCCCATTGGTGAAGGTTTTATGGCGCAATCATTACGTGGAAGAAGCCACTTGGGAGCGACAACGGGACATGAGGGACCGATATCCGAAGCTATTTGTCTGAGCTAATTTTGGGGACAAAATTCTATTAAGGTGGGTAGGATGTAACACCCGGCATTTTTGGCCATATAATTATCCCTCGAATTATTGAACGGGATTAATTTGATATTAATATAATGAATGTTTTAGTGGAATTTGTTGGGATGTTTATTGGAAAACCAAACAAGAGAGTAACCAAAACAAAACCATTAGTTAGGAACCAATGGAGGGGCAATTTAGGAAACCAATTAAGGTAGTTGAGAGGGAGCCAATGGATGTTTGACACACGTCCAAGCTTGTTGAAGAAGCCATGCTCTCTCTCTCTTCTTCTCTTTTCTTCCCTTCAACGTGAAACCTCTCATTGCCTCTCCTCTCTATTTTCTCTCTTCCAAACGACGTGCGACGATTTCCAAACTTCATCTTCTTCTGTTTTCTCCCATTTTCTCTGTTAAAGATAACAATTTATGTTAGTTAACGAGTTTAGGTTAGTTATTCCTTAGTTTTGTTGAAGTTTAGGGTTAATGGCCCGGTTATGCATAATATAGGTTCGTGAATCGCCAAGGACGTACGTGCGTGCTTGCAACTCTACGGACATCAGGTAAGTTCATATGTATAGATTTGGCCCTTAAGACCCTACATCACGTAGATACTAGGTTTTTGGTTGTCGGGTAGTTAGGTCGTAGATTACGTTATAAGTTAAATGTGTTTTGCTCTATGTCTTGCTTTGATATCCTATCGCCTATTTATGTTACGTTATGCACATTGAATGTTCATGTATACACATTTTCTCGAAAGTCATGTAAATATTTTATGCACGTGATTTGAAGTCAAGAAAGATAAAATGTGAATGTAATGTACGGTTAAGTGTGGGACGGGGACTGACATGTATTCTTGTCCTTCTCTGGGACTATGTAAAAATCGTTCTCGCCAAGGACAATATGTCTTTTATCCCTCCCTGGGATCCGACAAAACTACTAACTCCTGTTATGTCATGTTATGACATGTATGTATGTGCGCCGGTTCCTCTATAAGCCCAATTTATACCTCCTGTCCACTTGAATGTAATGTAGAGTAATGTTCATGTATTTGAAAATATTCATGCATAGCACGTGCATCACTTCGCATTGTATGATCTTACTGAGCTCTAGGTTCATAGTTGAACTCCCTGTTGTAGGTACGGATCGCACAGATGAGGACTCTGAGCCTTAGGCCGATGTGTAGGCGTAGTTGGCGAGACGAGCTGGCGGGGTTGGTTGCGGCAGTCAGTGCATTTTGACCTGTGGGGTGATGTTTCGAAGTGTATGTCATGTTTGTATAGTTTTGGAATTTAGGTGATGTATAGACTTTGTGTCGACGTTTTAAAACCTTTGTTTTGATAGTTGTCCTTTGAAATATACTAGAATCATTTAGGATTTTCTTTTAAGTTGTGCATGGATTGTTTCGAGTTTTAAAGCTATCAATGCAGTTAGATTTCTTGAACTTCCGTCATGTTTTCTAACACGTTTAAATTTTGTTTTGAATCGGGTTTTTGGGATTGTGAATCATTTTGTGACTAAAGAGGTTGGGAAGAAGTTTAGTAGTAATGTTGTGAGGTGTTTGTCTTTCAAACATTTCTGTCATCCATTTATGTCGTCCATTTCTCCATTTCTGTCGTCCATGTCTGTCGTCCATTACTGTAGGCCATTTCTGTCGGCCATTTCTGACGCCCATTTCTGTCGCCCAATTCTGTCGTCTAATTCTGTCGTCCATTTCTGTTGTCCATTTCTGTCGTCCTTTCTGTCGCCTATTTCTGTCGCCCATTTCAGTCGTCTATTTCTGCCGTCCATTTCTGTCGTCCATTTCCATCGTCCATTTCCATCGTCCATTTCTGTCTTCCATTTTTATGTCTTTCTATCCAATTTAGAGTTTTAAAAAGTCAAAAAAATTCACGTCCAAAATGTCAATGTCAAAGTCAATGTCTGGTCGTGTCCCGTGCCGGCCCGGCGGGTTCGGGGGTCGTCACAAACGAAACGTATTTTGACAATTTTTTCAAACTTGTCTTGCAAGCATTAAGCTTAGCTTTGCGATGTCCTTCTGGTCTGAAGAAGCCGATATAACAAATTACAGCCCAAATATAGTCATACGTTTCTTTGTCCATAGTCGTATGTAGAAGATTCATACACATAATAAAAACTATATTAAGAAAAATAATGAAAGTGTGTTTATGAAAAATGAGTTGAAATGTACCTGCGTCCCGTCAAATGTGTAGAAACCCATAAATGTGTTTTGGAAAGCAAAAGCAGCCCCTAAAATGGATTCTCTGTCAAGACAAGTGTGACTATTATGCCCGTGACGCCGACATATACGAAATACCATCGTAGATTTCTTCCTAGAAATTGTCAATCTCGACAGCTCATCGACATCGCGCACTCTATTTTTGGCTTACCAGGTTGGCGCTTTCTCTCGGGCGGAATGATTGTGTTCATTCCGTGTACATGTCAATGCCACTAATGGGACGAATGACATTTGAGTACATCTTTACATATGTCGCCCGGTGATAGTGTCGATGAACGAAATTTTCAGGTTGTAGTCTCATGAAATACATGCATTGAATGGAATTGACACATGAGATTCCAGTAAGCTCTCACCTGCAACAGTTGCACGTGCCTGCATTCAGGTCGACAACATATTGTTCGTTGTCATTGCTTACCTCAAATCGTGCACCTCCCGCGAACACAGCATTCCAATTTTGAGCTGCACGTTCTAGCTTCCCAAGCTTTTTCTTTATCTTAGGACACAAGAGGTCTGTTGACAAGAGCATCTTCTCGTATTTTTTTACAATGCGAGTCATCAAGTACTTTTGAATCATCTCGAATATGGTCAGGATCAATTTGTCTGTGACCGGCAATAAAACAGCATTGAACGAATTGCATAAATTATTCAAGCTCATATCGTACTTGGAAATCGAGGAAAATACATGACTAGCCCAATAGCTAGGCGGTGTTCGTTGAAGTCATGTGTGGGCATCCGGGTGAATCTGATGCAGTTTCCTCATTTCTATCTCAAAATGAAAATTTGTGGTTGCCCTGTCTGCATTCCACATTACATCTCTGAAGGCTCTACCCCAAAATTGGCTTTTGAAGTTTGCGTACATATGCGGGAGGCAGTAGCGGTGTTCGGCTAAACCTAATTCTTCCTCCAGAGCACGGGACAACCCCTAATATGTGAAAGAAAAACAAAGTCAACATAAAACAATATAACGATCACAACGTGGATAGTACTGATCATGATAATTCTCAGAAAAGATTGTACTGGAAAATCTCCTAGACAGAACCACCTTTCCAAGTAAGTTTCTAGGAAAAGCTGGAGGGGTCACAGACGGTCCCACTTAAAATCCAGTCTCCTAGACAGAACTTCCTTACGCAATACAATTACACCACTAAATAAGTTGTACGACAAACAATCGCAAATGTGATCCGACACAGTTGTACCTTTTGTCGATCTGACACAATTGTCCATCCGTGTCTATCTGGAGTGACTAGGTCTTCCTTTAATATTTGTAAAAACCATTTCCATGAGTCTGCGCACTCTGACTCCACGTTGGCAACGACAACAAGATATATGTCATCGTCGCCATCAATACTAACGGTTGTGAGTAATTGGTCGGGGCAAGAGCCTTTTAGATGACAACCATCCAAACAGATAATAGGTATATCATGCTGCAGCAAACCTGCCTTGCAACATCCATACACACGCACATTCTTTCAAATACCCATGACTCATTCTGGCCATCGCCCACCAAGTAACCATGTATTTTCACTGTGCTACCTGGATTTGATCTAAAAATTTCTACTGCGTATGAATGCAGTAGCTTGAATTGTTTGTCGCCCCTCCCATCATTAAGTTCTCGAACATCGCTTATTACTCTTCTAGCAAGACTTAGTATAATGTTCACATTCAAATTTTTTCTTACCGTCTCGATAATAGAAGGAATTTTCCATGTAGGTTGATCTTTGAACCTATCCAAATAATGGTTTGCCACTCATTTTGCAGTAGCGTGACGATTTTCAATTTTCCTTGCACAGTTGTGAGAATCAGTGTAACTCTTTCTTTGGAATGTAAGCTCATTTTGCATAATCGAAGCATGCAATCGCCACTCTCATCCGTCTTCACATGTTGCTGTGAGTCACTGAGTTTCACTTTTAATGAATTAGATGTCATATCCATTATTCAAAGTATATTCGACTATTTCTTCTCTAATGGCCTGTAGCAAACTATATTTTTTCTCGAAGCTCATTGTCTAGGGTTTGCGAGGTTGAATGCACCTCTATTTCTCCATCACCTTCTAAGTGATTGAATGCTCGAAGATCCCTGTATCTGGGCGTGTAGTCCGAATACCAGTCAATGTTGGCAGCTTGATTAGTCTCTCGTCTGCATCAACCCATCTACTTGAATCAAAATCCATCAACGTTGCTAATAAAGAGAAAAATAAAACGTCGTTATAAATACAATGTTGCTAGAGGTTTCAGAGTTTTCGAAATCTGTGAGTTCAGGATTAAAGTCATCTCCTTATATAGTATAGTAGAACGGACGGCCGTTCACGAGAACGACCGTCTGTTCCCTTTCAGCTCGTGACTCAATAATTGTCACGGGCCAGAGATTGTTTTGTAGAACGGACGGTTTTTCAATACAATGGCTGTCTGTTTTGTGAAACAATCTCCGGCCCGTGACAATTATTGAGTCACGAGCTGGTCACTGTTTGGGAGAACAGACGACCATTTCTTAAACCTACCGTCCGTTATCCCAAACAATGACCAGCCCGTGACAATTATTGAGTCACGAGTCGGAGACTGTTCTCTTGAACGGTTGACCCTTCCGTGGAACGTCCGACCATTCTCTGCCCTTAATTTACCAACGGAAGATCAATATCCTGGAACGATCGGTTGTTCTCGCAGAACGGGCATCTGTTCACGAAGAACGATCGGCTGTTTGGTGAGAACGATCGGCTGTTCTCCGAAAATAGCTGACCGTTCCTGAGCAACGTGCAGCGGAGGGTGTCCACATCTAACCTGTGTCTGATCCAACATGTCAAGTGCCATGTGACACTGAAAATAATAGATGACCGTTTGTCGAAAAATGGTTGTCTGTTCTATGGCATTTTTTGAGAACGGATGAAGATCGACCGACCGATCGACATGATTTTTTTTGTTAAGTTTTTAATAGTTTAAAATTTGAATAGTTAATATTGAAAGTATAAGGTTTTTGAAAAAAAAAAAATCAAAAGTTTGAAGTTTTTTTTGGGTAAATACCCGTAAAATTATTTACTTTTGAATACCAGTTTCCAAAACAATCATTCAAAGTAATGCTCTGTAACAATTCTCTCGCACAACTGTCAGCGTCTTCGTCTTTACTGCTGGCTAGTAAGGTAAAAGTTGTGAGCTTTTCAACTGTAAATAACAGGCTGTGGTATCCCTGTAATGTTACAGATCAGCCTAGGACGATGGACTGAAAGGGCCATGCTTGCCGGTGGTAATTCCATCTCTACACCGGCGGACTAGTCCAGTTCCGGCATAGATCAAATGGGTTGTTTTGATATGTTTTGCAAAGATCATATGAGATGTACCTTCAGTTTTAGGCGAAGGGTTTTTAAGAAATCTGTAGTGAACCTTGAGAATCGATCTTTACAACAGACCCTATATCTTCCAAAATCTCTACACCCTTAAAGGAATTCAAAAAATAAAGAGCATAAGCTCGTAAGTTCGTAATTCTCCAGCTAACAACACCTAACCTCATCTACCCTCTACCACAAATTCTGTCAGTAAAAATTTGTAAAATATTTACTTTTCGACTTCTGTCAATTGGCGTTCTTACCTGAAAGATGATTTCAGAGATGAGTTACACATCTGGGTATTAAATATGTGCAAAGAGGATTTCATTCCAAGTATCAGGAACACCAGGCAGACACCAATGAAGACAATCTTGAACACCCGGACTGGCAGTGGTGCTAAACTTAGATATATGCCCCTCGTCTCTAAGCTGAGATAGTGCCGTTATGTCCAAAAGCTTCACCTCCGTTCCTTTCACAGCAGCTCCGGCACTCTCGTCACTTGATTCTTCTTGCAATACTTGCTTTCCTATCGACATTGGTGTGGTATTGTCACAGCTTCCTCCGGTATTCCAATCTCCGCCAACGAAATGTCTTGGCGAAATCGTCCGGTAGAAGGCTTTCAGGCCAGGGTATTTCGGCAACTGGGAGTTCACCCATTTCACAATGCTGTGTACCGTAAGATTTTTTGCGTTTCCGATCATCGCAATTTTACGATCGGTGTTTCGTTTGCCTTCGACGTACATTACCCACTTATTTGCATTTACCTTCCCTCGATTCCAGTGGTGTCCGGTATTCAGAACAAGTACGTCAAATTTGTGGATGAATTGCCGCAAAAATGCAGGTGGGCGGTCTAGGTGCATGGCATATTCGGTGTCCGGTTTTGTCTCGTCGATTGGCTCCAAATCACAGAGGCTGGCCGACCAGTAATAAAGGATTGTAGTATTGGTTTCAGGAAAACGATATGCCCAACCGGTCGGGCGGGTGCCACCTGTAGCCATTGTCAGTCCATATTCCTCTCCAACATCTAAAACATCATCTCTCTCTTTGCCGGCCGTGATCATGCACATAAGAGACTGGAACTGTTGTCTTCCAAGGGAGTCTCCGACAAAAGCAAGCGTCTTGTCTTCCATCCTGAATGCATAAATTTGTATTAAAAACGGAACGTTACAAGTTGTGTGGGAGAGAAGCTCCACCCGATCAAAAAAAAGCTAATGAAAAACAATTTCCTTCGAATTAGAAAGAACCTCATTAAAAAAATACTTAGAACTATAAACTCATTAGGTAAATCCTGAATGGATCACGTTAATCTCACAAGATCATAATCTAAGCTACATTCAAAGTGAATAGGATTGATAATACCTTCGCAAGAAATTCGAACCTTCGAATTCTTCCATTTGGCAATTGTTTGGCTGCCACTTAAGCTTCTCGTATGCAAGATCTGTATGCCCGTTCAAACGACAAGACCACATCCCTGATAGCCATTGCTTGCAACTTAACCCATCATACAGAGGTAGTTTTTCGTCGACCACCCATTTTCCTTTTGCGTAATTGCAAGCTGAAAACGCAAAAATGAGTAAATCCACGATCAAGGTTAGCGAAGGTCCATTAAAAAGATTATCATTTAATTCACTAGCAAGTAAGGTCAATAAGCTTTAGCCAGCATTACTATATTACAGTTCACCAAATATTTCCGAGCTCCACTAACAAAAGGAAGCCTCAAACTGTACCCAAACGAAAGGCGGGCACGGAGAATGAAACTGGCAAAAACTAGTTTATTGGAATTACTTGCAGTTTAAAGATTTGATTTTGACAAGTCATAAACGGCTAATGAAACCAATGATTACGATAGGAATAGCCACAATGTATTATCAAATTCACAATAACATTCCACACAACACACTTTGTATAATCATAAACACACAAAATACAACGATTTAGCAGAGATTCGAGGTTTTGCTATCCCTTCCATTCCCCCCTCCTCCACTATTTATTCATTGATATAAACTAGAAACTGCCCATAATTTATTTCCTAAACCCTATCTTATTTCCCTTCCTAAGGGATTATTATCCCTTCCCACCACAAAAGTCTTCAAATATTATAAAGTTAGTGTGTTTAAACGAACACAACTTTTCAAAAGACCAGTTCGTTTGTGCGAGGCGAAATGGCTACCTTGATTTTTTGTAGTTGTAGAGAAGGTTTTAGCATCTACTCTGTATACTGAAGATCTCTTATCGACTAAATTCACACTCTGCTCTTTTTGTGTTGAATATTTTGTTCCCGCTTTCTGCTCGTTCCTCCCTTGGAGCTCACTCGAGGACAGCTGCAGCCGTGTCTGGGTTGGAAGAAAAGTGCTGAGAAGCGGACTTTTTTCACACGTCCATAGAAAAATAGTGGTGCACATCAGAACAATTGATATAAGAGAGATCTCTTTGGCCCTCAGTCTATAATAGCCTGCTTTCATCCTGCATTTACACAAAACTACATTTAAGTAGAAGAATGGTAAAACTAGAATGGAAGTCTCAAAATGGAAAAGAAGACTTGCAAGTAGCTCTGAAATTCATAGAATCAACAGTAACCAAACAAATCAGCGAAACTTAGAGCATCAAATCCACACTCCTCAATATGGACGTCCCCGATGACCCGATTTATTGAGATGACATAACTTTATAATTCACTGCCGTCCGATTCGTAACGAGGGTGGTTGTAGGTGGGTCGTGGGTGTGAATCCCATAAGATTTACTTACGGAATGGTCAGCCCTAACACCAATTTTAACAACCACATTTGGTAGAACTCGCCTTAGAGTCGACTTGCACGAGGAGGGTCTCTGAGTGTTTGTAACCCACATACCAAACTTAAACCAAGCGGAATTCAATGAATATAACAAAATCACCGGAAATTTCATTTCATGCCCGTTATTGATTAACCAAGAGTTGTCACCTTTACAGAGTTATAGCTATAATACAGGAACAAGGATTGATTTTTAGCTTCCACAAAATGGGGGAAGACGAAAATGATAATAATGGGCCAGTGTAAGGAAATGAACGAAAATCATAGTCTCAAACAAAGAAACAGCCATTCTATCTATTTCGACAAGAAACCAAGTAACAGGGCTTCAATCCGGATCATTTTATTCACGCAGACAAAGTAGATCAAAACCAACATTGACGTCATCCAAAAAAATGCCGATTCGAGAACATCGTCGACGGTAAATCAACAGAATCATGATTAAACAACCGCATTTCCAAACCAAATACGTTGGACATAATCACAGTCTCAAGATGTTTACAAGCAGAAACGAAACATTACAAAAGGTTAAAAATTTCATGTCAAAAAGAGTGTTTTAGATTTAACAAAGAGAAAAACACCTGACACCTGAGAAAAACAGCGGTGCCTAACGATCCACGAACAAGCAAATGGTTGGCAAAAAATGCAATCTTTAACTCCGACAATCAAAATGGCTGCTAAAAAATCGAAGGCCGAAGCAATATTCCCAAAAGGGAAGAAAAATTAGAGGAAAGAGACGTTGAAGAGGGTGGAAAAAAAGATTAGAGATGGTAACGATGCGTAAAAGAGGGAAAAGGAGAATGCAAACGCAGAGAAAAGAGGTGGGTCGCACACCTCCTCCTGTGACAAGGGTGGCAAAGTAACGTACTGGGGGGAGAGAGAGAGAGAGAGAGAGAGTTGGTTTAGAGAGAGAAACAAAAAGCGGTTATCACGGAGATTAGCGATGAAATTGGTAGCTTGAAAGAAACACACAAAAATCACGAACCAAGAAGGGAAAAAAAGTAGCGATCTTAAAATTTAAACGACAAAATATGTTTGAGCATGCAGGCACCTCGTTTTGGTCTTTCAGCCGCAACTTATTCCTTAATCAAACGTTATAGACACTTTCAATTCTATCAAATGATTCTTAATTAACGATTAAAAATGCATTTTATTTGTTAAATTTATAGGTGAATAGCAATTAATTCCTATAATCTCCCTCTAAAATCATAGAAGTTACCAATTGAGTCTAAATCGTTACGGGTGTCATTCAAAAAATGTTCTTTTCACGTCATCTTGTATGTTTGGCGATTTCTAATAGAAAAACAATTAGCGATAGAAGAGTTTTAGTGATTTTGATGATTCTAACCATCGACTTTTCCAACTAGTTTCTCTCTCGAAATCTCAAAATATCCAAATTCGTTTTATCAAGAGTTGTTTATCTTTAAAAATGATCAAGCAAAGAAAATCAAGTGACAAGCATGTAATTTTTGATTTAGTACTATTATCTTCAAACACTCATTGTTAAAATCTCTAATTTCGTAGAATTATTTGTTTTGTTCGAAGAAACTATTTAAGTTTCACCTTTAAGTTTAAAGTATAACAGGAACTTTACTTTTTTTTATTAAAGTTTTTTTTTTTTTTTTTTTTTTTTTTTTTTTTTTTGTTTCGTCTTTGCTAAAGTAAAAGCATTTACTTGTTTAATAAAAACAATTTGATAAAAAAAGATGGGTTGGAATAATAAAGTGGTGTGGACAATTGAAGATGGCAATAAAATAATTTTTGGTATGATACTATTATCTCGCCAAAAAATTTAGAATCATGGAGGACGAGCAAACAAAAAATATTTGGCAATTTTGATAGAATAGTTTTGGTCATTTTGATGATTCTAAACATTTAGTTCTTTAACTTGTCAAGCAAAGAATATCATTTACGTACGAGTATGTAATATCATTTCGTTTAAAACAAAAAGTTGAAGAAAGTAACTACTTGTTTTTTACCCTTAAATTAAAAGACTAATATGCACTTTACCTGAATTAATTTTTTTTATTATATTATTCTATTCTTTTACTATGGCTAAAAAAATATTGTGGAAACCGACATATTACAAAATTTTAATATTTATAGTTCTTTCGAGTAAAGTTATCTCAACAAATAAGTTTTTAGAAGATCAAATCTATATTTCATCTTTGACAAATTAAAAACATTTACAAGTTTAACTCAAACTCGACTTGGTTTATCCTACTATTTAAAACAATTTTATAAAAAATAGTAAAGATCAATTAAAACAATTAACTATGAGATGTTTTTCAATTCAAATTTAAAATAATTTTTTTTGTTAATTCAAACATCAAACTATGCGCTGTTAATAAATTGAACCAATGTGTTAAATGACCGTTAAAATTTGTATGTGATTGAAGAAAATGACCAACATTAAGGTATTTTGATGTAGTCAAAGAATATCTTAGGTTTCACATCATATTTTCTCCTGAGAAGATGCAAAAATGGCAATAAGACGTAGAGAAGAAACAAGAAACAAGAAACTCCCTTAACATTCCACCCATAGCCAGCTTCCCAATTGATCATCGACCACATATTAACCCCGATATAAAGATCAACTTTGGGAGTTTGGTTCTTCCCATCATAATTTCCATACAAGAAGGAAACTCTCTCTAACCCTTTGCATAAAGGCATGGTCGATCGATACTCAATTATTCGAATGAGTACGACTTTATGCAATGTAAGAAGCATACAATTGAATAAAATATTATGAGAATTAGCAAGAAGATTAATCTAGCCATTGTGTTAGCCAAACTTGCTTAAATTATAGAAAATACATTGGAAGTTCTCTACAATTATAGTAGAGGGTTGCAAGATGGCATGCATGTATATTATTGGAAGGCCCTACAAAGTTTAGGGGAGGTCAAAACTGACTTGAAACTGCAAAATCGAATAAATTCGATCAGCTCAGTTAGGTTTTAGTCAGTTTTCAAAGTCTATCGAATTGACTATTCTATATTTTGGGAACCGATAATTTTTTTTTTTATTTGATATATACGAAATCAAATTAACTAAATCAAACCGAGTATCACAACAATTAAAAGAAAATTAATACTATTATTATTGTTTAACATGTCAGTAAATATGTTTAGAAAATAAATATAACGTTATTTCTAAATAAATAAATGGTTTTCGGTGCGAATGAATCAAAAGATTTGATTAAATTGTTAGATTCTATTTTTGCAACATTTAATTTAGTTAATTATATTTTATTGTAGATTTAATTATTCTCAATAAGAAATGAAAGTAAGTCTAATTGAATATTATAATACTTGACTTTTTAATTATATTTAATGGGGAGATTTGAAAAACTAATTACATCACTTTATCAAAAGTTAAAAAAATATTAATTTTATTACTACATATATATAAATCTCATTCTCTCTTTTACCATAGTTTAGGCACTAGCAATGAAACCTAGGAAATTCGATTTTGCTTCGAAAGTTACTGGAATTGATCTAAATTGGTTTGGTTCGGTCTATTAACAAAATTGAACCGAACAGGACCATGAACACCTTTTTCAAATTTCAATTATAATATTTGCTAAGGTATTGAGTCGAAGAATCCACATAATTCAATGTTCGTCAAGAATCAACGCAGGCAAAATCTTAAGTACCAAAAATTACGATCACCCTTGTCTGGTTCTTAATTGTCGATAGATCATTGTAGGAGTAGGAGCAGTTCTAGTAGGCGATGGGGCTGGGGCGCTCCGTAGCCCCTTCATCACGTCTTTATAAAGCATTACAAAGTCTTCTCCGTTTTTTATTTTGATCAGATTTCGCTGCTGATGCAAACATCAAGACAGATTCAACACAAGTGTATGGACCAATAACCAGAGCAAGGACTAAGCACATCGGGGAAGAAATGAGAGGACTTGTGCTTCAAGCTATGCAACAAGAAGAAGTCTCACGCGTTCCGGAACACGAACGAGAGCTTGTCACCCTTATCCAAGCTGCTCCAGAGTGTTGACATGTCGTCCTTACTATATTTATGACATTGTCGTTTTAAGGTTTTAAGGTACTTATTGTTTGTCAAGTCGTATATATATTTTTTCTTTTTAATTAATTAAGAGTCAGAATAACAGATTAGTAATTTCATGTTTAACTTCAAGGAAACCCTAAGATGAAGGGAATGAGGATTTTTTTTACTTTCAAGAACAAAACTCTCTTTCGAAGAGATTAATTGAACTTATCAAGGTTTTTCTTGTGGCGTTCAAATTCTGACTTATCAAGCGAATTGACATATTTGTTGATGGCGTCTCCTCCTATTCTAGGATTTGTGTCTTTCTGGGCATCTGATATAGGAATCCGTCAATTGAAATTCGAAGATCCTTGGCTTGCAATGGCACCAACAGTCGGTATCGGGTCTTTATCATGGTTGTTGGTAGGGTTTGTATCATTTTGGTAGGTTTTATCTATTCTTTTCATTCTGTTCTGTTTTGATTTGGTTCCTAGTACTGGGATCAGGGTCAAAGTATTTTAAACATTCGGAGGTCTTACGAGCATCAAACGAAATTGTCACATTCGTATGATTAGTAGAACGACGTTTTATCTTTCAAACCTATAGTGAAACGTAAAAATCGGATCTGGTTTGCCTATTCAAAATTTAAATTTTGTAACAGTCGCAGATGGATGACCTTCAAAAGTAGTCACTTTATTTCGTCGTCTTAGAGGGCTCCAAACAGGAAAATGTTATTCTTCATGTTTTCATAAGGCACTTGCATCCTTGCAAATTGATATTAAAGCTCAAAATCCAATTTGTTTTAAGCATTCAAAATTTGTTTTCACATTGGATAAAAAATCGTGCTTCCCTGAATCATTTATCTTGCTTTAATTCGTTGGGTTGTTCCTTTTGCATCCTTACGTCATTTAGATTATTTTGAGCTAGGTCTGGCATATTCCAAATTTCAGTTTACATTTGCGTCACTAATTATAGTGTCAGTTCATTTTGATTTGTCTTGTTTGTTCGCCGCTTGTTGAACTTCCATCACTGTTTGTTTAGTCTCGAAAGAAATAAAAGAGAATAGAAGGAACAAGTGCAAGAGTGTGAGCCCATAAGAAAAGCTAATTGATATTGAGTGTAAACACGAGTACAAACTGAGTGACCTCATCCAATCAAGTGAAACACATGAGGGAGTGTTGTGAGGCCTTGATTACTTCACGGTTTACTATTTTGCAGGTTTAACATAGTCATGTCAGACGAAGCAAACAACAACCAGGAGCAACACCCAATGATCCCAAACCTTCACGTACAAGCAATTATGGGAGAAATGAGACGATTGCTTCAACATGAACTTGAGGGCATCCATGAGCGCCTTGATAAATTGGAATAGGGCGACGCGCAACGAAGGCAAGCTCCCATTGCCCAACCCCATGCCAACACAAATGCGTTCAAACGAAGCCAACGGAGGCAGGGCCAGAATGAAGAGATGGCCGAGATAGAAGAGGAAAACTTCACAGAAGAGTTCGATCAACTCTAGTCCCGAGAGGAATAGAAACATTCGAGAGAGGCGAGGGAGTAACCGGGTCAACCATAATCTGGGGAGCATAAAGATGAAGATCCCTGAGTTTCGAGGCTGAAGTGACCTCGAGGAGTACCTAGATTTGGAGTTAAAAATGGAGCGAATATTTGAATGTCACGATTATTTCGAGAGGAAGAAAGTGAAGATCACCGCCATCAAATTCATGGAGTATGCTGTCATGTGGTGGGACAAATTGAGTCTGAACATAAGGTATATGGCGAGCCTCATATCGAGAGTTGGGTTGAGATGAAAAGGCAAGCTGCAGACCCTACGACAAGGTAACTGAAGTTTCGATGATGCAGAATTGACCTGAAAGAGACGGTGTTAAAACCCACAAGAAAACAGAAATAAAACTCACGCACTGTTCACCCGATAATGACAGAAACCAATAGCAAAATGAATGCGCAAATGGAAACCAAATAAGATGAAATTTGACGTGAGTATTAATGGAAATGTGAAGAAACAAACCCTGAAATGATAGATGAAATGATGAAGTGCAAATGAAGTTATGATGACAAACCAGAGGCTAACCTATGAACAATATTTGTAAGCTCTCGGTGAATGCTCTTCCCTAAAAAAGAACAACAGCTTTTGGGAACCGGTTTTACCACCTTTCTCTGGGTTTTCCACTCTAGAAAGAATGGAGGAAATGGTGGAACTAAGAACTCAACAAGTAACCTTGAACTTGTGAGCAATGGAGGCACACTTCTCATGATTTCGATGAATCGTGGCTTACCTTTCGGTAACCGAAACCAATATGATTTGGAAGGGAAATAGTCTTTGTATTAATTTGGCAAAAGTTCCTACAAACATTAATAATCATGCTTATATAATATCTAGGGTGACTAGGGTTTGCTAAATGAGGAAAGAAGGAGATAATCGTTGATTTTCTCTACATTGTGCGACCAAGATGAAGGCCGTGGCGCTTCATCGCATGGTTGTGCTGTCATCCGTGCAACCATGATCCAGTGTCCCTCTAAGCCACGTCATCAAGCTGGTGTGCGCTTCCTTGAGCCCTCCATCATTCCAACTCATCAATCTATGTTGCTGTGATTATTCTTGGGCGCATTAATGTTTGCTGCCATTCTCCAAGATGGGTGGTGCTCCTCCATGCAAGCTCAACTCCTTTGATGCAAACCTGAGTTTTAACCACCATCTAACCTAGCATACATCTAATCCTAACAACTAATGCATGCGTGCATATAATAATAAAGGCTAATGTTTGCCCAACAATACAAAAAGGTTAATGTTTGTCAACAAAATACAAGATAGTTAGTTACACGGCCTTGTTTCTGGGAAGATAAATTCTTTCTTGAACTTGAGTCGTTTCCAACCGTTCATCCCAAGTCAGAATGTGTAAAGGTTGAGTCATGTCTCCTAAGTTAGGCTTCCACTCTAAATCATCAAAGAAATCATCACATGCAAAAGAACTAAACTCGTGAGTAAAAAGATTCACGAGCCTTCATTTGTGATCGAGTGATTGGCCTCTGAGGCATGTCAGTCGATGAGTACTACAAAGACATGGAGTTGACTCTGATCCGAGCCAATATAGAGGAAGATCGAGAGGCAACAATGACTAGATTTCTAAGGGGTCTTAACTGAGAGATTGCAGATGTAATCGAGCTCTACTATTATGTTGAAATGGAGGACTTGGTACATATGGCCTTGAAGGTGGAAAGACAACAACAACGTCGGAATAGCACATGCCAATAGAGTTCGAACGAGACGCCTTGGAAAACAAAGGTGCTAAGGTGAGATGACTTCCCCTCCACTTCCAAGGACAAGGCTGATCATAGGGCAGTAAATCCGACAACCCCCAACCTAATCAAATCGGTTAACACACCTAATCGCTCCAGTGAGATATGGTGCTTCAAATGCCTGAGAAGAGGACACATCGCCAATGAAGTCCAAGTGAGGTTGCAAAGATCGAGGGAAAAAAAGTGCGAAGAAAGAAAACAAGGAAAACAATCCATATCTGATGAGAACAAACAATAGCATAAAACCTCAACCAAATAGAGCATTTTCACAACCAAGAGAGACATAAGCGAGCGATCACTGAAAAACAACTCATGATCTTTATCTTATACAAAAGTGAGGCTTTGAACACTAACAAACCAGATTTGGTATTACCAAGTCCGGTTGTTTCTCTCTTGCAGGAGTTTGAGGAAGTAATCCCAGTGGACCTTCCGGAAGGTTTACCACATATCTGGGGAATAGAGCATCAGATTGAACTTGTTCCGGGAGCCTCCCTTTTGAATTGGCCATCGTACCGCACTAACCTAGAGGAGTCAAAGGAACTACAACGTCAAGTGGAGGCTTATTGGAAAAGGGATACGTAAGAGTAAGCATGAGTCCATGCGTTGTTCCAGTCCTTTTGGTGCCCAAGAAGGATGACACATGGCGGATGTGTACTGATTGTCATGCCATCAACAACATCACGATAAATTATCAATACCCGATCCCTCGTTTAGATGATATCTTTGATGAGTTGCATGGTTCATGTGTGTTTTTCAAAATTGATCTTAAAAGTGGATATCATCAGATTAGGATGAGAGAGGGAGATGATTGGAAAACAGTCTTTAAAACAAAACATGGATTGTATGAGTGGATGGTTATACCATTTGGGTTAATTAACGCGACTAGTACTTTCATGCATTTGATGAATCACGTTTTTGCGTCATTTCATTGGAAAATTTGTGGTTGTGTATTTTGATGACATTTTAATTTATAACATGAGTTTGCATGCTCACATCTTACATTTATGATCTATTTTGGAGGTGCTTAAGCTGGAAAAGTTCTATGCTAACTTGAAAAAAATGTATCGTGGAAAGTTGTGTGTTCCCAAACTGTTCACTACGTGATTTAATAGTTAAGGAGTCCTATAGAGGAGGATTGATGAGACATTTTGGGGTAGCTAAAACTTTAGCTGTTTTGCAAGAACACTTTTACTGGCCTCACATGAAAAGAGACGTAGAAAGGATAGTTAGTAGATGTATTACTTGTAGGCAAGCGAAATCGAGGGTTCAACCTAATGGTCTTTATACGTCGTTACCAATCCCTAGTTCACCTTGGATAGACATCTCAATGGACTTTGTGTTAAGTTTACCTAGGACGAAGAGGGGTAGGGATTTGATTTTCATGGCGGTGGATCGGTTTTCTAAGATGACTCATTTCATTAGGTGTCACAAAACTGATGATGCCTCTAATGTTGCTGACCTGTTTTTTCGAGAGATTGTATGATTACATGAGATGCTTATGACGATAGTTTCGGATAGAGATGCTAAGTTCTTGAGTTACTTTTGGAAGACATTGTGGGGAAAGTTAGGAACCAAACTTTTATTTTCTACCACTTGTCATCCTCAAACTGATGGTCAAATTGAGGTAGTGAATAGGACTTTGTCGACTTTGTTGCGGACGGTCATCAGCAAGAACATTAAGTCATGGGAAGAATGTTTACCGCATGTCGAGTTTGCATAAAATTGTTCAGTTCATTCAAGCACTAAATTTTCACCGTTTGAAATTGTTTATGGTTTTAATCCTCTAACTCCATTGGATTTGTCACCTTTACATGTTTCTGAACAAGTGAATTTAGATGGTGAGAAGAAAGCCGAATTCGTGAAGCAACTTCATGAGCGCGCTAGGCAAAATATTGAGAGGCGCCTTGAGCAATACATCAAGCAGGCCAACAAGGGGCGTCGTAAGATGATTTTTGTAACGACCCCGTTAAGGGCCGAGACCCATTTCATAACTCTCATAGAATACTTACTCTAAATTACTCTCTGTACCCTTTTGTTTGTTTTTTTTTTTTGAACTTTAACCGTCTGCATATCTGACAGAATTCTACCCTTCAAGGACCCGACTCCCATAAGATCATTGGCATAAGTCATCACAGAGTAGAGCGACTAGACTCGGGCATTTAATCCATAACATAATCGGGCAGAAGGAAGAAGCCCTCAGTACACTCGACCTCATCATACTTGAGCTGCTTGAAATCGCAGGCATCTACCGATTGCTAGACGACAAAACCTAAAACTCACTTATGCCGATCGCTAAACGACAAGCACAGAGCTCGCTTCTGCCGGTAGTGTATTTCTATATCATCCGGTTAACATGTGCATCTCACGTGACTTACTTAACATCGCCAGCAAGAGACATCGCCCGGTGATCAACAATCATTCTCCATCCACCGATGACGTCAGCCGGATGATGTCTTCATCCATCAGAGGCATCATCCGGTGGACATGTGCAATGCACGTGACTCACTTACCTCATCTGACAGGAGACATCATCCGGTGAACAAACGACAAAATACTTTACTCACATCATCCGGTGAGTAAACACTCGACATCATCCGATGACATCAGCCGGAAGACTCAATCGTTCAACTTCTATCATTCGACATCCGCCGATGACGTCAGCTGGATGATACACTCATCCGACTCTTATCACTCAGCAGTAAAACACGATAATCATCAAGCAACTTCAACCAACAGAAAAATACCCCGACTCTCATAGATTTCAACTTGATAGGCATAAACCTTAAACGAATAAAAATCATAGACTCATTCAAGATACGTGAAGCGGAAGACTTAATTAAGCAGATCATTCTATAAACTTAAATCATTCTTCGAACTCAGAGATCAAATAGACAAATCACAACATTCCAATGTTATAAAAAGAAATCTCATCCTACACAGACTTCAGTCTTTCATAAACCTTACTGACTTAATGTGAGCATAACCGCGGGTCAATATCGCCTGTCAGCCACAAATCTCCACCCTGAGCACTTTCCAGCAACCGAGTTTAAACATCCTCATTAACTTTGAGATCCTCACCTGAAAACTCGTCACCTACATCATAAGATTTAAACTATAAGCCTAATGCTTTGTAAGGAATGCAAACTAACATGTATTCATGAATGTACAGTTGAGAGAAAACATGTTCATGATCATTTATCATTCTTGTTTCTGTTCATCGTTTTCATCATATGGATTAATGGAGGATTTGTGCCGTAAAAGGGGGGTTGACAGTGATTTTGATCATATTCCCTTTCGGGTCGTTTTCATGGTCCCTCTTTGGACTGTGACATACGTCAACCCGCCCCCAACCCTCACTTAATCATGTTGTATGAGATCGTTTTCATATTCATTCTCATATCTTGTTCATGGGGAAAACATGCTCAAAAATCACTTTCATATGCTTGAGGAGTAAATCATGATGCATGACATGAATGTTCTTAAATCATCAGACTATGAAAATTACCATACTAGACAGTTGACTTCATAGACTCTAACAGAACATCACATAACATAGTTCTCAAACATCCGTAAATCATCCAAGTACAAACCATCTTACTAACTTAAAACAAACATCAACATAAGTAACAGACAATAGCTTAATAACTTCTAATCATCGTATCAGTTTCTACCTAGCATCCTTATGATGTAGGGCCCTAATGGCCGGGAATCCTACACATTCACTTACCTGGATTCCTTAGCAGAGTAGTACCTTCACTTGAGCTTCCTTCACCTATGACATTTCATATTTCGTAGTTAAAATCAAATCCTAAATAATCTAGACTCAAACTAGTAAAGTCCTAACTAAGGAAGATTCCTAAAGATCTAACTTATCTCATTCAGACATTTCATTGAACACCTTGTACGCATAGAAATCCCAGTTTATCAGTAAGGAAAATCAGATTCTCTAACTACCAGAGCTCAGCCAACATTCATAATTCCTACTTATTATCATCAAAATCATAAATACTACGTTAATAGCTAATAATACTCCGATTCTATTCATTATTAGGCAAACCCGAATCTCAACCTCTAACTTAAATCAATACCTGAATGGATACTCAACCACTGCATTATCGAAGCCTTAACTAGTAAGCTGAGTATCGGCGAGAAGGATGAAGAGTCGGTCGTTGATGAAAGGGGTTACTGGCTGAGAGAGAGCTCTGGAAGGACGAGAATCGCAGAGGAGAATGTCGGCTACAGTGAGGTTTTGGATTTTACTGTAGCATTTATACTATTTAAAAACCAATCTCAATTACCAATTTGCCACTAAACCTAATTCTTACTCCAAAAGTGAAACCAACTAAACCTTGGCATCCAAAATCTAATAAAAATAGTCATTACATTAATGGTGATTTAATTCGGGTCAGTGAAGTTTCGGGATAAATACGTGACCGAAAGTGCTGGGTGTTACAATTTTTGAGCTGGGAGATTGGGTGTGGCTACACACGCACAAAGAGAGATTTCCAAACCAACGAAAATCCAAGTTGCTTTCGCATGGTGACAGACCATTCCAAGTATTTAAGCGAATCAATGACAATGCCTACAAGCTTGATCTGCCTGGTGAGTACAATGTGAGTGCAACCTTTAATGTTTATGACTTGAGTCCTTTTGATGCAGATTTTGATTTGAGGATAAATCCTTTTCAAGAGAAAGGGAATGATGCGGACATCAAGACGGATTCAAGACAAGTGGTGAACCAATAACCAAAGCAAGAGCTAAGCACATCGAGGAAGAAATGAGAGGACTTGTGCTTCAAGTCATGCAACAAGAAGAAGTCTCGCACGTTCCAGAACACGAACGAGAGCTTGTCACCCTTATCCAAGCTACTCCAGAGTGTTGATATATCGTCCTTACTAGATTTATAACATTGTCGTTTTAAGGTTTGAAGGTACTTGTCGTTTGTCAAGTTGTATGCTTTTTTTAATTAATTAAGACTCAAAAAGACAGATTAATAATTTCGTATTTAACTTCAAAGAAATCTTGTAACGCCCCCGAACCCACCCTGGCTCGGAACGCTACTTGCTAATCAATCCCACGTTAAAACTGACTCCCAAATGTAAAAGGAAACGAACACATCTGAATTTAAAACTAAACTCCCGAAACTCTCTTGAATCGTACCTAACCGCCTAGACTCACCAAATCCCTTACCCCTAACCTTTTAGCACCACGGCGTCCTTCCCAAAAATTTCGGCAAAGTAACGCCTGAAAATGGCGCTTCCAAAATGCTAGGTACCTGCACACAAACCAATTCCCAACCAGAATATTCTTCCTCAACTATCCACTCAACAATCCTACATATAAAAACCTCTAAACAACAGTAAATAGGAGACTATAAAATACTAACATTTCCTAACTAGCAAAACATCACCCGACACATAGCTATCTCATAACTGTCAATCAAAACGTTAAACCCTCTAGTGCTCTTGCACGTTAACGACGAGACGTTAAACCCTCTAGTGCTCTTGCACGTTAACGACGAGGCGTTCAACTCCCTAGTGCATACTCTCTAGCACGTTAACGACGAGGCGTTCAACTCCTAGTGCATACTCTCTAGCACGTTAACGACGAGACGTTAAACCCTCTAGTGCTCTTGCACGTTAACGACGAGGCGTTCAACTCCCTAGTGCATACTCTCTAGCACGTTAACGACGAGGCGTTCAACTCCTAGTGCATACTCTCTAGCACGTTAACGACGAGGCGTTCAACTCCCTAGTGCATACTCTCTAGCACGTTAACGACGAGACGTTAAACCCTCTAGTGCTCTTGCACGTTAACGACGAGACGTTAAACCCTCTAGTGCTCTTGCACGTTAACGACGAGACGTTAAACCCTCTAGTGCTCTTGCACGTTAACGACGAGGCGTTCAACTCCCTAGTGCATACTCTCTAGCACGTTAACGACGAGACGTTAAACCCTCTAGTGCTCTTGCACGTTAACGACGAGGCGTTCAACTCCTAGTGCATACTCTCTAGCACGTTAACGACGAGACGTTAAACCCTCTAGTGCTCTTGCACGTTAACGACGAGACGTTAAACCCTCTAGTGCTCTTGCACGTTAACGACGAGACGTTAAACCCTCTAGTGCTCTTGCACGTTAACGACGAGGCGTTCAACTCCCTAGTGCATACTCTCTAGCACGTTAACGACGAGACGTTAAACCCTCTAGTGCTCTTGCACGTTAACGACGAGGCGTTCAACTCCCTAGTGCATACTCTCTAGCACGTTAACGACGAGACGTTAAACCCTCTAGTGCTCTTGCACGTTAACGACGAGACGTTAAACCCTCTAGTGCTCTTGCACGTTAACGACGAGGCGTTCAACTCCCTAGTGCATACTCTCTAGCACGTAACGACGAGACGTTAAACCCTCTAGTGCTCTTGCACGTTAACGACGAGGCGTTCAACTCCCTAGTGCATACTCTCTAGCACGTTAACGACGAGGCGTTCAACTCCCTAGTGCATACTCTCTAGCACGTTAACGACGAGACGTTAAACCCTCTAGTGCTCTTGCACGTTAACGACGAGGCGTTCAACTCCCTAGTGCATACTCTCTAGCACGTTAACGACGAGACGTTAAACCCTCTAGTGCTCTTGCACGTTAACGACGAGGCGTTCAACTCCCTAGTGCATACTCTCTAGCACGTTAACGACGAGGCGTTCAACTCCCTAGTGCATACTCTCTAGCACGTTAACGACGAGGCGTTCAACTCCTAGTGCATACTCTCTAGCACGTTAACGACGAGGCGTTCAACTCCTAGTGCATACTCTCTAGCACGTTAACGACGAGGCGTTCAACTCCTAGTGCATACTCTCTAGCACGTTAACGACGAGACGTTAAACCCTCTAGTGCTCTTGCACGTTAACGACGAGGCGTTCAACTCCTAGTGCATACTCTCTAGCACGTTAACGACGAGGCGTTCAACTCCCTAGTGCATACTCTCTAGCACGTTAACGACGAGGCGTTCAACTCCCTAGTGCATACTCTCTAGCACGTTAACGACGAGACGTTAAACCCTCTAGTGCTCTTGCACGTTAACGACGAGGCGTTCAACTCCCTAGTGCATACTCTCTAGCACGTTAACGACGAGGCGTTCAACTCCCTAGTGCATACTCTCTAGCACGTTAACGACGAGGCGTTCAACTCCCTAGTGCATACTCTCTAGCACGTTAACGACGAGGCGTTCAACTCCTAGTGCATACTCTCTAGCACGTTAACGACGAGGCGTTCAACTCCTAGTGCATACTCTCTAGCACGTTAACGACGAGACGTTAAACCCTCTAGTGCTCTTGCACGTTAACGACGAGGCGTTCAACTCCTAGTGCATACTCTCTAGCACGTTAACGACGAGGCGTTCAACTCCTAGTGCATACTCTCTAGCACGTTAACGACGAGACGTTAAACCCTCTAGTGCTCTTGCACGTTAACGACGAGACGTTAAACCCTCTAGTGCTCTTGCACGTTAACGACGAGACGTTAAACCCTCTAGTGCTCTTGCACGTTAACGACAAGGCGTTCAACTCCCTAGTGCATACTCTCTAGCACGTTAACGACGAGGCGTTCAACTCCTAGTGCATACTCTCTAGCACGTTAACGACGAGGCGTTCAACTCCCTAGTGCATACTCTCTAGCACGTTAACGACGAGGCGTTCAACTCCTAGTGCATACTCTCTAGCACGTTAACGACGAGGCGTTCAACTCCTAGTGCATACTCTCTAGCACGTTAACGACGAGACGTTAAACCCTCTAGTGCATCTTGCACGTTAACGACGAGGCGTTCAACTCCTAGTGCATACTCTCTAGCACGTTAACGACGAGACGTTAAACCCTCTAGTGCATCTTGCACGTTAACGACGAGACGTTAAACCCTCTAGTGCATCTTGCACGTTAACGACGAGGCGTTCAACTCCTAGTGCATACTCTCTAGCACGTTAACGACGAGACGTTAAACCCTCTAGTGCTCTTGCACGTTAACGACGAGACGTTAAACCCTCTAGTGCTCTTGCACGTTAACGACGAGGCGTTCAACTCCCTAGTGCATACTCTCTAGCACGTTAACGACGAGACGTTAAACCCTCTAGTGCATCTTGCACGTTAACGACGAGACGTTAAACCCTCTAGTGCTCTTGCACGTTAACGACGAGGCGTTCAACTCCTAGTGCATACTCTCTAGCACGTTAACGACGAGACGTTAAACCCTCTAGTGCATCTTGCACGTTAACGACAAGGCGTTCAACTCCCTAGTGCATACTCTCTAGCACGTAACGACGAGACGTTAAACCCTCTAGTGCATCTTGCACGTTAACGACGAGCGTTCAACTCCTAGTGCATACTCTCTAGCACGTTAACGACGAGACGTTAAACCCTCTAGTGCTCTTGCACGTTAACGACAAGGCGTTCAACTCCTAGTGCATACTCTCTAGCACGTTAAGACGAGACTTTAAACCCTCTAGTGCTCTTGCACTTAACGACGAGGCGTTCAACTCCCTAGTGCATACTCTCTAGCACGTTAACGACGAGACGTTAAACCCTCTAGTGCTCTTGCACGTTAACGACGAGGCGTTCAACTCCCTAGTGCATACTCTCTTAGCACGTTACGACGAGACGTTAAACCCTCTAGTGCATCTTGCACGTTAACGACGAGGCGTTCAACTCCCTAGTGCATACTCTCTAGCACGTTAACGACGAGACGTTAAACCCTCTAGTGCTCTTGCACGTTAACGACGAGGCGTTCAACTCCCTAGTGCATACTCTCTAGCACGTTAACGACGAGACGTTAAACCCTCTAGTGCTCTTGCACGTTAACGACGAGGCGTTCAACTCCTTAGTGCATTTCTTATACATTTCATGCTACTCGCACAACACTCAAAACTCCAAACAAACTCCAAACAATAACACAACACTCAAACACCAAACAACAGCCAAGAATGTCAGCTCCACACTACGTAATACAAAACATCACAACTATCAAACAATACTGGTCAACCACACAACCAAAACAATACAGGGCCACCATACAACCAAACCATGCCTAACCAAAACAAACAAAGTAAAGCTACCAATTCACAATTCAAACCAAGTAAAGCAACCAACTAACAATTCAAACAAAGCAAAGAAATCAACCAACGACAATTCCCTACCGTTCCGTGGTGTAGGCCCGAAGGCAAAACATAACGTCCTCTACTTACCTGAACTCTTGCACTGCATTTACTCGCTTTGGCTATGTAAATTTCCCCACTCGGTAACCTATCACAGTCACAAAAGTCACTTAAGCATTACAATTTACTTCTAACGAATATTTAAGCTAACTCTAACTACAATTATTCAAACTTCATTCAAATTAAGCCTACATTCCCCAATCACTCACAAACTACCATTTCTAGCCTAATCCAACTAAAACCTAACTAAATGGGCCACTAATTTGGGTTCGGTAAAACCGACCCGAAACTTCGAACGCGCGTAACTTTCGCGTCGGTTATCGGAATCGAACGATTCTAGTGGCCACGTACTCCTCTAATAACCTATTTTAACCTGCCCAAAGGAATTTGAAAACAAACGACCCTAGCTAGGTCAAATATCACAAAACCCGAACTGCCCCTTTACCCGGAAAATCCCCCATTCCGATTTTCCATCAATTCTCCACCGATTCCTCACTAATCAACCACTCACATACCCAATTAGCATAAACTAACCTAAAATCGAAGTTCCAATTCAGAAACCGGAAATCCCTAAATTGGAGCCCTCGGTTTTTAGCTCCTCCCGAGCCGCCCACTGCTCGGCATTCCTTGCCAACACCGAGCTCAGCAATTTGACGCCGAGAGCAACCAAAAACGGCCGGCGATCGGAGCTCTAGCAGCTCGTCGCCGTCGGCCCTAAACAGAACCGAAACAGGGGAGAAAAATCGGTCTAACCTGTCGGTTCGTGCGCGGAGAGAACCGGGCCCAGCTCGTCGCCGTCGTCTGGCCGGAAAGCGTCGGAAGTCACCGGCGAACGCCTCGCCGTCGCCGCCCTGCGTCTCCCCTGTTCTGCTCCCCTGCCTTCGGCGTCGGGCCCGAGCGCAAAATGGCTTCCTCGAAGCCATTTTGTGTTCTGTTTTTTTTTATATAAATTATATTAAATAAATAATAATAACAACATTAATAATTAACGTTATCCTTTTTCCCTTCAAAAATTTCCGTTAAATCCCGTTCTTAAATTATAAATTTTCTTAAATTGACTTTCATCCCGTACCCAGCTTAAGTTCTCAATTTAGAATATTCGAACACCAATTAATTAATCAATTAGTTTAACCAAATTTATTCCCTTCTCTTTTAAATTAATTAAAACGACTATTTTATTATTCCTTTAATTTTGTCTCCAATTTTCCTAAAAAAAAAACCCGGGTGTTACAATGGCCAGCTCAGTGGTACTCCTCATTCGTAGCCCAGAGCCTTGTCCCTGAGGGACTGGGTTCGAGTGGGGGGAAGGCAAAAACCCACTGCAGGGGGTGGGAAGATCGTGAGTATACGTGGTGGGCCTGTGTGGCTGCCACGTGGCATGGTATGCGCGGCTTCTGGGCCTCGCCGGTTGGTTACTGGGCTGCGGGCCTGGGCCGGGGGGCTGTGGCCGTTACAAATCTGTCAGGACCCGACTCGACGAGCCCCGACGATTAGGATTCCCGAGGTGGGAAATGATCATAAATTTTGAGTTTTCAATTTTTATGGATATGTTTGTATTTTTAATTAATCTCGTTTTTCTTGTACTTGGAATCTTAAAATAAGATAGTTCCATACAATTTCAAACAATATACATGTTCCAAACCAACTTTTCAAATATCTATGCATTACACATTTCTATATGTACATCACTATCAAAGTTTTCTAACGGAGGCTATTACAAACAAAATAGGTCACACACACGTGAGCGTTCAAAAAAAGTTTATAAAATTTCTAAACTATCTATCTCAGTTCAAATGCAAAAGAAAACCATCTACCTCGATGGTTTATCCTATGCATCTTCTAGTCCTTTAAGCTGCCTTTTCTTTCCCGTCTCGGTGAACGATCTCGTTATTTGATAAAAATATGAATATCCACAGAATGAGCTTTACTCCCAGTAAACAAGTCTAAGAGCTAGAATAGTTAATTCAGACTCTATTACACTATCTAAGACCACACTTCATCTTTCACCTATTATTCATTATTTTTTAAATCAATTTGTTTTGATTTGAAATTCATATCATTTATATAAAAATGCATGTATGTTCGTATTCGAACCATTTAAAAATCTATGTCATTAACCACAGTTTAAAACCATTCTCAACAAATAGATAAATATCATGCAATTTAAAATAAATATTTTACGATTTAAAGTTATCTTTTCACAAAACATTCAAGACAATCTTTTAACATTCAAATTGATATGTCAAAAATGCAATTCACTCTAATTGACGCATATGACCATCACACAATCATACAAGTTTTCGAGGTTTCACCGGTAAGACTGTAAGACCCTACACATTGCTTCCCCGGGAGGTTTAGAGATTTTCAATCCAAGGAGAACACAT
The DNA here is from genome assembly GCA_022432975.1 of Begonia masoniana. Classification (NCBI taxonomy): domain Eukaryota; kingdom Viridiplantae; phylum Streptophyta; class Magnoliopsida; order Cucurbitales; family Begoniaceae; genus Begonia; species Begonia masoniana. Next base: position 8,077,065 of record CM039508.1, on the reverse strand, counting down.
AGTTAATCTCTTAATCAGTTTCATAGTCATACTTATTGCACACGAAGAGATAAGTTCAGTCTAAAGTTCTTATGTTACCACGACTTCTAACTTCTTCCTTCCTAAATGCATGCTTTCAAAACAGTTATAAAACAATACTATGTATGTTTAAATTAATACAACTCAACCCACCCATGAAATTAATATTTTAAATCAATACGTTCAATTCAATATAAAACGTAGTTTTCAAAATGCTACATTTAACAATTCAATATAAATCGAATTTAAACAACATTTCAATAGATATTGTAACGCGTTATTTTTTACAATTCAATATTAAATTTTCATAAAAACAATATATATTATTCACTTTAATCTATCTAATAGTCACCAAATCACCAAATATCTAAACCTATCCAGAATCCAAGCGAAAATAAAATTTATCTCCACCTAGTAATGCATTAAAGTATAAATTAACTAATTTAACTAATAGATTTATTTACCGAATTGTCGGTTCCTTCACTTTAATCGAAAATTTCCTCTGAATCTATCGATTTTTTCACAAAATAGAGAATTTTCTTCTCTTTTCTCCCTTCTTTCTCTCGGTTCTCTATTCTCTGGAATGACTTTCCTCTCTCTCTCTGGTTTAATTCTCTTTCTCATTTTCCACGTCAAATGGTTGAAGTGTTGCCATATTAACCCTTTTTCAATAGTGCTTTAAGGGTAAATTACCCTTAAGCCTAGTTTATCCAATTAAAAAGACTATTTTTCCCTCGTCTTCTTAGAATATCATCAAATAACCATGATTAATTACTTTTTAACTATAATTAGTAATAATCTAACTCAAATTATATTAATGATAATCTAATTTACTTAATTAATAAAAATTAAAATCTTAAAATCATATAATTTTTATACATATATTTTTTTTAAATTTGAATTTGTCCGAACCATTACAAAATGCTAGCATGAATGAGTGTTTCATGCTTATAAATTCATACTAAAATGAAGGGAACGAAGATTTTTTTGGCTATCAAGTACAAAACTCTCTTTTGAAGAGATTAATCTTTCTGTACGGTGTTCAAATTCCGACATATGAACCGAACAGACATGTTCGTTTGTGGCGTCTCCTCTAGTTAAGTGGTTCGTGTCTTTCTGGGCATCTGTGGTCTAGGAATCCATCAATTCGAAGATCCTTGGCTTGCAACGGCACTAGCAGTCGGTATCGGCTCTTTATCAGTCGGTAGGGTTCGTATCGGTTGCCTCTTGTGCTGTTCAGCTTCCGTTTCCATGGCCGCCTCTAATTCGAACTCAACTGGTACTCTCAACGCCCAAAACTCTCTCCAGTCCATCTGCTACGAACGCGGTTCCCTTCGTCTTCTCGATCAGGTCTCCTTCGAGCTCTGCTTCGTTTTTTTTTCCATTGAAATTTCAGTTCCTGACTGCTTTCTGCCAATACTTCATGGAGGTTCTGCGATTTCTTTTTTTTTTTTTTCCTAAAAAAAAAAACCCCATCATCTTTACAATTGGGGTTTCTAATCTTGACATTGAAATAGTGTTGTTTTATATGCATCACAAGAATTTAAATTTCATTGATGCTATTTACTTGGTGTTGGGTGTTGCTGAACAGAGAAAGCTTCCTCTTGAAACTTTTTATGTGGATATCAAGGATGCAGCAGGTGGATGGTAATATTGCTTTTCTCTTCTTTTTTTGTTTTTTTTTTTTGACTTGCCAATGAGATTCTATTTCTCCATAATCATCCGCTGCTGAGTAGAGTATAGCGTGCTAAATTGGCAATAAACTTTAGGTCTTCACATTGAACTAATCAGTAGTTTCAGATGTAGCCAACTTGGGGCTAGCCT